>CANTUR010000239.1:960000-1275000 GCA_947683625.1 Mallotus nudiflorus
AGTAATCTCTTGTTATTGTTATTTAACTTATTCCATTATGTATCTTGGTTAAGTAATTATTTAAAGAGTTATAATGATGAACTAATTTAAGAACTATATTTTTATCCTTCATTATTTATGATTTAATTTCAATTAGTGAATATTATGTTATGTATGTTTGATCACCATATATAACTTGTTAATCAATTATTCATAATGAGAATTAGGATAATTTGGTAGAAATGTAATTGAAATTACTCAAAGTTAGAATGACACTTGGAGATAAGAAATTCACTTTAAGAGAATAAAGGATTAGTATGACACTAAATAATTTTCACTTATCTCTGCAATTTCATGAGAATGAATGTGGACTCTAAAAGAAAATACCCTTAATTGCTAATGAGAATTGCTTTTGAGGACCATTGACTAAGCTGTAATCAATACATGTTTATTTATATGATAAATTACTTTTAAAATTCTTAATTAATTTTGAATTATTATTCTCTCATATATTTTGCTATAAACTATTGTTAGTACATTTAGTTTAATAGACTAGTTAGTAATTAGAACTTCTTTTATTAGTTAGAACAAATTATTATTATTTTGGTATCATCTTTCCTATCCATCTTAGTAATTATCTTGTTAATATGAAATTTTCTCCAAGTTCCCTAGTGTTCGACACCCTACTTGCTCTCTATTTAGTCCTAGAGACTGGAGTTTTATATTTGACTCACACCAAATTTTGGCATTGTTACTGGGGAGCTTGTTTAGTAATTTTATTAACTTAGGATAAATAAGAGTTTTTTTAGGTTTTCATTTTGTATTTGCCTTATAATTTATAATTTATTTGATTTTATGTTTGAATTTTTATGATGATGACTAGAAGTCTTAGTGATAATACTCTTTACTTTTATCTTGAAATTGAACTGAGTTTACATGCTTTACATAGAGAGCAAAGACATAAAAGAGTAAATCAAAGAGAATTGATCAATATAGCTAAACCAAAGAGAAGAATGTTAGGTAATTTTTCCATGCCTAACATATCGGATAGTTACGGGGGGATTGTGTCCCCAACCATTGCTAATAATAATTTTTAAATCAAGCCAAGTATCATCCAAATGGTGTAGAATAATCAGTTTTGAGGTTTACAAGGAGAGGATCCATATATTCACATATTGACTTTCCTTAATGTATGTGTAACCTTCAATATCAATGGTGTAACTGATGATGTAATAAGGCTTACTTTTTTCCCATTTTCAGTCAAGGAGAAAGCATAAATATGTCTTGTTAGTTTGCCTAGTGAATCAATCACAACATAGGATCAATTGAAGTAAGCATTCCTGCACAAGTATTTTCTACCACAAAAGACAGCCAAGGTTTGCAATGCGATTACAACCTTCAAAAAAAATGGAAGTGAGACAATCTATTCAGCTTAGGAGAGGTTTAAGAAGCTTCAAAGGCAATGTCCACATCATGGCTTACCAAATTGGATGATCCCTTAAATTTTCTACAATGGGTTGACGGATAAGAATAAAAATATTGTTAATACAACCTCTAGTGGTAAATAGATAGAAAAAATGGCTAGGGAAGTTGTTACTTTACTTAAAGAACTTGCATCTCAAGGATACATGGGTGATGAGACTATAATGGTAAAAGCAAAGGGAGTCTTAAAGCTTGACACCATCAATTGAATACAAAGGTAGATGCTCTCACAAAAATGGTAAGTAAACATTAAATCAAATCTTTAAAAAGTACTAATGTTGTTTATGAGTTATGTGGAGAATCCTATTCATATTCTCAATGTAATATGAGTTTTAATGAAGATGTGAGCTATGTACAAGGAGCTTTTAACCAAAGGATGGGCTTGAACTCATATTCTTATAACCCTTAATGGAGGAACATTTAGGATTTTCATGGTCAAATACATCCTTACAAATGAACCCTCTATTTAACCCAAATAACAAGCCTCAAAACCCACTAAGATTTCCCATGAAACAACATGGCTTTAATCATACCCAACCCAAATCCAACCTTGAAACACTTATGAAATAATTTATCAACCAATAATTAACCATAAATAAACAAAATAAGGAGCAATTTAAGAAAATTAACTATAAACTTGAATAATTGGCAACCTATAACTGTATCCTTGAAAACCAAATTGCTCAACAAGCCTCTTCCTCCAACTCTAAACCTATAGGAAAGTTACCAAGCCAACCAGAATTTGCACTAAAAGAGACTGGCCAAGCAATCACTTTGAGGAGTGGTAAGGAAGTTGAAAAAGTTACTAGTAAGAATAAGAAAGTGGTTAAGGATGATGATGAAGTAGAGCTAAAAGCTAGTAAGGGGAATGATAATGAGGTTGTTGGTAGTAAGAATAATATTGAGGGTACCAAAAAGGATAAAAAAGGAGATGTCATACCACCTAAGGTAGATGAAACTAAAGTAGACTTCAAAGTACTTCTTTTTCCTTAAAGGTTCGTTAGACATAGCTTAGATAAGCAATTTGGTAAATTCCTTAAGTACTTTAAGGAAATCACCATTACCATTCAATTTATGGATGTCATTAAAGACATGCCAGCATGGGGTAAGTTTTTAAAGGATATTATTAGTCATAAGAGTAAACTTGAAGATTGTGATTTAGTTTTTCTTGTTGAAGAATCTAAGGCTATGTACTCTAAATCTCTACCAAAGCTTAAAGATCCTGGTTATTTTACTATTCCTTATATCATTGGTGATACTCACTTTGATAAAGCTTTGTGTGACATTGATACAAGTGTTAGTCTTATGTCCTACTCCATCTATAAGAGGCTTGATATAGGAGAGCATAAGCCCTCAAATATATGTGTTTTAATAGTAGATAAATTTATAACTTATCCACTTGGCATTATTGAAAATGTGTTAACTAAGGTGGGTAAATTTGTTATCCCAACAGATTTTGTTGTCTTGGAAACGGAGGAGGATATTAAAATCCCAATCTTGTTTAGGAGACCATTTTTTAGGACAACGGGTGCAATCATTAACATGAAAAGAGGCAAGATTACATTAGAAGTGAATAATGACTATATGGAATTGGATGTATTCAAAATAATGAAGTCAACACCTATGGAAGTAGCAAGTAGAATTGACTCAGTTGACATCATTGATGAATGCATTGATGAGGTGATACATTAATGTCTAAGCCAAGACCCTATTGAATGATATATGATGCAAGAAGCTAGTAAGAGATCCTTGGAGTCAACTCCATACCTTCCTCCTCATAGGACTTCAAGATTTGAACCTTTAAAGAAGGATGATGATCCAAAGTCTACTCAACAATATAAAGAAGGAAGGCTAGAGCTTAAGCCTTTACCATCAAATCTAAGATCTATATTTCTTAACTCTAACTTTAAATTTCCTTTTATTATGAATTCATTTTTTTCTAGTAATAATGTTAATGCCTTATGTGACATGTTGCTTAGTTATAAGAATGCCGTTAGTTGTTCCATTAATGATTTGAAGGGTATCAGTCCTAATGTGTGCATGCATAGAATCCTCCTATAGGATAGTCCCAAGCCTTCCATTGGAGGTTCAAGGTGATTAAATCCCACTCTCAAAGAGGTGTTTAGAAAAGAGGTTACTAAGTTGCTTGATAATGGAATCATATAGTACATTAGTGATAGTAAATGGGTGAGCCCCGTTCAAGTTGTTCCAAAGAAAGGGGGGGCTTAATCGTTATTAAGAACGAATCTAATGTAATACCCATTAGAACTATCATGGGATGGTGCATGTGTATAGATTATAGAAAGTTAAATAAAATAACTAGGAAATATCATTTTCCATTAACTTTTATTGACCAAGTTCTAGAGAGACTAACTAACTTTTCCTATTTTTGTTACCTAGATGGACTTAGTGGTTTTTACCAAATTCCTATTCATCCTGAAGACTAAGTTAAGACATATGGTACATTTGCCTTTAAGTGTATGCCTTTTGGTCTATGTAATGCACCTGCGACTTTTCAAAGATGCATGTTTTCAATATTTAGTGATTTACTAGATGATTTTGTAGAAGTTTTTATATATGATTTTAGTGTGTATGGTACTAACTTCTCCCATCATCTATACAATCTCTTTAAAGTTCTTAACAGGTGTATTGAGCATGGTTAGGTCTTGAATTGGGAAAAGTGTCACTTAATGGCACAATAAGGGATTGTGCTTGGCCACTCAATATCAAAGAGAGGCATTGAAGTTGATAGAGCAAAGATTAAGGTTATTACTAATTTACCACCCCTGAAGTGTGTTAAGGATATAAGAAGCTTTCTTGGACATTAGGTTTTTATCGAAGGTTTATAAAAGATTTCTTCAAGATTGCAAAGTCGTTATACAAACTACTTCCTAAAGATGTTGTGTTTAAGTTTAATGAGGCATGCATAGATGCATTTAAAGATTTGAAGAAAAGCTCTTATTTCAACACCATTTTTGCAACCATCTAATTAAGAGCAACTATTTAAAATTATGTGTGATGCAAGTAACTTTACGGTGGGGGTTGTTTTGGGTCAAAGGAAGGAAGGAAAGCCATATGTGATATACTATGCTAATAAACTACTTGATGATGCTCAAATCAACTACACCACTACAAAGAAAGAGTTTCTTGTTATTGTTTATGAATTTGACAAGTTTAGAGCATATCTTATAAGCCAAAAGGTGATTGTCTATTCAGACTATGTTGCTCTCAAGTGCCTTATAAGCAAAAAGGATGCAAAACCTAGACTCCTACTGTGGATTCTAATGCTTTAAGAGTTTCATTAGAAAGTGAAAGATAAGAAAGGAAGTAAGAACCTTATTGCAAATCATCTATCAAGGTTAGATTAAGAAGGGTTAAAGGAGCATGATGATGGTGTGACAATTAATAAGACATTTCATGGTGAACACCTATTTAGTGTCAAAGGAACTTTCATGGTTTGTTGATATTGCAAATTACCTTATTAGCGGTGTTCTTCCATATGAGTTGGATTATAGATAACAGAAGAAATTCTTATATGATAGTAAATTTTATTATTGGGAAGAACCATTGCTTTACAAGATATGTGCAGATGGTTTAATTAGAAAGTGCATCCCTCAAGATGAAGTTTAAGATGTTTTGAGGCATTGACACTCTTTGGATATTGGTGGACACTTTGGTAAAACAACATCTAAGGTACTTCAATCCAATTTTTGGTGGCCTACTTTATTTAAGGATGCTAGAGATTTTATGCTTACATGTGATAGGTGCTAAAGAATGGGTAATATTTCTAAGAAACATGAGATGCCTTTGAAAGACATTCTTGAAGTTAAGCTTTTTTATGTTTGGGGCATAGATTTTATGGGTCCATTTCCTAGTTCTTTAGGCTACAAGTATATATTGGTTATGGTGGACTATGTCTTAAAATGGGTAAAAGCAATACCAACCATTATTAATAATGTAAAGGTTATTAAAAAGATGCTCAAAAAGACTATTTTTCCAAGGTTTGGTACTCCTAGTGCATTGATTAGTGATGGAGGTTCATATTTTTACAATCATATGATAAAGTCTCTTTTGAAAAAGTATGGGGTAACACATAAAGTAGCTACTCTATATCACCCACAAAAAAAGTGGGTAAGTTGAGGTGAGTAATAGGGAGATTAAGTGGAATCTTAAGAAATGGTATCTTCTTCAAGGAAAGATTCAACATTAAAGTTAGATGACACTTTATTGGTATATAAGATAGTCTTCAAAACCCTAATTTGCCTTACTATGTATCAATTAATATATGGAAAGTCATGTCATTTACCCGTTGAATTAGAGCACAAGGCATATTGGGCAACAAGGGCTTTGAATTTTGACTTGAAGAAGGCTAGAAAAAAAAGTTTACTTCAACATAATGAATTAGACGAATTAAGAATGAATGCTTACGAAAATGCAAAGTTATATAAGGATCGCATTAAGTTATGGCATTATAAGCATTTATCTAAAAAGGAATTTCATGAGGGAGAGGTTGTTCTCCTTTATAATTCAAAATTCAAGTTATTTCTAAGAAAGTTAAAGTCATGATGGTTAGGTCCCTTTAAGGTTGTCAAAGGTCATCCTCATGGTGCAGTCGATATTGTTATGAAAAGGGAGAAATCTTTAAAGTTAATGGACATCATCTCAAGCCTTATTTAATCGGTGAAGCAATTAATCCAAGCTGGTCTATCTCTCTATCTACACCTTCATTAGAATAAGGTAAGGTCGAGCTATAGACCTTTAAATTTTGCAAGGTAACAATTACACATTTTTATTTTCTTTCTTTCTTTTTGTATTATATTATATGTCTATATATTTTATGCTATTTTATTTTCACTTATTCACATTATTAAAATTAGTATTTTATTTATAGTATTAATTTTGAATTTTGTTTCGATTTCTTTTCTTATTTTTATATTTAGTATTAGTCATTTGTTTGCCAAGTGCATATACATTTATTTTTCTTTAATATTAGTATTATCCTATTCTTTGATTTTTTATTTATGCAATTCCATTCCTCATTATCATTTAAGAAATCAAGGTGTTGAGTCGGCACCAATGATAACAACTCGTGCCATCGATTTTGATTGCCACATTACTATACATATGTGTGTGCGTATATATAGATATATATATATATATATATATATATATATATATATATATATACATACATACTTATAATATTAATATTTTTAGTATATTACACAATTCTTATTATTAGTTCATTTGTCTTTTTATACCTATTACCTAAACAAGCACATACTAGATATTGAAAAGTTATGTCCTTTTCCAAGAAATGTCATTACCCTCTGCTATCCACTCACACCTTTTATGACCTTTCACTATCACCTTACACCCCTATTTTACTACACCTATATATATCCTATTTGACTACACTTTTCAATTACCAATTTCTTTATATTCCTATACTCTTTTATATATACCTTTCTCCTATTTCTTCTTATTATTCCTTTCATCAATTTTACCTTTTCATTTTACTATAATTGAATCTTATCCTTCATTTCTCCAATTTCATTATTTTTCAGTTCTTCTTCATATTTACCCTTTTCTTCTTCCTTAAAACGCATTCATATCATATTTTCTTCAATCCCTACACTTTCTCTACATTTCTAGCTTCCATTAAAAAAGACATTTAAAATGGGTAAGACAAGGGGTTCCTCTTCTAAATGACCACACATTGAGGAAGAACATCAAGAATAAGAGGATTTTGCACATACTTATAAGGCTAAGTTTCCAATCATTTCCCATGAAAAAGGTGCTAAGTTTACAACCATTAAGTTCAAAGAGATTATAGGTTGTAAGTATATTCCTAACTCTCCCCTAAATGATGTGGGTATGACTGAGTCTTTTCATCAATGTTGATATAATTTGGCATTAAGAAGTTTGTATTAATGCATGAAGATACATATGTGGAATTGATTACAGAATTTTACACTACTTTAGATATGAATTCGAATAACTCTCAAATTCTGGAATTTCGTATGCAAGGAAATAAACATCAACTTACATATTCTTTTATGCAACGTGTCTTTAGTTTCAAAAAGGATGGTTTATGTGATCCCCCATCATCCTTTAAATTAAATGAGTTTTGGACATTTCTAATTAATTTGCAAACACCATTTTAACCTAAAAAAGGAAAGGATGTGTTTATAACAGATTTGAAATATTAGTTGTTGCCTAAGATTCTCTCATGTGTCATTTTTCACAAAACTGAGTTGAATTGCATCACTACACAAGAGTTATTTTTAATATGGTGCATTCATAATAAGTGATAACTCTAAATTGATATTTTTGCTTGTGGAACATGCATCGACGAGGAGAACGAGTAAAGGAGTGGGGTTTCCCCCATAAACACTTCATGGGTTTCCCCTATGAAGGTTAAGTCAGTAACGCTATAAGGAAAAATATAATAAAGCAAATAAACATAATAGAGTAGAGAATAAAGAATAAAGGAGTAAAGGATGATTTCTTGTGATGATGAGGTGATGGAATGACTCTTGATAACCCATATTAGCATCCTATTCTAATAAGGGTTATATTTCCTCCAAAGAGGAGGATTACATGAATAAGAAGAAATTTTAATAAAGAAGTCTATTTCAATTAGGAAGACTACTCTACAAAGAAAGTGTCCTCCTCTCCTAAATAAGGCAATCCTACAAGACTAAGGAATCATATTCCTAAGAGGTTTGAGCAATATCTTCTCCTATAAATACATCTTATGACATCTCATGTCATTCATGCTCTCATCATACAACATCACCAAGACATCATTCCATCACCTCATCATCACAAGAAATCATCCTTTACTCCTTTATTCTTTATTCTCTACTCTATTATGTCTATTTACTTTATTATTTTTCCTCATACCGTTACTGACTTAAGCTTTGAAGTGTTTATGGGGGAAACCCTGCCCCTTTACCCGTTCTCCTTATCGATGCAGGTTCCACAAACAAAAATATTAATTCAGAGTTATCAATAAGAAATAAGTGTGTTGGACCTATTGGATTTTCAATCAATTGTTGAATTTTGTTGCACGTAAAGATGCACCTCTTACTTATGGCCATATAGTTACTATTATTACTAAGGCTTTGAATATTAACCTTGATAATTATACTCATGTTATTGAGTGTTCTTAATTTAAAAAGCCAGCATTTGTAAGAGAATAAGTTATAAATTTTGCATTCTATTTGGTTACCATGAGATCATGATCATGCTGAAAAGGAATTGAACAAACATCGCTAGTTAAGGAATTCCAAGAAGAAAAGGAAGAAGATATTGATCCTAAGGAGGAGTTTCATCCTTATACACTTTAGGCGATGTTCCTTTACCCACTTATCCTATACAGGGAGAAGCCAGTGGTTCTTTAAGTGCACAGCCTCCTATATAAAATCAAATTTTTGGATATGCAACTTACTATACAAATTCAGTTAAATGACATAGAGATTCAGAACCAACAACTTAATTGTAGGTAAAGAAAATGGAGTATAAGTTGAACCAATTCTTTGCCTACTTCGGATATCATATTGAGTCTCCTCCGCCTACCCCGACCGATGATTAGGCGAGTACTACTTTCCTTTCCTTACTTTACTATTCTCACATTGAGGACAATGTGTATCTTTAAGTGTGGGAAAGGGATATTATTATCAGTAGTTATTATTTATATGTATGTGTTTTATTTCATGCATTTGTGTGTTTATGCTACATTTTGCATCATTTTTCTTCTTATATATCTAATAAGTAGTTATCTTATAAATCTTTTTGATTTTGATTAAGGTTAAGTTTGTTTAACTGTTAATAATTAGATTTTTAGGCTCAATTGGTAAAAGTTTAAATTTTCCTTTAGTATAAGTTTTAAAATTTTCTTTTTATCTCTTTTTATGTAATATCCCGTGTTTTTAAATATTTTAATACTGCCTCGGGATATGCAGTGTTAATAATTTTTGTATATATATTATGATATTTTTACGAGTTGATATGTATTTAAAACCTATTTTAATTATTGTGTATTATTTACAAGTGCTTTACGTAAAATTTTCTCGAGACTTTTATTTTTCGGAAAATTTTCACGTAAATAATTTATTATTAATTATATTAAATATATTTACGGACTTGCATGAACTCATACATATTTTAAAATATTAAACACCGTGTATACATGTAATTGTTTATTTAATTAGGGTTTAATATTACCCTAATATTTTATTAATTATTTATTAGTTTTATTGTTATTTAATTATTTTTATTTAGTATAAATTATTAAAATATTAAATTATATGTTTGTGGTGTATATTTAATGTGTGTAATTTAATATTATTTTAATATATAGTATAAAGTATATATATATACATATAATACATCAAAAACCCAAAAAAATTTGAAAATTACCGAATTGCCCCCTCCCTCTCCCTTCTTCTCTCCCGACGCCTACCCTCACTGCGCCTCCCATTCCAGCACGCCGGACCGCCCTTCGCTGCCACCAGCTGCCGCCAACCTCCTTCCCCTTCCTTCCTCTTCCTCTCCGACGTGACCAGGCCGCCGGAAGCCCGCTGGAACGCCCGAAATTCGCGATGGCAGCAAGTTGAGCTCCTCGCCGTCGCCCACGATTCCGGCCATCAATTTTGACACCGCTAGTCTCTTTCTTCTCCTTGAGCTCCGGTGAGTGTGATTCTAGCTTTGGTTTGAGCTTAAATGGTCTTGATTTGCTTAGGTTTTGAATTTTTGATTTCGGCCATATTAGGGTTTTTGATTTTTTTGAGCATTGAAATGATTGATTCATGAAAAATCCCTTCACAAATGTTGATCCTAGTAGCTTAATCTACATGTATGAATTTTTGTGGAATTTTTGGGAATTATTTTGATTTTTGGGTATTTTTGAATATTTTAATATTATTTTCTAATTTTCGGAAATTAACTAAATAAATTATAAAATTGTGTTTTATGGTTAAATTAGGTGTTGAAATGAATTATAGGAATTTATCTGGAATTTTTATGAATGTTTATGTATTTATTTTGAATTATTGAAATTTATGTAATTTTGGGAAATTAGGGTTAAATGTGTTTTTAATTGAAATTAATTGGTTAATTGAGTTTAATTATTGATATTATAGATAAATATGTTGAGAAAATTAATTTTGGGTAATTTTATAATTTTTGGTGAATTTTTGAAGTAATTATAGTATATTTATATATATAGGGGTATTTTGGTAATTTTACACAAAATTGGCTAAAAATGTAATTTAATTGGTTTTAATAGTTATTTAAGGTATAAAAATGATTTCTACAATTATTTAGTATTTTTAACTAATTAAAACTATTTTTCGTGAATTATTTTCAATTATATATATAATATACGGTTTTTCTAATAAAATGAGTTTTTATCGGTTTTTAATGTGTTTTAAGGTTAATTATGTAATGTTTACTTATACAATGAATTTCTATATTATAAGGGTATTTTTGGTATTTCTGAAATTATTCTGTGTTTATGGACCCCGGTCGGTAGATTGTAGTCTGGAGTCCGACCGAGGGGTTGTGAATGAGATGTGGTGTTTATTTTTGAAGTTTGTTTCTTTGCAGGGTCGGCTCTACTCTTTGAGTAGAGAGATGTCCATTTTACAGGGGAGGTTCTGTCGAATTTTTGATAGAATTCTCGTAAAACGTGATATCCGGTCGAACCCTAATCTCAATTCTGTGTTTAATACTCTAGATCGAATTCTAGGATTTTCTGTTAGGTTTATTCTAATGTCGGTTATTTATTGTTTGTTTAGTTGCGCCGAGACCGAGGGCTAGTGGACCAGGCCCGTCGGATCCATCTCGTGGAGTGCATTAATTTGTGAGTTACTATACTATATATATATGCTTTAGGATGCATGATTTAGAAATATATGTTTTATTTTGATTAAAATGCATAGATAATGTGATTTGTATTTAAGTATATTTTTGGTATATATTAAATTATATACATGTTTAGTTAATAAATTATATTTAAAATGTTTTTAAATATATTTCTAGCTTAATTTATAATTTGATTGGATTTATTTGACGTATATATAATCGAAATATACCTGATTTACTTTTGGTATATTTTCAATATATATATGGTTTATGTTACTATTTATTTCAAATTCATGCATCATTTATTTGTGAATGAATGTTTTATATTTATTAATGAAGGATATCAATAGAACGTGCTACCTAGTGGGCAGCACTAGGACCGAGTACGTACCGGTACGCTTATAGCAAATAGGCTATACTACTAACTATTTGTGGATATTAATTGGATATGATTATTTAATGTGTGAGATATGGTTTGGAGGTGTGATTGCTGGAGCTCGGTTGACCAAGTGTCTCAGGGCCAATCACACTGACAGTCAGACTGCTGGAGCTCGGTTGACTTAGTGTCTCGGGGCCAGTCTACTGTTTAAATGGATTAAGTGGATATATTTGGATTAAGTGAGCCTGTATGGCTAGAGTGTTGTCTAACACTGTTTGAGGTTTCGATATTATAGGGTTCTATTTGATCCTTCATAAAAGATGATTTTCAATAATATATATATAAATGATTTTCTGCATCCGTGTGAGTTTGCCTGTATAAATATATTATATACATACTGTTGACTGTATGCATTGTCATTTAGTATGCATGTATATATATTATAGTAATTCACTCAGTGAGGTCTGACTCCCCTCCGTTGACTATTTTTCAGGAGAGTCAACATCTTCAAACCTCAATAGCAGGCCCATACGCCGGATTTCTTCTGCCCCGGCTTCTTTGTGTAAATTGCTTACTTGAGTCTTATTTTTATAATCTAGACACTGCAGTAGTTGTAAATTAAATTGTGGGATTTTATGTATTTTATTTATGTGAGATATTGTATCATGTAAACTGGATTTGTATTAAAAGATTTATATATATATGAGATGAGATTTAACTTAAATCCAGTTGGTGAAAATACTATTGTGATATTTATGATTTTTATTTCTGCTGTATTTGATATTGTTATTATTATTATTGCATGTTTTATTTTATTTTTAGGCTTGCTACAGGTTCCGGATTCGAAAGAATTCCCGTTCCCTAGCGCCAGTCATGACCCCTATTTTGGGTCGTGACATTTTATTATTTCTAAAATCTATAGAATGTTTAATTAACTTACTAACTATGCTTAAGGCTAGGGTGGTAAAGATTTAAGCTTAGATTTTATTAGAAATTTGAGTAGCCTTAGGGACACTATAGCCATAATAAGCATGGAACTTGCTTTTTGATAATGGATGAGGACCTTGTATATATATATATATATATGTGTGTGTGTGTGTGTGTGTGTGTGTCTAAAAATGCCATGAGAAATGTGAGTTAATGCATGTGCTTAATATTGTCCTAATGTTACTTTTGTTCCTAAAATTCTGAAGTTTAAAGTGTGGCCATTTTAGCTAAGTAGCTTGGTTATTACTTTAACTTTGTATTCTTGATTTTATTCTTAATAAATTAAGGTAAATTGTTAAATTTATTTCTTATGCTATAAAGCTTTTTTTATTCTATCATTATTGTGCATTGGAAGTTTAATTATTAAACCATCCTTTTCTAATTTCTTTTATGATTAAAATGATTTATTGAGGTAGCTACACTTATTTTGGAGAAGATAAAAATTTTGTTAACTTTTCAACTTGGATCTTTATTTTTTGCTTAAGGGCAAGCAAGGTCTAAGTATGGGGGAGTTTGTTATAATGCAAAATAGCATAGACATTTAGGGTAGTTATGTTCTACATTTTCTTTGATTTAACTATATATGTTTAACTATTGCATTATTTTTCTTTATTTGTGTTGTTCTTAATTCAATTTTTTTTTGTAGGTTTCTTGGTTTTAGTTCATAAATAGTAGTGCATTAGAGAGTCTTGAAGTGAAGAATGTGTTGAGGAAGGCCAAGAGAAGAATCAAATAAAGTATGCCGACTTATCACCTTGTGTCGAGTCATGATAAAAGCTTAGTGTGCTGACTCATCACCTTTTGCCGAGTCATCACACAAAAGTAGTGTGCCGAGTTCCTCTTGAGTCAACACAGTGGTGCCAACTCATCACCTCACACTTTTTCATTTTGCAACCATTCGAAGGGTAATTAAATGGGGTGCCAATATGCTTATAAATACATGAAGTTGGCTATATTTTTACTATAAAAATACTTAGTTTTTGTTTAGATATTATTATTAAAAACTTTAGTTCTATTAAAGAAGTATCCAAGAGTTCAAGAGGATAATATTCAACATCAAAGGATTCCTTGAAGAATTAGAAGAGGGTTTATTCATTCAAACTTTTCCCTTCCCTTTTCTATATATTAATTTGATATTTTTTCTTGTTGTTATTCTTTAACTTATTCCATTATGTATCATGGCTAAGTAATTGTTTGAAGAGTTATAATGATGAATTAATTTAAGAACTATATTTTTATCTTTCATTATTTATAATTTAATTTCAATTAGTGCATACTGTGTTATGTATTTTTTATCACCATATACAACTTATTAATCAATTATTCATAATGAGTATTGGGATAATTTGGTGGAAATGTAATTGAAATTACTCAAAGTTAGAATGACACTTAAAGATAAGAAATTCACTTTAAGAGAATAAAGGATTAGTATGACACTTAATAATTTTCAATTATCTCTGCAATTTCATGATAATGAATATGGACTCTAAGAGAAAATACCCTTAATTACCAATTAGAATTGCTTTTAAGGACCATTGATTAATCTCTAATCAATGCATGTTTATTTATATGATAAATTACTTTTAAAATTCTTAATTAATTCTGAATTATAATTCTCTCATATATTTTGCTATAAACTATTGTTAGTATATTTAATTTAGTAGACTATATAGTAATTAGAACTTCTTTTGTTAGTTAGAATAAATTATTATTATTTTGATATCTTCTTACCTATCCATCTTAGTAATTATTTGGTTAATACGAAATTCACTCCAAGTTCCCTAATGTTCAACACCCTACTTGCTCTATATTTAGTCCTAGAGACTAGGGTTTTACATTTGACTCACACCATCCATTAAAGTATATTTTCCATCCTTGGACCTCTATTGCCCCTAGATGCTCATCCGAGAACTCCAATTCCCAGTCTTGTTCATTAGTTACTAGATTCTGAGCTAGAAAGTTTGCTATTGTTCTCCCTTTAACTACCTTTTTTAGTACATAGTCTATGTCAAACTTAGTGAGCAGAACCAAACATCTGGCTAATTTTCCAATGAGTGATGGAGTCTATTAAAGGTATCTTAAGGGTTATGTTGAGAAACAACATGTACTCTATAAGATTGGAAGTAATGCCTAAGCTTTTTTATTACCCAAATCACAACTAAACAAGTCTTCTCTACAAGATTATAACAAGTTTCATATTGCAAAAGATTCTTACTCAGGTAATACAGTGCATGCTCAATCTTCCTTTCATTTTCTTGAGCCAACATTGCCCCTATCACATCTTTTCCAATTGCCAGATAAAGAATTAAGGGTTTACAAAGCTTTAGTGGCTATAAGATTGAAGGATTCATCAAATAACTCTCAATAGTTTCAAAAGCCTATTGACACTTATCATCCTAGATCACTGGTTGACTCTTCCTCAAAAGTTTAAAAATTAGCTCATAAATTGTAGCTAACTTGGCTATGAACTTACTAATATACTACAATCGCTCGATAAACCCCCTGACTTTTTTTTTTATTTTTTTGGTGCAGGCATCTCTTTAATTTCTTTGACCTTGTCTAGGTCCACTTTTATTCATTTTTAATTGACAATGTGTCCTAGCAGTTTCATAGATGTTACCCTAAAAACACACTTCTTTATATTTAGTTTGAGATTGTACCTTTTTTCCCTTGCTAGGAACTTGTCTAGAGCTTCAAAATGTACTACTCTTACAGCAGACTTCATCGTTATATCATCCACATACACTTTTATCTCTT
This sequence comes from Mallotus nudiflorus, assembly GCA_947683625.1. Classification (NCBI taxonomy): domain Eukaryota; kingdom Viridiplantae; phylum Streptophyta; class Magnoliopsida; order Malpighiales; family Euphorbiaceae; genus Mallotus; species Mallotus nudiflorus. The sequence continues at coordinate 975,458 of CANTUR010000239.1, forward strand.
TATAGATCATATCATGTAATATAGCAATTGCCATCCTTTGATAAATGGCCCCTGCATTCTTTAGTCCAAACGGCATTACTAGATAATAATAGATGCTCCACTTAATGGTGAAAGACATATTTAACTTATCTGTTATTACCATCATTATCTAATTGTACCTTAAGAACACATTTATGAAAGAGTACATTGCATTAGACGCCGCACTATCAATAAGTGTATTAATAAATGGGACTGGAAAGTCATCTTTAGGGTAAGCTTTGTTCAAATCTTTGTAATCCATGCACATTCTAACCCGACCATCTTTCTTGAGGACTGGCACTATGTTTGCTAACCACTGAGTGCCATCTCCTACTTTTAAAAATTTTGGCTTTAGATACTTCTCAACTTTTTCCTTAATTAAGAGAGCCCATTCTAACCTTAATGTTTTCTTCTTCTTCTTTATGGGTAATATATAAGGATAAGTAGGGATTCTATGGCCTTTGATTTCCTTATTAATACTTGACATGTCCTTATCGCCCCAAATAAATACTTTTTATTTTTTTATTAATGTTTCCTTTATTTTTTTCTTTCTCATCATGTGTTAAAGCAAAAACAAGCAGTATATTTTTAGGGTTATCATTTGTAAATAGATTAAATAATTTAGTTTGTGTGGAATTAATGTCAAACATATGAATGAAATGATCATCACAAATAGAATAACCATTAGGAAACACATCACACAAATAAGTAAAGTCAGCCTTTATTGCATTCAATTTTGAAAAGAACAAGTCATCAGTTTCAAATAAAGTAGCAAGGGAAACATTAAAGTCATTATAAAAAAACATCCATGATGGAATTGAGGATATATGTTTCAAGATTCAGCTCCTCATCTTAACCATCAGCGTCTTTTAGCTTTGAAGTAGCAATGTTCTCTTCAGAATCTTCCCCAGCAAGTACCAACTCTTCCATAGGAACTTCTTCAATAGCATCTTACTTTACCTTATTCACAAACTCAGTAAAGATCTTGAATCTCGAGACCACTCACCCAACCATCAAAAGAGGTTTGGGAGCTTCCTTTATGGATCATTGGTGCCTTCCCTTATTAAAGTCTCCTATAAAGCCTTTCTCTCAACTACGACTTCTTCCTCTCTCTTCTCTGGCTGATACTAAATGTTAAACTCTTCCTTAGAATCATCAGCCCCATCATATCCTACCCCATGCTTCAGAATCGACACCTTATGCTCCATAAATTTTAGGAGCCCATTTTGGTTCTTTCCCAGTCTCATGCTAGGCATAAATTTCATGTTGTGCATCATGTTCAGAACCTTATCATTTATCTCATCCTTATAAATTATACAAACTTCAAAACTTAGACTTATAAGGATCTCCTTGGGAGCCAACTTCAGAGTGGCCATGGCAGCTTTAATTTCTACAAAGATGGTGACAACCTTACCTTCGTACAAAAAATTATTTTCTAGTGAACTGTAGAGGTTACACCACCCAAAGGATGAAACCATGACCTTCCCAATAGGATAGCAAAGGTCATAGGAATATCAATTACATGCAAACTAACCCAAGTCTCGATAGGTGTCATATTGACCAAAGCCTTGAATGTCCCCTCAACATGCCTTTTTTTATTATCATAAGCCTTAATAATCACTTTAAAAGGTTTCAAGTCTACATCAGAATCTTTAATGGACACACATTAATGGCAAAATTATTATCTACCATCACACAGCAGGTCATCTTTCCTTTTACTTCAACCTTGATGACCAAAGCTTTATGGTGATCCCTTCCCTCTAAAGGTAGATCATCATCAGAAAACATTATGGCTCTTTGAAGGGTTTCTATTAATGAACTATCCATTTCTTTGGGAGTACAACCCATAAAGATCTTTTTCTAGTCTAGAGTTAAGACTAGTACATCTTGAGATCTTTTTCTGGTCCAGAGTTAAGACTAGTACTTCTTGATGGTCTTTAGAATGTATAAGAAACTCTTAAATACTAGCAATGGTCTCTTCATCTCCTTTCACCTCTACTTTTAAATTCTCTATCTTTTCTAGTTTAGATTCTATAGTTTTGGTTTCGCCTTCTTTCTTTTTGACCTTCCAAATTGGTTGGCTTACCTTACTCTCCTCATTTTCCCATAGATCTATTCACCTCCTATCTTCATCATTAGAGCTCCAAATATCCAAAACATGCATGGCAAGCTCTATAGGTTTTTCATTTTAGCTTAGGTCTTTTGATTCAGGTTCAGGCTTTAGTGAGCTAGGGGTGGTGTTGACAAAACAGTTTAAGACTTGCCCTTCTATTAAACCTGTGTTAATCATTAGGATAGGTGTGTTTAGTGATGGTACATTTTGATAATTAGGCAAAGGGTTATTCTAGGTATTTGGCTTTCGAGTTTTGAGGTCAGTGATTTTACCTACATTAATCAAGTCTTGGATTATGTGTCTCAATTGGGTATAATTATTAGTGTTTTATCCAATGGTCTAATGAAACTTACAAAAGAGTTTTGGGTTGGCATTTGGCATAGGTTGTTATGAAGGCAAGGTCATAATAGGTTCTTCTCAATTAACTTCTCAAGGACCTTAGAAAGAGGTCATCCTAAATTTAACTCTTAAGGCTAACTGATAGTGCCAACCTGCACACTACTGCTCGGTTATTTAATAGCATTGGTTTGTACATTGCTGCCGGAGCCGATTCCATCATTGCCCCTAGATCTTCCTCTAAAGAACATCTTCTCTTAGTCCAAGTCTAACTCTTTTTAAATCATGAATCTATATAATTCTTCAAAGTTCCAAATTCCTAAGTCCCTCAGCTTTTTAGATAATGTTGGGACACATCCCTTTGTTGCTAACATTAACTAATTTGACTTGGCAGGTCTATGCCTCATTAGGGCAAACTTCCCTCTTTAACGAGTCAGATATTTAATGAAAGACTCATTGGACTTCTGTTTAGTGTTCTGTAGATCCCTTAAAGATACCTTCAACTGCATATTAACACCATACTGCTTCACAAATGCAGCACATAATTCTTTCCAGTCAGATTGGACATGTAATTCTAAAGCATAATACCATCGAATTAGTGCACCCTTTAGTGACATAGGGAACTATCTAACTATTTAGGCTTTGTCAGCTCTGTAGCTTTCATATAAGTCATATATTATTTTAGATGTAAATGTGGGTCTTCAATCCCTGAGCACTTCTTTATGTTAGGGAATTTAAATTTTTGGGGTAAAGGCTCATCTTTTTCATTCTGGTTCAAATCAGTGTAGTCCATCTGAGCATCCATGCCCTTCTCTTTCAATATCATCTGTATTTAAGTCATGGTCTTGGTTATATTCTTATCCCAATTAGACTGTTCCATATTCTCAACTTGGTTCATATTCCTTTAGTTTGTTAGATCAGTTAGTACTGTCATATCATCTCCTTCCTTTTCTTTTACCAAGATTTCAACATTAAGATCAATCAAGTTAGTTGGCTATGCAGGCTAATTTTCTCTAATTAATTTGGTTATCTTTCCCATAATCTCTCTCATCATAGACTGTGTCTTAACAAATACCTCCTTTTTCAATTATGCTTTAAAAGCCTCAGGATTAAAACCTCTTGCCATTTCTATCTTTGAATTTTAACTAAGTGCCCTAAACTAGATCAGATCCACCCAGATAATCTCGAAGAATCTATATTGCTACAAGACCAGATGTTCGAATTATGCATGATGTGTATTCATGATATGTAGGTTTATTCTATTATTTAAAGAAAGCAAGAAAATAAACAAGCATACTTAATATAAACATAACATAGAGACAAAATATAAAGCTTCAAATATGATAAACTCCACTCATATTTCTCCTGTACTTATGTTCAACGGTGAGTTTTTTGTCCTAAGATTTTTTGTCTAGGTTTTAATTACATACAAGGGATAATAAAACTGACAAATGCAAGATAACTCTCAAAATGGAGCAAACAAGTAATGGATCCTCTAAATAAATGCAAAGCCCATCCTTAATGAGCCAAGAACAATGTTACAACCATACTTTATCAAAACATATCTCAATGGGCCATAATAGGCATAAGTGGCCCATTTGGCAACATCCACTCGAGACAGGGTAAAATTTGGCATAAAAAGGCCTATCTCAATAAGATCCATTTATAACGAGCTTGAGTTTTATTTTAAGAATCTATTAAAAAGCATAAAACACATACAATTGGAAAATTCCTAAACAAAATTTATAGGTCACTATATAAGCTTGAGTCTCGAGTAATAGGCTTCAGTTCCCACAACGATATACATCCATATGCATCTCCCCACTCAAGGTTCCATACGACGTGGACAAGTACATGGCGTGAGTGATAATAATTAAATATTTCACCACCAAGCTTGAGTGAAATGTAAGAAGCAAAACAATTATTATTATCAAGTTGATCAGGACTGAAATGCTCATTGTGTTCAAAAAGTGTAGTGAATGCAATTGAAATGCAAAAAAAAAAAAAATAATTAAAGATGATAAATTACAAAACACTTGGAATCAGTTTCTCTATCCCTAGTAGAGTCTCCACTATAGGCAATGGGGCTTGCCGCACGCCCAAGTGTTTGGCGATCATGGCACTATATGGCTCGAAACCTACTAAGAAATACGAAGTAGGTCTCAAAGCCTAATCAAATATGTAGTCACCAGCCGAATAAAAGCTAAGACACATTGTACGACAACTGGATTCCATGGAGGTTCCTAAAAACTATCATTAGAGAACGGCTTTAGAAACTAGGTATAGGCTTTTAGAATGCCCACCCAACCTTATGATTGGCCTTCATTTGTGTTTTATTTAATTATTGAATTATTTCTTTGTTAACATGCAAATTATAATTGCCTTCAAACAATTGGTCAAGTTTTACATTAAGGTCCAAATTTGCATATTAATCTCGTTTCATGCCTTAAGTCCCACATTCAATATAAATAAAACAAGTAATAATTTACAATCGTACATTCCAAATGAATTGGGAAGGAATTAGGGATTATAATACTTTGTCCAAAGAGGTAAAATAAATAGAAAATAAACCATAAAAAAATTGAAAGTAAACTACTTGAATGGCCAGTAAAGCCTCTCAAGAACTAATTAATAGAATGGATATCTAAAGATTATGAACCATCAAATAACCCCTGTAATAAACACAAGCTAACCCTTTCTCAAAAAATAAAATAAACAAACCTAGATAAGGGAATCACAAAGTTAACTCATGAATCAAATAAAATATTAATAAGAACAATAGATATCTAAAACATTGGTTAAACATGATAATAAAATAATCGTAAAAGATAAATGAAAAGACAAAGCATAGGCATTCTGAGGAATCATATACAATTTGCAAGAAATTAAGACAAGATCGCATAAGACACTGTTAGAGTGGCGATCACCTCTATCATGAGGCGATCATCTCATGGCAAAGAGACAACACCTTTTTATAGAGGTATTGCCTGACCAACAAACATAGGTAGCTCCCAGAAGTAGTAGACTTCGATTTCAAGCTAGCAATAAATGATATAAATGAACAAGACTTACAACTACACTTAAAGCCTCAATCAATCATGTTAAGAGCATTGCATAACATAAGAAATAAACATAAAAAAATGAGTGACTAAACAAATAAACAAGGGGTTTGATAATATGAAAATTTCAATATTGAAAAGAAGTAAGAACCATTACTAAAATAAGAGCTTTTCCTAAAATGGTTGGCCCTCAAAGATAAATGAATATTGATCTTCACTTGAATGAAAGATTTCTACCTTCTTCTCCTTTGGAAATAACCCTCTTCAAGCTTAATCCCCTCTCTTCTTCCCCAAAAAGACTTTCTTTTTTATTCCTCTTTTCTTTTTCTTTTTTTTATTATGGTTCCTCCCTTTTCTCTCTCTTCTCCCCCTTTTTTAATCTTATGTCTAGCCCATACCCTTACCCTTTTATTCATCATTGCCCTTTCTAGCTTTCTACTTCTTTAAAAAATCTTCTTATTCACGAAATAAAATTAAGTTCAGTAAAAAGTAGGCTCACCAAATTGGCTGTCATGGTCACCTCTACATTTAATGTAGAGGCAAGTGATTGCTATAGAGGCGGCACCTTGCAATGAGGCGACACCTCTGCAATGAGGCGTTGCCTCTATGGCCCATCTCTGCATTGGGCCAAATGGGCCGAGGTGAGTTAGGCTTGTTTTTTAATGGGTTTGGGCTGAGATTTTGGATTTTAAGATTTTAGTCCATTTTCAAGAAGATTTGGGCTTCTTTCTTGCATTCAAGCCTTGCATTTATCATTATTGGGCTTTATGGTGGGCTGATTAAATCGAACATCCACAGTTCGTCCTCCTATCTTAGGCCGATTGAACCGGGTGTCAATAATGTTATTGTAAACAAATTAATGCTATTATTGTGTTAAGGTGTAGTCTATAATTACTTTGTTTTTTACGAAGTAATTTTTACTTTATTAATAACCATCATTTGATGACTTAATGCACTTTCATTTAATAATGATAAAAACAAAGCGAAAATAAAGTAAATAAAAAATAAAAATCACCGTAGAATTTTTCTTGTTTTAAATATATTTTCTCAATATAATTTTTTAATAATTTTTAATTTTTTTATTATTTAATTCGTATGTTAATTAATTAATTTTTATTTTAGGTCATGTGAGAATATAATTTATAGAATTGTATTCCATTTGGGTAAAACCACATCTAAAAAGATCTCTATACTCGTAAAATATTCCATACTTGCGGCATGTCTAAACTACATAAGCATAATTATTTATAGGATAAACGCATAAATGTTGTCCAAATTTTTTTTAATTTATTAATATTGTTTAAATTATACTATAAAATAATTATTATTTAAAAGCTAAATTATATTTATAATTAAATTATAAAAGTTTAAAAATCGACTAAATAAACATCAAAATTATTTATAAATACATAAGTTTTATTTTACTTTTAAATATACATTATTCAAGTCTATGTAGATAAATAAAATATTTTAATTTTAAATTAAATTATGTGAATATTAAAAAAATTAAACAGTGTACTTATAATTGTAGTTTTAAATATTCAAAATACGAAATTGTGTGAATAAACTAATAATATTAATAAAAAAATTATAATTTAAAATAATAAAAGAATATTAAAAAGTGAGAGAATTAAAATGCTAATGTTCAAAAATTGCGAGTATTGCAAAGAAATTTTTTTAAATTGCTGTTGAGCTTAGAACTGAACACAAAAGTGTTTAAAATATATAGATTTTACAAGTTGAGATATTTATGAGGTTAGACTTTAAATATAATGAAAAATTAGGATTTTCACTATAAATGCCGGGTAAGTATGGATTTTATGTCAATCAAGAAGAAACATGAATTAAATTGCATATATTCTCACAAAGTAACCATTTATTACTATGTTCTATTAATGCATGGGGCTATTTTCTCCAAAAGAAAAAAAAATGATATCCAATTGTTAAAATATATATATATATATATATATAATACGTGAAGAAAAAAAATACTCGTTTACATTGTGTTAAACTTAAACCAGAGAGCCTACAACGTACAGAAATAAATTTATCAATAACATCTTTCACATGAACCATACACATTTTTGGGCAAAGTTTTCTAATAAATTCAATATGGGGCATTGAAAAGAGCTCTGCTAACTATGCCGGTTGCCTCTATGCAGCCATCCACACACCTGGAGATGCAGCTACTTCACTCCCAATAAGGCTTCACCCTGGTTTTGCGATACGTTTCTCAAAACATTTCCCTCGAACGGTCTGTAATGAGATCACCAATAAAAAATTTCAAGGAACTAGAATACAAAAAATAAGATACGCAAATAAATGATTGTGAGGAATTAGAAGAATTAACGGAATTGTAGTATTATGGGGAAATGACAAATAGAAAAGCAGCTTGTTCCTTGTGTTCTTTGCAAAAGCTCCTTATTGTCCTTCTGTCTTTGAATCGATTTCTTAAACCATGAAAACCAAGAACGATAAAAGGTTACTAAGCCAGAACAGAGAAATTTCTTACATCAGCATAGGCTAGATGATATAGTGGAACTGTAGGCTGAAACAGTATTAACTCCTCGTAGCAAAATGTTGCTTGCTTGTACCTAATTTATTCATGCAGACATAACTGCGCTGTTAAAATAATACAGTGACCACAGAACTGAATGAATTTAGTAGGATGTAACTGTCTTAACGTAAAATTTCGATAAGAAGACTCACATCTGCATGGAAACATATATCTCAGCAAGTTCTCTCCAAGCATCATAATCTGCCATAAATCTGCCAAAGTTGGAGAGTGTATAAGCAACAAAATAATACAACTGAGTTATATTTTACACTGATATATAATCAGAACTGTAAGAAAGAGGGACTTTGAGATCCATCTCACGTTTGAAGATATTTATTGGGCAACTCTACAGCTGCTGACATGTTTCCTTGTGCCTTTGCAACTACAACTCTCCTCTTGAATATCACCTGCTTAAAAAAAAAGTTAACATAAGTTCACACTTATTTTCCACTAATGAACATTAAGGATATCACACTTATTTTCCTTTGGCAGACGAAACAATCATTCTTAAGAAATGAGCTCCATTCACAAAAAAAAGCTCAGCTGATCCAATGGATTATCCTCTAAGAGGCTTTCGTAAACCTTTTCTGCCTCTGCCCAAGATCCCTTTGCTTTAAGTAACATTCCCTCCAGCCTACCTGTGATATATATTGAAACTATATTATTCAAACAATCACATGTCAAGAGCTAAAAAATAAATATCTTCCTAACTTGGTCTTTTTTTTGGCAAAATTGAAGGACTCAAACTACAGCCAAACATGGAATGATCCATGAGTTGTACACATGATCAAGCAGGCAACTTCCTATGCAAAATCATATTGAATATGGTTGGTCATAGGTCATTTTAACTTACCAACTCTCTTGCTTTCTGGAAACCTATTCTGCAACACCTTAATGCAATCCTGCAAAATTTCCAGAATTAAAATGAATCTCACATTGCCCATGCTCAGTTTAATTTGATGAATTGAATTGCTAATCAAAAAACAATGAAAAGATTAACGAATTTAACCACTCCACAGTTAAATATCATGATAAATTTAGCATAGAAGAGTTTAGTGGGTCAGACAATGAACTGCATATGAAATCTGAACTACTGACATCTCAAACCAATCAGTGTCTTCATAAGGGTGACCAGCCAGGTGAACAAATTTAAGGTAAAACTAATACAATGGATACGTAAACTTGAATTTAATACTGTAATTACTACTTTAATTGATCAGTGGGAATTTTACAAGCACAATCTAGTGAGTTTTTTTATTTTTTCAATTTTCACGAAAACAAATCTAAAAACAATACCTTTGCAACGTCAAGAGATTGACAATCCATTGCCACAATGGCCACCTGTTCATTGAGAGTCCATTCTACACCAAGAAATGAGCACTTACTGATTAGGAGCAATTTCCAATAATTGAAGTGCTGTAGCTACCCAAGAACAGGGGCTGAGGGTACAGACTGGTTTTTAACCCCTCATATTTGAGGTTCAAACACATTGGACAAATATACTATAAATAATTTATTAACAGGAAACTCTTCCCTCTTTTGCACATCGTAACTGAGAAAACACAAAATTTAATTTAACTACTTAACGCCTAGAGGCCCAGACAAAAAAAAAAAAAAAAAAAAAACACATTTAAATGTTTTGCCTATGTCACCTATGAACTAATAGCATCTAGTAGATTAATGAATATGGGAGAGCCAAGTACACTTACTACATCTTCCAATTGTTTCATATCCACCCCAACACCAATTTCCCTTTCACGCAACGATGCACGTAGTGCAGGATAAGCCAATTCAATAATGCCATTTCTCGGTCCTATAGAAATGCACCAACTAATCTCACTTGGACATACCTGAAAGAGAGGGTGCAGAAACATGAATCTCATTCACTATGGATTGCTGATCCTTACATTGTTTTTAAAAAGATCTTTGGTTCACATCCCAGATGTGGACATGGAATTCATAATCTTCCTATTCTCATTTTCTGTCAGGAATCGAAACTAAAAAACACATGACCGACATTAAAAAATAAAAAAATAAGAAACTTCCAAAACTTTTAATAAATCTTAACAAAATTTTCTTAGTAAAATTAAATCAATTTTATAATTCTAATAAAAATTCGGTAGAATTTTTTTATGTATCGAGAACAAATTTAAAATTTGTAAATTAAGAAATACACTTACAAAATATTTTCCCATCAATACCGAAAAGGTCTTTGTTTGTTATGGGTAGTTGCTAGTTTTCAGGAGTCTAGTCCAATTTGGTTTCAATAAGTCCTAGTCTCTAGGAATCTGATCTATAGTAATTCACGTTTTTATTTAACTATTTACTTGGCTATTTTCTTGTGTTTAGTTAACCATTGTAAGGCTATTTAAATAGCCATTTTCAGTTCAATAAGACAAGTTATTCAAAACAAATTTGTTGTGCATTTGTTTTTTAAGTCTCATATTAGATCAAAATTCTCAACAATCTGGTATCAGAGCCCCCACTAGGTCTGACAAATTCTTGCAACAGCATAGAAAATGGCTCAAAAAATGACTACTGAAGGAAATTTTATTCAACCAGCCATTCCTCGCTTTGATGGTCACTATGATCATTGGAGCATGCTGATGGAAAATTTTCTACGATCTAAGGAATATTGGGAACTAGTGGAGATTGGCTATGTTGTACCAGTAAGTGGAATATTACAATCTAAAACACAACAGAAGAAGAATGATGAGATGAAGCTAAAAGACTTGAAGGTGAAAAACTATCTCTTTCAGGCTATAGATTGCACAATTCTTGACACCATTCTTAAGAAGGACACAGCCAAAGACATATGGGATGCCATGAAGAAAAAGTATGAAGGGAATGTAAGGATCAAGAGATCTCATCTTCAAACTCTCCGCAGAGAATTTGAAACTCTTGAAATGAGACCTGGAGAAGGAGTAATAGAATACTTCTTTAGAGTCATGACAGTTGCAAATAAGATGCGAATTTATGGAGAAGATATGCAAGATTTGAAGGTGGTGGAGAAAATTCTACGCTCATTGGATGAGAAGTTTAACTATGTTGTTTGTTCCATTGAAGAATTGAAGGATATTGATGCCCTTACTATTGATGAGTTACAAAGCTCATTAATAGTACATGAACATAAATTCCAGAAGCACAATGGTGAGGAGCAGGCTTTGAAAGTGGCATATGAAGGAGGAAGAGGTCGTGGTCATGGTGCTTATAGAGGAAAAGGAAGAGGAAGAGGTCGAGCAAGCTTTAACAAGGAGATTGTGGAATGTTATCGATGTCATAAACTTCGACATTTCCAATATGAATATCCTAGAAATAAAGAGGCAAACTACGCAGAGCTTAATGAGAAGGACAAAATGCTTTTAATGGCCTACGTGGAGCTACATGATGCAAAGAGAGAAGATGCATGGTTTCTTGATTCAGGATGTTCAAATCACATGTGCAGTGATCAAGCAATGTTCAGCGAACTTGATGACAAATTTTGGCACTCGGTGAAATTGGGAAACAACACTAAGATGACTGTGATGGGAAAGGGAAATGTGAAGTTGTTGCTGAATGGAGTAAATCATTTTATCACTGAGGTATACTATATTCCTGAATTATGGAATAATCTCTTAAGCATAGGTCAGTTGCAAGAAAGAGGTTTGGCTATTTTAATCAAAGATGGAATGTGCAAGATATTTTATCCAAAGAAGGGTCTGATCATTCAAACCAACATGAGTGTTAATAGGATGTTTATCTTGCTAACTCAGTCTTAAGCTTCTTCTCAAGCACAATCATATCAGTGCCTTCACACAAAAGCCGAAGACTTAACTCATCTTTGGCATCGAAGGTATGGACATCTGAGCTACAAAGGTTTGCGAACCTTATTGCACAAAGACATGGTACATGGACTTCCTCAACTCACCACCTCAAGAGTGACATGCACTGATTGCATCAATGGCAAACAACATCATGATCCTATTCCAAAGAAGAGTATTTGGAGAGCAAAACAAAAATTAGAGTTGGTTCATGCAGACATTTGCAGTCTGATCTCTCCTACATCTAATAGCAAAAAAAAGGTATTTTTTGTTGTTTATTGATGATTACAGTAGAAAAACCTAGGTGTATTTTTTGGAAGAGAAGTCAGGGACTTTTAATTATTTTAAATGTTTTACAGCTATGGTTGAGAAAGAAACAGGGCTGTTTGTTAAGTGCCTACACATTGATAAAGGAGGTGAATTCAATTCCACTGAGTTCAAAGATTTCTACAAATAAAGTGGAATTAAAAGGCAACTGACCACTGTTTACACTCCACAGCGTGGCAGAAAGAAAGAATAGAACCGTGATGAACATGGCTCGCTCAATGCTATCAGACAAGAATCTCCCTAAGACCTTTTGGCCAAAAGTAGTAAATTGGTCTATTTATGTTCTAAATAGGTGTCCTACACTTGCTGTCAAGGATTTCACGCCAGAGGAGGCTTGGAGCTGATTGAAACCCTCAATAGAATATTTTCGGGTTTTTGATTGCTTAGCACATGTTCTTATACCAGAAGTGGCAAGGGTAAAGCTTGATAGTAGAAGCATTTTATGTGTGTTATTGGGAGTTAGTGAGGAGTGAAAAGGATATAGGCTATTTGATCCTATTGCTAAAAGGATTGTTGTAAGTAGAAATATAGTTTTTAAAGAAGAAAAACAATGGGATTAGGATGAGAGTTATGAAAAACAAATAATAGTAGACTTAGAATGGGAAGAAAAGGTGAGTGAAAATGAGAATGGAGATGATGTTGGTGGAGAGGGAACTAGTGAGAATGTAGATGGAGAAGAAACTAGTAATGAGGGAATTAAAGAAGGTGAAGAGGGAGTAAGGGATATCGCAGACACGGTAACTCAAATCAGGGAGAGAAGGATGCCACATGGATGGATGATTATGTAAGAGGAGAAGGACTAAGTGAAGAAGAAGTAGAGGCCTACATGGTGCAAATTGTCATTGAAGATGATTCGATTCTGTCTGAAGAAGCTGTGAAGCATGAGAAATGGAGAAAAGTAATGGATAGTGAAATAAGCTTAATTGAAAAGAATCAAACCTGCGAGCTCATGGATCTGCCAATTGGAGAAAAAATAATTGGAGTGAAGTGGATCTACAAAACAAAGTTGAACGAGCTAGGTGAAGTTGATAAACATAAAGCACGCTTGGTGGCTAAAGGGTACTCTCAGCAATAAGGAATTGATTTTACTGAAGTCTTTACACCTGTTGCATGCATGGACACTATAAGGATGATTGTGGCATTAGCAGCTTGCAGAGGATAGGATATCTTTCAGCTAGATGTTAAATCTACATTCCTTCATGGAAGATTAAGTGAGGATGTGTATATTGAGCAGCCAAAGGGGTATGTAAAGAAAGGAAAAGAACACAAGGTTTACAAGCTACATAAAGCCTTATATGGTCTAAGACAAGCACCAAGGGCTTGGTTCAATCACATAGAGTCTCACTTCATTAGTGAGGATTTTCAAAAGTGTCCAACTGAACAGACCTTGTTCATCAAAAGAAATAAAGGTAAAATTTTAATTGTTAGCATTTATGTTGATGATTTAATTTATACACGTGATGATAAAGATATGATGATTGAATTTAAAAACTCTATAATGCAAACTTTTAACATGACTGATCTGGGAAAAATGAGATTCTTTCTCGAAATTGAAGTTTTGCAAAAACCAGAAGGAATTTTTATGTGCCAAAGAAAGTATGCTACTTATGTGTTGAAGAAATTTGTAATGTACGAGAGTAAGCCAATTAAAAGTCTAATTATTCCAGGCTTCAAGATTAACAAAGATACAGAAGGAGCAATTGTAGATGATACATATTACAAACATATGGTTGGAAGTTTAATGTATCTCACAGCTACAAGACCAGACATTATGTTCAGCGTAAGTTTGATTAGCAAATATATGTTAAGACCCACTGAGTTGCATTTACAAACTGCAAAAAGGATCTTGAGGTACTTGAAAGGAACTACTAGCTATGGGATTTTCTATAAGAAGGGAGGGGATGAAGAATTATTTGCTTTCACAGACTCTGACTATACAGGAGATGAAGCTGATTCTAGGAGTAAATCTGGTTATGTGTTCTTATTAAGTGCAGGGGTAGTATCATGGATGTCTAAAAAATAACCAATCGTTACTCTTTCAACTACAGAAGCAGAGTTTGTAGCTGCTGCTGCTTGTAACAGCTAAGTTATGTGGATGAGACAAGTTTTGAAGAATTTAAGTCATAATCAAGAAGGTAGTACTACTATCATATATGACAACAGTTCTACAATTAAACTTTTCAGAAATCTAGTAATGCATGGGAGGTGCAAACACATCAGAGTTTGTTTTCATTTCCTAAGAGATCTTGCGCGTGATGGAGAAGTCGAGTTGGTACATTGTGGAACACAAGAGCAAGTTGTAGACTTGATGACTAAAGCTCTGAAAGTTGATGCTTTCAAGAAGTATAGGAAGAAGATGGGAATGGTTGATGTATCTGAATTAAACTAACTGCAATCTGCAGCTAGTTTAAGGGAGGGTATGAAAAGGTCTTTGTTTGTTATGGGTAGTTGCTAGTTTTCAGGAGTCTATTCCAATTTGGTTTCAATAAGTCCTAGTCTCTAGGAATCTGATCTACAGTAATTCACATTTTTGTTTAGCTATTTTCTTGTGTTTAGTTAACCATTGTAAGGCTATTTAAATAGCCATTTTCAGTTCAATAAGACAAGTCATTCAAAACCAGTTTGTTATGCATTTGTTCTTTAAGTCTCATATTAGATCAAAATTCTCAATAAATACTATATAACAACTCCAATAATCCATCACAATTATCAATCTCCAACACAACAAAATTTGCCACACAAAATATATGCTCAACAAATAAATCATCATAATAATACATAAACTCAATTTAAACTAATTAAATTGCAAATACATTTATTAAATGTTCAACTACTACTGCAGTATTTAAAGTACAGATATAAGACAATATACGTTAATTTGACCTACATAAAACAACCGAGGAAGAACAAGTCCGGCACAGATAGTTGGAGCTAACTGTAAACTCCTGAAATCATGGCAAAATAATTGAGGGGAGTCAAATCTCATTGAGTGAATTAATGCTATAGAATGCATGTTGGTTTTAAAAATGTTCATTGAAAAATAATAAACTCAGGCAAATAAATAAATATTTAAAAATATTTAATTTATTAAAATTAGCTTTATAAAACATCCTTTCAAATTTTATAAAAAAATTTCTGTAAAACTTCCCATCAAAATTCATATATCTTTAATGGAAATCATGGTAGAACACCAAACCTCAAAATCTAATAGCCACTTGACTCACTTTAGTTCAATTGACTGTCAATTCCAGAGAGCAAGCTAAAACAGGGTCTAGCCATAGTCGATCTCTTATTCTAAATGTTTAGTAACACCCAGAAAGTAGGCTTGACCAAGGTCCAACCAGCAAACATACCTCTGCCCAAAGAGCAAGCTCGACTAAGGCTTAACCATAATCATACATCTGCCTAGAAAGCAAAGCTTGACCAAGGCCCACATTTCACAACATAGTCGGCTCACAACCCAAATCAATACTAAAGTGCACGCAATCTTGGTGACACCCATTAGGTAGCATATTCTACCATTTTCTCCAAAACGTGGTTATCATATAAATTAATATAATGAAATAAATTAGTATTAAATAAATTAAAATGGATTATGAGCTAAAACATATTATCCAAGTTCTTAGCAATAATAAAACTAATAATTCATGCTCACAAAAATATTTATATTCATAATTAATTAATCTCATGAAAATTTGCATATACTTATAAACACAACAACATTTTATAGTATTAACTTACAGGTGGAGTGTGTTAGCCGACATGTCCTCGACTATCCAAATGCAATAGCTCCCACTCCAAAGCTTTCTATAATAAATAATATTTATTTAAATAATGCATAAGAAAACAAATAAAATCCATAAATATTCTCCAAAATTTTGAAAAATTATAAAAATCAATGAATTAATAAAATTGACTTGAAAATATCCTAAATATGACCTTTAAGGTTAAAGGAATTTATTTCTAGCAATTTAACCAATTAAAATGGAAATTAAGAAATTTTCACCAAAACACTTCCAGAATTTATTTCTCAAAATCCATGAGGAATTGGACTTTGGTCTAGTTATGAAAATCGATCAAAATAATTTATTCTAATTTATAAAAATAATTCCATAATTTATGGACGAGTCCCAATTTCACTATATTTCAAGTGGGACCCGCCGTATTCTCACAAAAAAAAAAACTCTACCTCCAGACAAACCAAGCACACTAAACATTCCTAATAATAAATGGAACATATATAAAGCCTCAAACCAGTCAAAATATGTACTAAATTACAAATCAAAAATCAAAAGGAAATAACTAAAAAAAATTCATCAAATATTTTAAAGGTGTAGATAAAGTGAGTAGTCAGTATCTATGAAATCCTAACATTGAGAAAAACATAATGGAATGAACCTTGTCGGCAGAAACTTATCGAAACAATACGAAATCACAAAAAGGTACCAACTGGTTTTGTGTAATTTTACACAATTTGGAGCCACTTCATGCAAAACAAAGACCACCAGAAGGAAGAGGACGTCGAGACAAGTCTATAGCTCGAATTTGAGATCGATCAGAGGTCATTTGAGTATTAAACGAAGAAAAAAAAAGATAAGAATTTGTACTAAATTGAAATTTTTCCCTAAAAACTATTCTCTCCTACTGTTGTCTCTCCTCCCATGCGCAGGACCACCTTTCCTTGTATAATCAAAATGGACACCACGTGTCCAACCTTCATGGTCTTTTTTTAAAAAAAAAAATTATATATATATCAAATAATACTAATATTAAAAATACTATTTATGACAATAGAACAATAATATTATTAACTACAAGGATTTCAATAATTATGATAATAAAATAAAATAATACTCATAATAACAATAATAATATTAATATTAATTAAAATAATAATATTAATAAATAAAATAATAGAGACAATAATAATAGAATAATATTAATGAGGAAATAAAAAATAATAATATTATTATTATTTATAATAAAAAAAATCAGGTTATTACATTCTTCCTTCCTTAATAAAATTCGTCCTTAAATTTTCATTAGTACTGAAAGAAGTAAGGGTATCAGTTCTACATATCGATCTCTATCTCCCAAGTGTAATCTTCCATTACATGATTGCTCCACCTTCATTATAGGTATCTCTCTGGTGTGCAGTTGACGAACTTGACGGTCTATAATCGACATAGGATGCTCTTTCTTTGATAAATCCTCATTAAACTCCATTGTATGTGGTTGAAGAACATGTGAAGGATGAGAGATGTACCTCTCCAACATGGAAACATGAAATACTAGATGAATCCATGACAGTTTTGGTGGTAATACCAGTTTGTAGGCCACATCACCAACTTTTGAATGAATCTTAAAGGTCCAATATATCTTAGAGTTAATTTACCCTTATTACCAAATCTCATCACTCCCTTCATTGGAGACACTTTGAGAAAAACCTTGTCTCCAATAGAAAATGATATATCTTTTCTTTTAGGATCTACATAGCTTTTCTATCAACTAAAAGTTGTCCTCAATCTTTGTTGGATGATAGGAACCTTCTCTGAAGTCAACTACACCAACTTTGAGCTTGTTAGTTGTCTCTCATCAATTTCCTAACACATAGGTGATATACACTTCCTACCATACAATACTTTATAAGGAGCCATTCAAATACTTATATGATAACTGTTGTTATATGCAAATTCAACCAATGGTAAATGCAAATCCCATTGACCATCAAAGTCTATTATATATATTTGTAGCATATCCTCCAATGTTTGAATGGTCCGTTTTGACTGGCCATCCATTTGAGGATGGAAAGTTGTATTGAAGTCAAGTCTTGTGCCTAACGCTTTATGCAATTTTTGCCAAAAGACTGGAGTAAAAGTGACTCCTCTATTAAACACTATACTTTTTGGCACTTCATGCAAGCAAACAATTCAGTTAACATATAACCTTACTAATCTATCAGTAGAGTATATCTTCCTAATTGGTAAGAAGTGAGATTGGAATAATCTATCAGTAGAACTAGCATGAACTCTGTAAGCAGAATAATGAGCTTTTTCCATAATTTTTTCCTTAAGTTATCCATATCATGTACACACAACCTAGTACCCAAACACAGCACACTCTCATTATCAATAATAAAGTCTTGGGATTGACCCTGTTGCATTTTTTACATTATTCTTTACAACTATGGGTTTATTCTTTGAGCTACTTTCACTCTATCCAAGTACACTGATTGTGCTCTGAAGTAAGCTAAAAGACATTTCTTAGTTACCTTCCATTATAACCATTGATCAATCATTTCATGTACTTCTTTAATGATTGACCTCCTTTCTAAGCTAATATGAGCAAAGCTACCTACTGACTTTCTACTTAATGCATTAACTACCACATTAGCTTTACCTAAATGGTAAAGAATGGAGTAATCATAGTCCTTGAGAAGTTCCATCTATCTCTTTTTCCTTAAGTTCAAGTCTCTCTGTTGAAAATTATAATTTAAGCTCTTGTGATCGATATATATTTCATAAAATACTCCATACAGGTAATGCCTCCAAATCTTTAATGCAAATACCACTATTGTCATTTCCAAATCATGAGTAGGATAGTTTTGCTCGTGCTTCTTTAATTGATGTGAAGCATAGGCAACTACTCTTTCATTATGCATTAATACACAACCCAATCCTATTCAAAAAGCGTCACAATACACCATATACCCTTCACCTCCTGAAGGTAAGGTCCATACTAGAGCTAAAGTCAATCTATCCTTGAGCATCTGAAAGTGCTCTTCACACATGTCTGTTTATACAAACTTAGTATTCTTCTGAGTTAATCTTGTCAAAGGTGTAGCTATCTTAGAGAAATCCTTCATAAATCTCCTATAGTAGCTTGTTAAACCCAAAAAACTCTTTACTTCTATAACTGTTGTGGGTCTCTGCCATTCTTTATTAGCTTCAATCTTTTTAGGATCCACTTGTATGCCATCTTTGAATACTACATGGCCTAAGAATGCCACTTGATCCAACCAAAACTCATATTTTGAGAACTTGGCATACAATTGATACTCCCTTAAAGTTTGAAGCACCATCCTTAAATACATACAATGTTCCTTTTTTACTTTTAGAATACACCAAGATATTATCAATAAACACTATTATAAAGCGATCTAAGAATGGTTCATTAAGTCCATAAAAAGTTATTAAGGTATTAGTTAACCCAAACAACATCACAAAAAACTCATAATGGCCATATCTTGTTAGAAATGCAGTCTTGGGTATATCTCCACTTATAATTCTTAATTGATGATACCCTAACCTCAAGTCAATCTTGGAGAAACACCAAGCCCCTTGAAGCTAATCAAACAAGTCATCAATTCTTGGAAGTGGATACTTGTTCTTTATGGTGACTTTGTTTAACTGTCTATAGTCGATACAAAATCGAAGACTACCATCTTTCTTCTTTATAAACAACACTAGTACACCCTAAGGAGACGCATCAGGTCTAATAAAAACCTTATCAAGCAACTCTTGCAACTGTTCTCTAAGCTCCTTTAATTCTATAAGCATCATTCTATAAGGTGGCATAGAGACGAGATTTGTACCAAGTACAATATCAATATAGAATTCTATCTCTCTTTTCAATGGAAATCCTGGTAATTCTTTAAGAAAAACATTAGGAAACTCACATACCATTCGCACATTCTCAACTACCCCCTTATCTACCTTTATATCCCTAACCATAACCAAGTAGCCTTGACACCCTCTTCTAAGCATCTTTCTAGTTGTAATTGCAGAGATGAGATTCTAAGGCATTGAACTTTTATTTCCTCTAAATCAAAATTCCACATCATTCAAAATTCTAAAAATCACTTATTCTCTCGACAGTCCAATGTAGCATAATGTCGAGCTAACTAATCCATTCCTAAAATCACATTAAAATTTATTACATCCAAGAAGACTAAATCTGTAAAACAATTCTCTAAACTTCGATCCTCAGCTTGGATGCCAACATATAATAGACCTAATCTTGTAACATATAGCCCTACCACTCTTCTCTCTTACTGTATCATGTCCATGGCATGATGTGACAATCTGAGGAACTCATGAGTATACTCCTCCACTAATTGATCACCATTAACTATGTATAACAACCATCATCTGTAATTAAAAGTGGATAGAAATACCTCAAAAACCCCTCATTAAACTCCAACCATATCATGGTAGTCATATATGGCTAGATTGACTACATAAACTAGTCTTGAGTTGCAACTTGAACTGATAGCTTCAAAATCATTATCCTTTAATAATCCATATATTCTATCATTCTGGTCCTGGCTTCAATGTTATTTATGAAATCTAATGCATATGCTAATTCCTCTATTGAAGCATTTGCTAAACAATTAGCATGCTTGGTTAAGTGTTAGCAAGCCTTTATTAATCCTTACTACTCGATCAACAAATTGAATAAGTTCTATTTCATAAGTTGTCTACTCCACTTATGGTAACTACTTTGGCCTCAGAGTTGCAACTGCCTCTGACCTACCCTTATGCTAGGTGGCTGGAGTAGAAACTAAAACTAGAATTAGAACTTCATCTTGAAAGGATTGTTTGTCCTTATATTTTATCTCTACAGTATAAGTAGTTTACTTTCACCTCATTTTGAAAAGGCGCATAGAGTAACGAGATTCAAGACATAACAAGGATGCTAACATATATGCGGAATTCTAGAAGCAATGATGACATCAATTGACAATTATCACCTATTCACTATAGCACTTTTAAGAAAAGACATAATTCAATGACCAAAACAGTAGAAAATTAACCATGAGCTCGTATACCAACTTTATCATAACTCAAATCCAAAGGGCATGTGATCGACACTAAAAAATGGGAAAGCGAGAAACTTCTAAAACTTATAGTAAGCCTTAAGAAAATTTTCTTACTAAAATAAAATCAATTATATAATTCTAACAAAAATCCAACAAAGTTTTCTCTGTACCAGGAATAAACCAAAAGTTGTAAATCAAGAAATAAACTTCAAAAATATTCTCCCATCAATACTACATCACAACTCCAACAATCCATCATAATTATTAATCTCCAACACAATAAGATCCTTCATAAAAAAATATATGCTCAGCACATAAATCATCATAATAATACATAAACTCAATCTAAACTAATCAAATTGCAAATACATTTATCAAATGTTTAACTACCACTACGATGTCTAGAGTATGAATATAAGACAATATACATTAACATGACCTACATAACATAGTCGAAGAAGAATAAGTTCAGCGCAAACAAGTGGAACTAACTGTAGACTCCTGAGATCCTGGGAAAATAATTGAGGGGAGTCAAATCTCACTAAGTAAATTAATGCTATAGAATGCATGTTGGTTTTAAAAATATTTATTTAAAAATAATAAACTCAGGCAAATAAATAAATATTTAAAAATCATTTAATTTATTAAAATTAGGTTTATAAAACATCCTTTCAAATTTCATAAAATTCTTTCTGTAAAACTTCCCATTAAAATTCATATAAAATAAAATCTTTAAAGAAAATCATGGTAGAACCCTAAACCTCAAAATCTAATAGTCACTTGGCTCACTTAGTCCAATTGACTGTCGGTCTAAAGAGCAAGCTCAATTAGGGTCCAGCCACAATCGGTCTTTTATTCCAAGTGTTTATTGGTGCCTAGAGAACAAGCTTGACCAGGGTCCAACTAGCAAACATAACTCTTCTCAAAGAGCAAGCTCGACCAAGGCTCAACCATAATCATACATCTGCCCAAAGCGCAAAGCTCGACTAAGGCCTATATTTCACAACATAGTCGGCTCACAACCTAAACTAATACTAGAGCACACGCAATCTTGGTGACACCCACCAAGTAGCATATCTTACCATTTTCTCCAAAACGTGATTATCATATAAATTAATATAATGAAATAAAATAGCATTAAATAAATTCAAATGGATTATGAGCTAAAACATATTATCAAAGTTCTTAGCAATAATAAAACTAATAATTCATGCTCATAAGCATATTTATATTCATAATTAATAAATCTCATGAAAATTTGTATATACTTATAAACACAACTCATAGGTGGACTATATCAGACAACGTGTCCTCGGCTACCCAAATGCAACAACTCTCACTCAAAGCTCTCTATAATAAACAATATTTATTTAAATCATGCATAAGAAAATAAATAAAATCCATAAAAACTCTCTAAAATTCCAAAAAAAATTATAAAAATCAATGAATTAATAAAATTGACTTGGAAATATCCTAAATATAACCTTTGAGGCTAAAGGAATTTATTTCTAACAATTTAACCAATTAAAGTAGAAATTAAGAAATTTCCACCGAAACGCTTCCAGAATTTATTTCTCAAAATTCGTGAAGAAATGGACTTTGGTCTAGTTAAGAAAATCGATCAACATAATTTATTCTAATTTATAAAAATAATTCCACAATTTCTTTATATTTCGGGTGGGACCCGCCATATCCTTACCGGAAAAACTCTACCTTTGGACAAACCAAACATACTAAAACATTCCTAATAATATATGGAACACATAGAAAGTCTCAAACCAATCAAAATATGCACTGAATTATAGATCAAAATTTCAAAGCGAAATAACTAAAAAAAATTCATCAAATATTCTAAAGGCACAGATCAAGTGATTGGTCAATACCTATGGGCTCCTAACATCGAGAGAAAATGTAATGGAACCATCCTTGTCATTGGAAACTCGCCGGAATAGTGCGAAATCACAAAAAGGTGTTGACTGGTTTTATGTAATTTTGCAATATTTGGAGCCACTTCATGCAAAACAAAGACCATTAAGAGGTCGAGACGAGTCTATAGCTCAAATTTGAGGTCGATCGAAGGTCGTTTAGGTATCAAATGAAGAAAAAAAAAAAATTGGAACTAAACTGAATTTTTCCCATAAAAACTACTGTCTCCCACTGTTGTCTCTCCTCCCATGCGCAGGACCACCTTTCCTTTTATAATCAAAATGGGCACCACATGTCCAGCCTTCATGGTCTTTTTTTTTTTTTTTACTTATACACACAAGACACATATATATATATATATCAAATAATATTAATATTAAAAATACTATTTATCATAATAGTACAATAATAATATTAACTATAAGGATCTCAATAATTATGATAATAAAATAAAATAATACTAATAACAACAACAATAATTAAAATAATAATATTAATAAATAAAATAATAGAGAAAATAATCATAAAATAATATTAATGAGGAAAATAAATAATAATAATAATATTATTATTATTATTTATGATAAAAAAATTCAAATTATTACATTTTTCATGTTCATGGTATTCCCAACTGGAATGGAATTGGATGCTAAATATGCTTGCAGTACCACACATGCAAATTCAGTGGTCGAAAACCAATCGGACCTTCATAGAAGTTATTAATGTCAGTTAATATATAATTATATCTAATATATAGAGTGGATCAAAGCTAATAGAAAATTTAAATAGACCTCAAGCGGAACACTGGTGTGCTTCCAATTGAATCGTATACATCTACTTCATTGACAATGTAGTCCTGAGTCCACCCCTGATAACCAATGGGATTTTCTCTATGAACACTGTAAGGGAAAAGCATGAAATCTCTAGATGTTATACTTCAATTGCCCAATGATAAAAAAGCTTCATCTAATCATTATAAATGTCAACATTAAAACAAAATTAAGGATATTCAGAGGGTGAATTGAGCTGAAATATGAAAGATTGAATGGCACAATCTGAAACCTAAAATGAATGGCAGACCTGAATTCAAGAACAGAGCTAAAAAAATAAAAGGAATAAATAAAGGACGTAATAATTACCAATACTAATTGTAATTTTTTTATATTTGCATGAAAATTGGAAAAGACCATTTGCTTCTTTAGTCTTCTGGCTGGGGCTATGCATTAGGTGGGTTTGGGCCGGCGTTCTCTTGAGTTTTCAAAATTGAGAAGGTTTCAAAAATTTTAAGTGGGTGAGAGTTCAGATTTTGGTTAACTGTATAAATAATAATAAAAAAAAATTAAAAGAAGGAAGCATCAAATTTTGGTAGGCAAATGGTGGGGCGCGCGTCTATATTTCTTAGCCACGCCTGTTCAAGTCTCAACAAGACTAATTTTTCAGCCTTTATTTGGAGTTAAAAGCCCTCACCACTTCACCACATGTGCATGTTTGATATATTTTTGTTATATATATAACAAATTTTTTTTTTTTGGGCAGTTTAGGTTTACTCAAAAACTTAGGAATTTCAGAAAATGCGAACCAAACCAAATTTACTTGGTTTTAGTCTAGTTTTTTAGGTCGGTTCAGTTTTGCACAATCCTACCTCTAGCTAAAGCGCAGATAATGTATTTTTAAACCTACTGTAAAAACACAACCACTAAGTTTTCTTTAAGTAGTTTCTATCAACAGATTCTCAATTCCCTTCAACCACTAAGTTTTCTTCAAATAGTTTTAATCAACAAATTCTTAATTCCCTCCTCTATTCTCTTTGCTTCATTTCAACCCAAAAGACACACAACATAACTAATGGATAGCAAATCAAATGACACAGAGAATGGCAAATGACAGTTTAGTAGGGGAGAGCAATTCAAATGACGCACACAACACCAAATGATATTTTGACTACCATGTCTGCTACTAGAGAAGTGTAACCTCTTTTAAAACTATTAATTTTTCACTGTTGCTCCATTTTATAACTGAAACAAATCAACCAGCTATTGAAAGCACCTAACATTACAATCAAAAGCAATAATACAAAGCACCTATAAAACTTGTAAAGAGCCATATGGCACTAAAAATATAAAGTGGCAAAATTCATACACTTAGTTATTTTATATTTTATATAGATGAATGCTTAAATTAATGCTTTTTATTAATGCATGTGTCCATGTTTGATAATATTCATATATCAGAGAAGGAAATAAATTAGATGTTTCAAAAAAAATAGGATTTCTCTCTAATATAAGGAATTCAACCCTAACTATCTCCTTTTTGCTTTTCCGCTAGCCTAGTGGCGGCGCCTGGCCGTCTTTTTCTAATTTGTCTGACATTTTTGTCTAGCCCCCTCCTCTTTTACTATGGATTATTTCAATCATCATCATTTGTTCTCTTTCCCTAAATCCTCTGATAAACCATCTGAAAAACCTACCTATATGAAGGCAGTCACTAAAACTTTACAATTTTTACCATCTATGGAGTCATCATCGATAGACTCTCCTTTGACTAATAAAGGAGGATATATTGCCATAAAAATCAATCAGACAATATATGAACAATAGTTAGCGTGGTGTGAGAATGCTTTGATTGCCCGAATTATCCTTTTTAAAGGAGAAGCACTATGAAAACTCAATGATTTGAAAAGAAATTGTCAAGCATATGGGGGTTTATCTAAACACTAAAAATCAGTATCCCTCACATGTGGTTATTATCAGGCTATTTTCAATTCTAATTTATAAAAACAAGATGTATGGAGTTATGGAGCCATCATGTTAAAACCAAGAATCCTTAGGTTACAACACTAGACATCAAATTTCAATCCCTTTACTCAAAAATCAACAAACACATAAACATGGATCAGGTTTTATAAACTTCCATGCGAGATTGGCACCCTCATAGTCTCACCTCCATTGCAAATGGAATTGGCATCCCTTTGAACATTAACAATGCCATACTTATAGTAGATTTTGGGCATTATGCCTGTATTTTAATGGATATTGATTTGTCTCCGCCATGACCTAATACTCTTTTGATTAAAAAAGTGGGCAAGAGTTTTTTTTTTATTAAGGTTATATATGATAAGCTTTTAGCTTTTTGAAATTTATACTCTAACATAAGCATTCTTCTTTAAATTACCATTTAGGTAAAAAGGTTGTTAAATCTTATAATACTCGCTCTAAAGTTGATAAATATGATGAATAAAGGCATTTATAGAAACCAAAGTCGATAAGGAATGATGACGTTCTTATTGATAATGCTTTCAAACACTTACAATCAGAATCAGCTTTTACAGTAAGGGACAAAGGTTCAAACCATAACCAGACTATCGTATCTGACGCTGCTGACCCAAAAATACCTTAGGATTAAGGCCATTTTGCTTAAGAGTTTTTTTGTTTTGCTTGATCCTTTAAATTCCATGTTTTTTATCAATAATGTAAATGTTGCGATTCCTTTGCCTATAGATGCTTCAGGCTCAAAGCATGGGAATTTGGAAGATGATAATGCTTTAGGCTCAAATCATAGGAATTCAAACATTGATCATATCAATTCTAAATAGGAGGATCCATAAAATGATGTTGTTTAAGTTGATGATATTCAATTCCATTATTTCACGGGTTGATGTTGCAGAAGAGAATGAAAATTGGACCACTGTCTAGCATAAAAAATCACAGAGTTCATATGAGAAACACAAAGCTGCATATTCTAAAAGGAGCTAGAAAGCTTGTAAAGGTCAATTTATGATGATTCTTTCTTGGAATTATCGCGAAATGGGTAATGCAAATACTCAACACACTTTATATTCTATTTGTTAGTATTTTTCTTGGATTATCTTTGTTTATTTGAACTTATGGTTGCTTTTGATGTTATTTCTTAGTATTTTAGGGATAATCTAAATTTTTCTTTCATTGCTTGTAATGGTTTAGATATTCCTTCTGTTTGGATTCTTGGTAAAACTGGCCTTCCTTCTCTATCTTTTATTCATGTTCATTCACATTATATTACTATAGAGATTATATGTGCTAATGTTATGCAAAGAATATCGTTCATTTATGGTAGTGTTTGGCATAACCGTAGAAGGGACTTGTGGGCTTATTTGTCTAATTTTACTCAAGCTTCTAGTTAGTGTGCTATTGGATTTTAACACTATCTTGGATGCTCATGAAAAAATGAGACGGCCTCCCGCTTTAAGCCCCTGTCAGGAGTTTCATTCTTTTCTTGATGATTGCTTATTTTCTGACATTGCCTCTTGTAGTGCTTTTTTTACTTGGTGTAATGGTCGTGTTGGTAGTCAATAGGTAAAAAGTCGATTAGATAGAGCTTTGGGAAATTTTTAATTCTTTAATAGTTAGAAAGAAATCACTTGCATAGTTTTACCAAGGCACCACTTGGATCATTCTCCCCTTCTCCTTCGATTCTCGCATTGAGATACTTTGGTTTTTAGGCTTCAGTTTCAAGCAATATGGCTCACCAATCCTTCTCTTTGTGAGGTAATTCATACTTCTTGGTCCTCTCATATTAATAGCCTTCATCCTATGCAACTACTAGGGGAAACACTTAAAAGGCTAAGAAGGGCTCTTAAAACTTAGAACTATAAAGTTTTCAGCCATCTTGATTTAAATATTAACAAGGCTACTATTGCTCTGTAAGACATTCAATCCAAAATTGCCATTCAGGGTGTTTTTGATGATCTTCATAAATGTGAATTAAATGCTCATGCAAAATTGGATAATTTTCTTAGGTAGAAAGGGATTTTCCTTAAGGAGAGGAGCTGTATTAAATGGTTGGCTGTTGGTGACAATAACTATTCTTCTGCTGGTGACAATAACTATTCTTTCTTTTATCAGTATTTTACTAGTAGAAAGCTCAGTCAAGGTATTCATCAGCTGCAAATCAATGGCAACATTATTGAGGACAGGATATTTATTAAGTAACATATTATTGATTTTTACCAACATTTTTTAAATCTGATGTTTCAGTGAATTCAGATATTAATTTGCAAATTTATTATTGAATTTAAACTTAGTCTATTGCCCTTTTTTTTATGAGATCAAATCCACTATTTTTTAAAATATAGATGCCTAGAGTGCTCTTGGGCTTAACAGATTCATAGGTCTCTTCTATAAAATGTTCTAGGATATTATTCATATTAATGTTTATACCGCTGTCTATAGCTTTTTTAAGTCAAGAAAGATGCCAATAGGTCTTAATTCTAGCTTTATGGTTTTAATTCCTAAGGTTAAATATGTTATTTCTATAGAGCAATATTGCCTTATAGTTCTTAGCAACTTTAGCTTAAAAATTATCACCAAAATGTTTGCTAATCGCCTAGCTAATGTGGCTTCTCAAATTATTTTTTGTCAATAGTTTGGATTTCTCAAAAATTGCAATATTACTAATTGTATTACTTGTGCTTTTGACAATATTAATCTTCTTAACAAATCATGTTTTGGTGGTAGCATGGCCATGAAAGTAGATATTCATAAGGCTTTCGATATAGTGGATTAGAATTTTCTTTTGGATGTTTTAGAAGCTTTCGAGTTTTCTTTACACTTTAAAGATTAGATCTTTACTTTATTTTCATCATCTAGAATCTCTATTTTACTCAAGGTTACTTTGCTGGTTCCAGAGAGTTGAGGCAAAGGGATCCTTTATCTCCTATTTATTTTGGTCTTACTAAGGATTTTCTTAGCAGGTTGATTTCTTTTAGAGTCTCTAAGGATGATTTTAAGCCCATGCTTCATACTAGAAATGCTTATTTTCCAACTCACTTCCTATATGCTAACAATGTTCTTCTTTTTAGTAAAGCTGCTCTTTATAACCTTAGAGCCATCAATGACATTTTCAACATTTATAGAGAGCTTTTAGGTCAAAAAGGTTGATTTATCCAAGTCCAAAATTTTTTATGGGTTGGGTATCTCTAGTAGCCCAATTGACAAGCTGTATAGGGTTATGGAGATGCTCAAAGGCTCTTTGCCATTTGTTTATTTGGCGGTTCCCTGTTATAACACTAATTTTTAAATTATTTTATTTTATAACGAGATATGCAGTGTTAATAAATTTTAAAAGTCAAATTTAATTATTTTACTATTTTGTGATTAATTATTTTATGTTTAATCAGATTTTTTTTTATGTAAATATATTATTTTGGACGTTTAATTTGCATGGTTTATATTTATTATTTTTGGATAGCATTATTTTAATAACATTAATTTATGTGCATTTTATTTTAATATTATTATTTTATTAAATTACATTATTGGTATTATTTATTGTTTATGTAAATGTTATTTTATATATTATAGTTATACATTATAATTAGGGTTTGTGATTATCAATATATGTGTGTGTGTTTATATACATGTGTGTGTGTGTGTGTGTGTATATATGTGTGTGGATATTATTGTATGGTGAGAATGATTTAAGATATAATAATATTATATTATATAGTTTTAATATAAAGTAATATATACATATATTTCATACATACATTCAAACAAACACGTAAACACTATACATCTCTTCTTCCTCCCACACGTCCCAATTTCTAACCATTGGTGTGCCTCCCCAACATCCGGCCGAACCACCCACCATTAGCCAGCTGCTCCGTCGATAGTAAGCTTAACAGTGAGAGGCCAAAACTCCATCTTTTCCGACCAACTCCCTCTTCCAACCACAATTTCATGAGTTTCCGATCTCTATCAACTCTCTGAGCTCCAGTGATCACAATTCCAAACCCTGTTTGAGCTTAAACCCGATCTTTTGTGAGTTTTCTCAATTTTTTGATTTTAAGCTTTTATTATTTTTTTTAGTTGATTTTTGGTTGATTTAGACAAACATCCTTCACAAAAGTTGTTCCTTGTAGCTTGATCTTCATGAATAAATTTTTTTTTAATTTTTGGAATTTATTTTAATTTTTGTGATTTTTTGAATATTTTATTATTACTTATTAAATTTTGGTAAATTAATTTATTAAGTTATAAAATTAGTATATTTAGCATTTTTATGGGTTATTATTAATTTTAGTATTGAGATAATAACTTTTGTGCTTTTTTTGTAATTTTTATAAATATTTTTATATTATGTCAATATTAGAAAATTAGGTTAAAGTTTAGTTTTTGTTGAAATTATTGTTTAATAATGTGTTTTAGTTGATATTAGTAATAAATATGTTGAGAAAATAATTTTTATATATTTATAGAATTTTTTTAGTAATATTAGTATATTATGTGTATTTTTATATTATAGGGTTAAATATGTAATTTTGTTAAGATTATAGTTAAATATTATGTTTTAGTTGGTTTTATAATTATTTAAGGCATTAAAATGATTTTTACAAATTATTTACTATTTTTAACTAATTAATACTAATTTTAGAAAATTGTTTTCAAATAATATATTATATATTATTTTGGTAATAAAATGGGTTTTTAGTAATTTTTAATATGTATTTAGGCTATTTTAGTTATTTGAATATATAAAGTGAATTTTTATTAATTTATATTGAATTATCGAGAAATTTGATTTTTGATAATATTATATTATTATTTCTGGATTTTTACATAATTATTGAGAAAATAATTATTTTTGGTGTTTTAATGTTAAATATGATATATTTTGATATTTTGAGGATATTTATGGCATTTTTTGATTTTAAATATATTTATTATATTATCTGAATTTTTGATAAATTGTGAACCTCGGTTGGGGAAATTATACAGTTCGAAATCACAACCGAGGGTTGTGTGAAATATGTGATTTGAAGTGCATTTTTCTTACAGGATCGGCTCTACTTTTTAGTAGAGAGATGTTCGTTTTACAGAGGAGGTTCTGCAGAATTTTCAATAGAATTCTCGTAAAATGTGACATCGGGTCAATTCTAAATTCTGTATTATGAAATCTTAGATCGAGTCTCAATAGAGTTTAAGTTAGATTTATTTTGATTTCTGTAATTATTTTATTTGTTTAGTTGCACCGAGATCGAGGCCTAGTGGACCGGGCCTGTCGGACTAGTCTCGAGGAGCACAAACCTGTGACTTGTTATTTTATATGTACATTGCATTTAGGATGCATGTTTTAGCACATATTCATGTTTTAATAGTATTTATTCATAAATTGTTTTATTACAATGTTTAGTATACTTCAGGTATATTTTTAGTATATTTTGAAATAAATGCATGTTATATTATCGATTTATACTTAAATTATTTTAAGTATATTATTGGTTTATTTTTGGTATATTTTATGATTAATTTGAATTTATTTGACATATATATACTTGAAATATAATTATTTTATTTTAGGTATATTTCTGGTATGTATATATGGTTTATTTTGCTATTATGAATGTCATTCTACATTATTTATTTTTTCGAATATATGTTTTATTTTAAATGAAGGATATCGATAGAGCGTGCTACCTAGTGGGCAGCACTAAGACTGTGTACGTACCGGTGCGATAGATTTTCGGGTTGAGTGAGAATCATTTATGGAATTATGATTTAATTGAGAATGATATAATTGATTTGATTGAGAATGATATAATTGATTTGATTGAGAATGATATGATTGATTTGATTGAGATGTGATGTGATTAATAGTGTGATTATTGGAGCTCAGTTGACCAAGTGTCTCGGGGCCTATCACACTGACAGTCAGACTGCTGGAGCTCAGTTGACTTAGTGTCTCGGGGTCAGTATACTGTCCATATGGAATAAGTGAATTTATTTGGAATTAAGTGAGTCTGTATGGCTAGAGTGATGTTATTGTTGATCGAGGTTGTGTTTAAATAGGGTTTTATTTGATCTTTCATAAATCTATGATTTTTCATTATTATTATATAATTGACTTTCAGCATCTGTGTGAATTGCTTGTATATATATTTATTATATACGAATGTTTGATTACATTTGACATTAGGAAATGCATGTATATATATTATAACAATTCACTCAGTGAGGTCTGACTCCCCTCAGTTGATATTTTTACAGGAGAGTCTTCTTCTTCAGACCTCAGCAATAGACCCATCCATCGGATTTCTTCCACCCTAGCTCGTTTATGTAAATTATCTACTTAATTGTATATTGTACTCTAGAAAACTGTAGTAGTCATATTTTGTATCAGTAGTAAGTTGTATTTTATATTCACTGTATGTGATTTTAATTCAGAGGTCTTTCTCTGAATACTGTATTAAAATATTTTATGTTATGATATGAAAGAGATTATTTTTATTACTTTGATTTGAGATTTTAATTATGATGCATATTTATTTATTTTATTTTATTGCATGCTTTTATTTTAAGGCTTGCTACGAGTTCTGAATTCGAAAGAATTCTTGTTCCCTAGCGCTGGTTATAGCCCCCGATTTGGGTAGTGACATAGTTAGTATTAGAGCGAAGTTTGTATCTGAGCCTAAGTTATTTGAGTTGTGGCCTTAGTTTTTCTGTGTTGTGTTTTCTTTATAACTACTACAGTTTATTAAGTTCAAGTATATTTTTGATAAGTTTTGCTTGATTTAGTTTTTCACGTTACCATTAGTTGTCTGTTTTGTTTGAATCCTTTTGTTTGTCTTTTTAGAATAAGGAGACGAGTGTGTGTTGCTCCACCAATCATTGAGGTCAAGGATGATTAGTGCTATCAGGATGAGGTTTTACCTCTTGAGCCACCAGCTAGGTGTAGAGGTTATGGCAGAGGTAGACCTCGAGGAGCGACAGGTCACCATAGACAGTGTGAGCTACAGGATGAGGAACTTGTAGAGCCTTAGTACAAGGATGCTCCTATACCTCCAATTGCACCGTCGATTCAGCCTGTCTATTAGCAAGGTATATCTGACCCTGAGGCAGCGTTATTCTATGCCAAAGTTGGCCATATAGCCTTCGATGGGACTTTTGACCCATTGGACTTTTTGCATGCTATCAAGATGAGGACTCAGACTGCTCACACCGAGTATCAGCGGATCATGATTGTAGAGCTATCAGTAGAGGGACCAGCCCTAGATTGGTTTATACAGATGATTCAGCGACACATGACGATGATGACCTGGGCACAATTCAAAGAGTGATTTATGAGGAGATTCTGCCCAGAGCCACTCCGTATGAGCTACAAACTCAAGCTGACAAGTATTACCAGGGATGACATATCTGTTAAGGATTACACCAGAGAGTTTCTTCGACTTGGCAAATATGCAAAGGATCTAATGAGGGATCAGTATTTTATAGTCACCACCTATGTTACTGGTTTGGGTTCTGCTTTTGCTGGGATGCCTACAACAGGCCTTACTCTAGAGTCAGTGATAGAGTTTTCTAAGGAGATTAAGCTGAGGCTAGTCAGGCAAGGAGCTGTGCCTGATTATTACTAGCTAGGCACTCAGTCTGGTGAATTTTAGACTACTCCGTATTCAAGTTTTCATATTGGTTTGAGTAGTCATCAAAGAGGCAAATTATAGCAGAGCCAGAGACATCAGTAGAGAGTGCATAGGAGTAGTAGACATGGTCGTGGAGGTCAGCATAGATTGATCAGATTTGGATCAGGTGCTTCTAGCAACAGTAGTGGTTGTAGTTCTGAGTCAGCTGCCAATGTTTGTCAGACGTATGGCAAAGTCTATAAGAAATCGTATTACATGATGTCGTTAACTTGTTTCCAATGCAGACAGACATGATACTATGCCAGATCATGTCCCTATTCTGGTTATCAATCAATTCAGATTCCAAGATTTCCACAACAGTCAATTGCCAGTACAAAAACAGTTCCTTTTCAGTTACCTCCAACTAAGCACCAGAGTTCTACTCAGATTATTCCTCAATAGGGTCATGGAGAGGTACCAAAGGAGGTGCCAAAGGTTTTGGCTAGGCTTCTACCAATCAACAAGGAGGTCGAGGTCAGGCCAGAGTTTTCCATCTCACTCAGCAGATGCTCAGGCATCTAATGCAGTCATGGTAGGTATTATTTCTGTTTATTACTTAAATGCATGGCTTCTGTTTGATCCAGGTGCCACGCATTCATTTATTTCTTATGTGTTTGCTTCTAAGTCTTATTAGTGAGCTTTGAGGATGGCTTTTCCTTTATCTATCACCACTCCTCTAAGCAATTCTTTGGACACCAATATTATTCTTTCTGGTTGTCCAGTTTTCATCAAAGGTAGAGAATTGCCCGTAGATTTGGTGTTATTGAATGTGATGGAATTTGATGTTATCCTTAGTATGGATTAGTTGTTTTAGCACTATGTCGTTATGGATTGTCAAAGTAAAGAGGTGATTTTCAGAATTCCTGATGAAGAAGAGTTTAAGTTTGTTGGGGATAAGAGTTATGCACCTCAAAATCTTATCTCCGCTATCACGGCTAGGAAGATGCTGAGGAAGGGTTGTCAGGGTTATTTGGCATTAGTCAGGGATACTTCAGTAGAGAAGTTGTCACTCACAAAGGTTCCTGTTGCCTGTGAGTTTCTTAATATTTTTTCTAAGGAGTTGCCAGGTTTACCACCTCATAGAGAGATTGAGTTCTGTATAAATATGGTTTCAGGCACTACCCCTATTTCGATGCCACCCTACAGAATGGCTCCTGCAGAGTTGAAAGAGTTAAATGAGCAGTTGTAGGAATTATTAGATAAGGGTTTTATTAGACCTAGTATTTCTCTTTGGGGTGCACTAGTCCTATTTGTGAGGAAGAAGGATGGTACCCTGAGACTGTGCATAGACTATAGAGAGCTGAACAAGGTGATAGTGAAGAACAAGTATCCTCTCCCGAGGATAGATGACTTTTGATTAGCTTCAGGGTGCACAATTCTTTTCTAAGATTGATTTGAGGTCGGGTTATCATCAGTTTTAGATCAGAGAAGCTGATGTTTCTAAAATGACATTCCACACATATTATGCCCACTGTGAGTTTCTGGTTATGTCATTTGGGTGGTTAACACACCAACAACTTTTATGGATCTGATGAATAGGGTATTCAAACCATATGTGGATCAGTTTATGATAGTCTTCATTGATGACATACTGGTGTATTCAAAGAGTATAGAAGAGCACGTATATCATTTGAGGACTATACTGCATACACTGAAAGAACATCAACTTTATGTTAAATTCTCAAAGTGTGATTTTTAGTTAGAGAGCGTTGCATTCCTTGGACACGTGGTGTCTAAAGAGGGTATCTAAGTTGATCCACAGAAGATTGAGGTAGTGTATGAGTGGCCTAGACTGACTTCAGTTATAGAGATTTAGAGTTTTATGGGATTAACTGGGTATTATAGGAGGTTTGTACAAGATTTTTCCAGCATTGCAGCTCCTATAACTCGCTTGACTCAGAAGAATATAAAGTTTGAGTGATCAAATGCTTGTGAGAATAGTTTTTAGTTGCTGAAGGAGAAGTTGGCCACAGCTCTAGTTTTGGCTTTGCCTAATGGAGTGGTTAAGTTCATAGTGTATTATGATGCCTCTAGAGTTGGCCTAAGTTATGTATTGATGCAGAATGGTAGGGTGATAACTTATGCTTTGAGGCAGTTGAAGAAGCATGAATAAAATTATCCTACCTATGACCTAGAGATGGCTGCAGTGATCTTTACTCTCAAGATCTGGAGATATTATCTGTAGAGGGTGACTTATGAGATTTTTACTGATCACAAAAGCCTTAAATACATTTTCCAGCAGAGAGATCTGAATCTGAGGTAAAGGAGATGGTTGAAATTATTAAAAGATCATGACTGTGAGATCTTTTATCATCCAAGCAAGGCTAATATGATAGCAGATGCCTTAAGTAGGAAGTCCTCAGGTAGTCTTGCTCACATCAGTGTAGAGAGGAGACCGTTTATCTAAGAATTGTATGAGTTAGTGAATCAAGGTCTAATGATGAAATAATTAGATCTGGTGGACTGCTAGCTCAGTTTAATGTGTGATCTATATTGAGAGATAGGATTAAGGTAGCTTAGAGCCGAGATCTTATTTTGGAAGAGCTTGCAGAGAATGTTCGAGCAGGGTAGTTCACTGATTTCACACTCGATGATGAAAGAGTTTTATGAATCAGTGGTAGATTGTGTGTTCTAGATATGGATAATTTAAGAGAAGAGATCCTTGAGGAAGCACATTCTACAGCTTACAGCTTACATCCAAGTTTCACTAAGATGTACCACAGTATTAGAGATTTATACTTGTGGGATGGACTGAAGAAGGATATAGCTGATTATGTTGCTAAGTGTCTGACGTGGCAATAGGTGAAAGCTGAACATCAAAAGCCTTTTGGGAAGCTTCAGCCTCTTCCTATTCTTGAGTGGAAGTGGGAAATGATTGTTATGGATTTTGTGGTCGATTTACTTCGTTCTAAGGATGGATACAATTCCATCTGGGTGATTGTGGATAGGTTGACCAAGTCTGCACATTTTCTTACCTGTGAAAGCCACTTATTCTCTAGCCAGATTGGCAAAGCTATATGGGAAGCATATTGTATGCCTATATGGAGTAACTATGTCCATTGTGTCAGACACAAATTCAATGTTTACTTCTCATTTTTGGCAAAAGTTGCAAGAAGCGATGGGCACCAGGTTGGATTTCAGTACTGCTTTTCATCCTCAGATAGATGGTCAGTCTGAGAGGACGATCCATACACTAAAAGATATGTTGAGGATGTATGTTTTGGATCTGGGAGGTAGCTGGGATGATCATTTGCTACTTATGGAGTTCGCTTATAATAACAGCTACCATAGCAGTATTGGAATGGCACCATATGAGGCTTTGTTTGGAAGGAAGTGTAGATCCCCTTTAAGTTGGGATGAGATTGGAGAGAGAGCATTGACTAGACTTGAGATGGTTCAGGATGTTGTAGAGAAGGTTATTATGATCAAAAGGAGATTAGAGACTGCAGTTAGCAGGCAGAAGAGTTATACGGATCCGAGACGCAAATATGTGGAATTCCAGGTAGGAGACTATGTGTTTCTGAAGGTGTCTCTGATGAAATTTGGCAGGAAGGGTAAGCTAGCACCAAGATGTATTAGACCGTTTGAGATTCTGGAGAGAGTTGACACTGTTGCATATCAGTTAGCTTTGCCTTCGAGTTTATCTCAAGTGCATCCAGTGTTCCATATCTTGATGCTGAGGAAGTATATTTCAGACCCTTCACATGTGTTGTAGCCCGATAATGTGGAAGTGAATAAAGACTTGACATTTATGGAAGAACTTGTTGCGATCGTGGATTATTAAGTTCAACAGTTGTGTTCAAAGCAGATTCTGATGGTCTACGTGTTGTGGTGAAGCAGCAACACAGAAGAGCATACTTAGGAAACTGAAGCTGAGATACGAGCTTCTTACCCGTATCTCTTTCCTCCTTGATTCTTGTAATTTATTCTTTTCTTGAAATTGGGGGGAGATTGTTATAACCCTAATTTTTAAATTATTTTATTTTATAATGAGATATGCAGTGTTAATAAATTTTAAAGTCAAATTTAATTATTTTACTATTTTTGATTAAATACTATTATTTTATTTTTAATCGGATTTTTTTTACGTAAATATATTATTTTGGACGTTTAATTTGCATGGTTTATATTTATTATTTTAAGATAGCATTATTTTAATAACATTAATTTATATGCATTATATTTTAATATTATTATTTTATTAAATTACATTATTGGTATTATTATTATTTATTGTTTATGTAAATGTTATTTTATATATTATAGTTATACATTATAATTAGGGTTTGTGATTATCAATATATGTGTGTGTGGATATTATTGTGCGGTGAGAATGATTTAAGATATAATAATATTATATTATATAGTTTTAATATAAAGTTATATATATATATATATATATATATATATATATATATATATATATATTCATACATAAATTCAAACAAACACGCAAACACTGTACATCTCTTCTTCCTTCTGCACATCCTGATGTCTAATCGTCGGTGTGCCTCCTCGACATCCGGCTGGACCTCCCTCCATCAGCCCGCTGCTCCACCGGCAACAAGCTTAACAATGAGAGGCTAAAACTTCATCTTTTCTGGCCAACTCCCTTTTCCGGCCACTGTTTCATGAGTTTTCAGTCTCTATCAACTCTTTGAGCTCCATTTAAGCTTAAACCTAATCGTTTGTGAGTTTTCTCGATTTTTCGATTCTATGCTTTTATGTTTTTTTTATTTTTTAGAGTTGATTTTTGGTTAATTTAGGCAAACATCCTTCACAAAATTTGTTCCTTGTAGCTTGATCTTCATGAATAAATTTTTGTTTTCATTTTTGGAATTTATTTTAATTTTTGTGAATTTTTGAATATTTTATTATTATTTATTGAATTTTGGTAAATTAATTTATTAAATTATAAATTTAGTATATGTAGTGTTTTTATGGGTTATTATTAATTTTAGTGTTGAGATAATAATTTTTGTGATTTTTATGTAATTTTTATACATATTTTTATATTATGTCAATATTAGAAAATTAGGTTAAAGTTCAGTTTTTATTGAAATTATTATTTAAAAATGTGTTTTAGTTGATATTAGTAATAAATATATTGAGAAAATAATTTTTACGCATTTATATAATTTTTATAGAATTTTTTAGTAATATTAGTATATCATGTGTATTTTTGTATTATCGGGTTAAACATGTAATTTTGTTAAGATTATAGTTCGATATTATGTTTTAGTTGGTTTTATAATTATTTAAGGTATGATTTTTAAAAATTATTTACTATTTTTAACTAATTAATACTAATTTTTAAAAATTGTTTTCAAATAATATATTATATATTATTTTGGTAATAAAATGGTTTTTTAGTAATTTTTTAATATGTATTTAGTCTATTTTAGTTATTTGAATATATGAAATGAATTTCTATTAATTTATATTGAATTATCGAGAAATTTAATTTTTAATAATATTATATTATTATTTCTGGATTTTTACGTAATTATTAAGAAAATAATTATTTTTGGTGTTTTAATGTTAAATATGCTATATTTTGATATTTTGAGGATATTTATGGCATTTATTGATTTTAAATATATTTATTATATTATTTGAATTTTTGGTGAATTGTAGACCTTGGTTAGGAAAATTGTGCAATTCGAGATCCCAACCGATCATTGTGTGAATTATGTGATTTGAAGTGCGTTTTTCTTGCAGGACTGTCTCTACTTTTAGTAGAGAGATGTCCGTTTTACAGAGGAAGTTCTATTGAATTTTCGTTAGAATTCTCATAAAACGTGACATCAAGTCAATTCTAAATTCTGTGTTCTGAAATCTTATATCGAGTCTCTATAGAGCTTACGTTAGATTTATTCTAATTTCTATAATTATTTTATTTGTTTAGTTGTGTCGAGATCGAGACCTAGTGGATCGGGCCCGTCGGACCAGTCTCGAGGAGTGCAAACCTGTGAGTTGTTATTTTATATATACATTACATTTAGGATGCATGTTTTAGCACATATTTATGTTTTAATTGTATTTATTCATAAATTGTTTTATTACAATGTTTAGTATATTTTAGGTATATTTTGAAATGAATGCATGTTATATTATCGATTTATACTTAAATTATTTTAAGCATATTATTGGTTTATTTTTGGTATATTTTATGATTGATTTGAATTTATTTGACATATATATACTTGAAATATACTTATTTTATTTTAGGCATATTTCTGGTATATATATATGGTTTATTTTGCTATTATGAATGTCATTCTACATTATTTATTTTTCTGAATGTATGTCTTATTTTAAATGAAGGATATCGATAGAACGTGCTACCTAGAGGGTAGCATTAGGACCGTGTACGTACCGGTGCAATAGATTTTAGGGTTAAGTGAGAATCATTTGTGGAATTATGATTTGATTGAAAATGAGATGATTGATTTGATTAAGATGTGATATAATTGATGGTGTGATTGATAGAGCTCGGTTGACCAAGTGTCTCGGGGCCAATCACACTGATAGTCAGACTGCTAGAGCTCGGTTGACTTAGTGTTTTGGGGCTAGTCTATTCTCCATATGGAATAAGTGAATTTATTTGGAATTAAGTAATCATGTATGGCTAGAGTGATGTTATTGTTGATCGAGGTACTATTTAAATAGGGTTCTATTTGATCTTTCATAAATCTATGATTTTTCAGTATTATTATATAATTGATTTTCAACATCTATGTGAATTGCTTATATATATATATATTTATTATATACGAATGTTTGATTGCATTTGACATTAGGAAATGCATGTATATATATTATAACAATTCACTCAGTGAGGTCTGACTCCCCTCAGTTGACATTTTTACAGAAGAGTTTTCTTCTTTAAACCTCATCAGTAGACTATTCGTCGGATTTCTTTTACCCCGGCTCGTTTATGTAAATTATCTACTTAATTTTATATTGCACTCTAGCAAACTGCAGTAGTCATATTTTGTATCAGTAGTGAGTTATATTTTATATTTACTATATGTGATTTTAATTTAGAGGCCTTTCTCTGAATACTGTATTAATATATTTTATGTTATGATATAGAAGAGATTATTTTTATTACTTTGATTTGAGATTTTAATTATGATGAATATTTATTTATTTTATTTTATTACATGCTTTTATTTTAAGGCTTGTTATGGGTTCCGAATTTGAAAGAATTCTCGTTTCCTAGCATCGATCATGACCCCTAGTTTGGGTCATGACATTACTTTGTTTGTTAGTGTTCTAAAAAAGAAATGGTTAAAGCCTATAGCTAATAAAATTTTCTAAATGAAAATGAAATTTGTTATATTTTACAGGAAGGTTAACTCTTATTCAGTCTATCATCACTAGCTCGCTCCTTCACTCTTTTGCTATTTATAAATGGCCTAGTTCGCTTCTTTTATACATGGAGTGATGCATATGCAATTTCCTTTGGTCTGGTTCGATTGATGAGAGAAAATTTGTTATTGTTCCTTGGTGGCATGGTTATTTTCCTATTAAAGAAGGTGGTATTGGCATCAAGCAGTTATTTGCTCTTAATGATGCCATGCTTAGCAAGATTGCTTGGGAATTGGTTAGTTCTACTTCTAATTTTCATATTTCTATTCTTCAAGAATGGTTCCTTCATGTTTCAGGTATTTCATGCTAAAGCTATTTTCAATCTTTGGTTTGGTCATCGATTAAGCACATTTATTTTGCTCTTTGCATGGAGATTTTTTGGCTAGTTGGTTTGGAAAGTCAATTGAATTTCTAGATAGATGAATGGGTCTCTCCAACAGTAGCAAATCAGCTTCTTATTCCGCTTGATGAGCAATGAAATTTGAGGGATTATATTTCTAATTTTTGGGCGAATGATTGATGGGTTTTACCTTCTATTGGCAATGCTAGTGTTATGAATAATATTTCAGCTATTAAAGATGTGTATGATATTTGTCTTTGGACTACAGTAAAAGACGGAATCCACTTAGTGAAGCAAATGTATAATCACTTGTGAATTTCTTAGCCTCTAACCCGTTGGCATTCTTTCATTTGGAAAGAATTCTTACTACCATTGTGGTCCTTCATATGTTGGAGAGCAATTATAGGATATCTTCCCACTGATGATAACTTTAAGAACAAAGGTTTTTTAAATCCTTCATGTTGCTCTTTGTGTTTTAATCATGTAGAAAACAAAAAGCATTTGTTTATTAGGTGTAGTTTCGTATTAGCTCTTTAGCAGGGTATTTTGAGTGTTTTTGGCGTTCAAATTTATACATTTAGCTCTTTATTAGATTTGATTACAGCTGGCATGAATCATCAGTTTAGTACTCAATTAGCAGGTTTATAGTGCTTAGCAATTGTTCATAGTATTTGGGTCACATGGCGAATGCGTAATGATGTTGTCTTTAAGGCAACAACTCTGAACATTCATCATGCACTTCGCATGGTTTGGCTCTCCATAAAAGAAATAGATTTCTTTCATATCAAAACTATGTTTAATTCGATTAATGAGAGTCGAATCCTTTCTTTTATGAACATACAAGGACATCCTCCTTTTGCTCTGGTTATAGTAGTTGTCACTTGGCATCCTCCTCCAAGTAATTGGCTTAAAGTCAATACTAATGGTTCAACTTTAGGTTCTCCTAGCCTTGCTAGTGCTGGTGGCATCTTTCATACTCCTGCCGATTTTTCTAAAGGTGCATTTTCTTTCAGCTTGGGTAGTGAATTTGCTTATGTTGCTAAAATTCAGGCTACAATTTTTGCGATTGAGGTAGCTTGGCAAAAAAGTTGGCACTCTATTTGGTTAGAATGTGATTCTCTTTATGTTGTTAGCTTGTTTTCTTCTAAGTCTAAGCAAGTCCCTTAGGAAATTAAGCATCAATGGATTCAATGTTTTCACTACATTTCTCAAATGAATTTTAGAGTATCACATATTTATAAAGAGGGCAAGCTTACTAAGTTTGGGGTTACGGCTTCTATTATTTGGTGGGATTATGCTCCTTCATTTTGCAATTTGTTTATCTGTGTTGATTACAGTAGGCAGTCAACCTATAGGTTTTGCTAAGATTGTTTGTTCTTTTAATTCTTGTGTAATTTTTTTCCTCTTTTAATATATTTTGTTTTGGACAATACGAAAATGATATTAACGCTAAAAGAGTATCAACCTAGTTGACATGTTTGGATACATTGCCTGATTCTTAGACTCCAATCTTTTACTAAAAATTAATGCATATGTCCACAGGTTTAGCTCAGCAGTAAATGTATATCAAATCAAATTAATTTTCTGAAAAAAAAAAAAAAACTAAACCGTGTTTTATATTTGAATTCTTTGTTTCATTATAAAAAAAATCAATGAAGTTTGGAGTTAAATTCACGACATAACTTTAAAAATATCCTTATTTTGTTATAAATGAATCTTATTAATGCGGTGTACCATAAATAATATATTAGTTTTACTTTTTTTTACCAGATAATTGACTGTGTTAACTACATAACAAGGATTTTATTATAAATAAATAAAAATTACAACTGATGAATTTATTTTTATTTAATTATGTTTATTAATTATTTTTGTGTAACAATATCTATAAAATGTACTAATGTCTTTATATAAATAAAATATTACTTTTATTTTATTTTTAAAATTTTCTCAAATTAAAATTTAGTAAAAAATTAAAATTAAATTAATTAAATTTTTTTAAAAAAATTAAATACAATAGCAATTTAAAAATAATGAATATAATTTTTGAAAGTAGTATTTATCATAAAAAGTTATAAAAATAATAAAAGTTCCATTTTGACAATAAAAAAATAAATATTATTTCAAAAATTATATTAACTATTTTTTTAAATTATGTGTCACGATCCAAAACTAGAAGTCATGATCGGCGTTAGAGAACGAGAATTCTTTAGAATCCAAAATCTGTAGCAAGCCTAGAAAAATAAAAACATGCATTACATAAATAAAAGCATGACTGAATTAAAATTTATTAAATCAAAATATAAAAATAAATACTCAATATCTTTTCATAAATAAATATATATTCATACAGTTTTCAAATAAAATTCTCAGAGTGTAAAGTATCAGACAAAACAATACTTTGCTGATACAATAACATTACTACTGTAGTTTCTAAAATACAAATCAGAGTTCAAAATATATATTAACATAAAATAGTCAGGACAGAAGAACACCGGCTTCGACGAAAAACTCTACTTCTAAGGTCTGACGATATAGGATCTCCTGAAAAAAAAATAATTGAGGGGAGTCAGACCTCACTGAGTGAATTATTATACTA
Organism: Mallotus nudiflorus; assembly: GCA_947683625.1. Taxonomy (NCBI): domain Eukaryota; kingdom Viridiplantae; phylum Streptophyta; class Magnoliopsida; order Malpighiales; family Euphorbiaceae; genus Mallotus; species Mallotus nudiflorus. The sequence continues at coordinate 1,019,166 of CANTUR010000239.1, forward strand.
TATATACATGCAATCTAACTGTATCCAGTCAAGCATTCTTATATATATATGCATATACACGCATTTCATACAAATGTCAACTCTGTTTTAATAAATATAATAAATGCAGAAAACATTTATTTTAATACATGAAAAATCAAATAGAACCCTATTAATCGCAACCTCAATCAACCATATCATTACTCTAGCTATACAGACTCACTTAAATCCAAGTAAATTACTTATTCCATTTTGGACAGTAGACTGACCCTAAGACACTAAGTTGACCAAGTTCCAGTAGTTTGACTGTCAGTGTGATTGGTCCTGAGACACTTGATCAACCGAGCTCTCGCAATCACACTCTCAATCACATTACATCTCAATCAAATCGTAATCACCACAATTAATTCCTCACTCAAACCTAAATCCATCGCATCGATACGTACACGGTTCTAGTGTTACCCACTAGATAGCACGTTTTATTGATATCCTTCATTTAAAATAAATCATACATTCAGAAAATAAATAATGTAGAATGACATTCACATTAGCAAAATAAACCATATATATATACCAAAAATATACTTAAAATAAACTAAGTATATTTCAAGTATATATATATATATATATATATATATATATATATATATATATATATATAATAAACTCAAAAAATATATTAAAATAAACCCATAGTATGCTAAAAACATGCTAGGTTTAAATCAATAATAAACATACATTTATTTAGAAATAAATAAAAAATATACATAAAAACAATTTAAGTATAAATCAATAATATGTCATGCATTTATTTAGGAATATATCTAAAATATACTAAAAATATACCTAAAGTATACTAATCATTTAATAAAACAATTATGAATAAATATACATTTAAAACATGTATTTAATTTTGACATATATCCAAAATATATTTAAAAATAAACATAAATATCTAACATACATATATAAAAAATAAACTCTAAATATACCAGTGATATATTAAATGTATATAAAAAATATGAAAACATACATATATCAAGAAATACTAAAAATAAACCGAAAATATATCAAATCATATTATAATTAAATTACTGTTTAAAACATATAATGAAAATGAAAAATCCTAAGTCATGCATCCTATATGCAATGCATATATATACAGTATAATAACTCACTGATTAGCGTTCCACAAGACAAACTCGATGGGCCTGGTCCGTTAGGCCTCATTCTCGGCGCAACTAGAAAAATAAAATAACAACCATCAGAATAAATTTTAACTCTACACTTCTAAAATTACTATGGAAAGACTCAATCAAAAATTCAAAATTAGACTCGGACCGATTGTTACGTTTTACGAGAAATCTATCAAAATTTCGACAGAGTCTCCTATGTAAAACGAACATCTCCCTACAAAAGTAGGGTCGATCCTGCAAAAAAAATACACTTCTAAAATCACCAAACACTCAACACCTCGGATTGGGACTCCAAACTCCACAAATTTTCAACCGAGGTTCACAATTCACAAATCAACCATATTAAACAGTAAAATAATAAAAATCATCAAAAACCCATAAAAATATTTATAAGTCTTTATTTTCCAACTAAAACATAAAAGTCTAATTTAAATAATATTTGATAATAAAATTCATAAATGGAATAAAATCTCCATTTTACAACTAAATTAACATAAATTGTAAATAATATTTAAAATCACAATTTAACATCATTTAAAATAATAAAATACACATTTAGTCTCAACATAACAAATACACTTATTATTTACATAATATTCTAAAATTATCACAATTAATTAATAAAACCTCAAATATTATATAATATTAATAAAAATTCAATTTTTACAATTATTCAACATAACATAATAAAATTCATATTTAATTGCTTAAATAGTTTAATTATATAATAAAATTAGTTCACAACCCATTTTATTTCCAAAATAATATATAATATATTATTTGAAAACAATTCTTTGAAAATTAGTATTAATTAGTTAAAAATAGTAAATAATTTGTAAAAATCATTTTAATACCTTAAATAATTATAAAACCAACTAAAACATAATATTTAACTATAATTAACACAAAATTACACATTTACCCCTATAATACAAAAATACACATAATATACTAATATTACACAAAAATTCTATAAATGCATAAAAATTATTTTCTCAACATATATATTACAAATATTAACTAAAAAACATATTTAAACAATAATTTCAATAAAAACCCAACTTAAACCTAATTATCCAACATTGACATAATATAAAAATAATTATAAAAATTACATAAAAATAAAAAAAATTATAATCTCAACTCTAAAATTAATAAAAATTAATAATAACTCCAAATATACAAATTTATAATTTTAATAATTAATTTACGAAAATTAATAAGATAATAATAAAATATTAAAAAATTCACAAAAATTAAAATAAATTCAAAAAATTCAAAAAGAAATATGTAGAGGTAGATTAATCTTCCAGGAACCACTTTGGTGAAGGGAGTTTGCAAGATTCGAATAATATCATGGTAAAAAAATTTTGAATCCCTAAAGCTCCAAAAATAAAAATTCAACAAAACTCAAGAAAATGAAGTTTTAAGCTTAAACTAAGCTTAGATTCATGGTCACCAGTGTTTGAAGAGTCAATAGACACCGGAAGCTCAAGAAATGGTGGCCGTAAAAGTGAGGTTGGCCGAAAATGGAAGTTTCGATCACTTTTGAATAATAGAGGCTACCGGGGCCGGAGAAGAGGGAGAGGAGCGGTGGAGCAGCTAGCTGAAGGTGGTGGTGCAGCTGGATGCTGGAAAGGCACAGTGCCAGTGAAAGATCAGGACTTGCGGGAGGTAGAAGATGGTTACAGTGTCTTGTGTGAATGGATGTATGTGTTTTTGTATATTTGTTGTGATTTGTGTTTGTATGGCCCGTTATATATATATATATATATATATATATATATATATATATATATATAATACATAAAATAACAATACAATAATAAAATAATTTAATAACAAAATAAATAATGAAATTTAATAAAACAATAATAGAAATAATAATGTTAAAATAACCATAAAAATTTAAAGACCAAAAATAATATTTTTATGTAGAATATTTAATTAAATATAAAATAATAGTAATTAATTACAAATAATGAAAATAAATCAATAAAATCTCCAAATTTTTATTAACATTGCATATCTCATTTTAAAATAAAATAATTTAAAAATATGAGTCATAACATTATGATTGCAGTTAATTTTTAAATACATAAAAATTTTTAAAGTGGAAAAAACTATTAACATTAAAAAATTGAAAAAATGATTATAAATTTTATTATTTCACTTAAAATAAATGTACAAATTTAATTAGTGAAGCAATGTGTAGTGTGAATAATAAACACATCAGTAATTGTCAAGAATAAATTAGTTTCAATTTAGAGACAAATTTCTCAATTTAGAGAAAAAATAAAAAGCTTCAATTTGATTATAAAAGTGAAAAGTTATCTTAAGTAAATCTAAAATCAATTACATATACTCAGGGATAATGAAGATAAAATAAAATAAAATAAATATTTCAACTAAGAAATATAAGAAAAAACCAAAAACAATTAACGTAAAGTTTCCATAGTGCACGATGGTGTCAATGTGATGCATGGTCATGCGCATCTGATTCTCCTGAAACTTAAAATTTCTGCTCTCAGGCACAACCATGTGAAATAAGGTGCAAAACTGTGTCTGTTTCTGGATTTTCAACTCTAAGATGAACGACTTCATGCACTGCCCTTTGAAAGCATTAACGCCCCATGTCAGCCATCTCCATTTGCAAAGAACTCGTCCTCGAGTTGCATTATAAATATTCAAGCGTCATGTCTAGCTGAAACAAAAGTAAAATTAGTAATATTGAGGTCTTCGAGCTTTCCATCTAATTCGGCAAAGCCACCACCTCATCTCTAATGTCAAACACCTTGAACTGCTCATGTTTGTCTATTTTCATCTTGCGCTTGATATTAGTTTTCTCTAGCGTGCCCTTGATATCCTCTTGTACCTCTTGAACTTGTTTTGCAAAGTCTCTAGTTGCTACACTAAAATTTATTGCACGATGAACAATGTTGTTAGATACAGACTCCATTGGTGCTTTGATAAGGACACATGGCTTTGATCCATCCCTTTCAAAAATTTTCAGCCGATCCACCTCCATGTAAATGTTGCACCTTCACTAAAAGCTGACCTCTTACTAGATTGGTTCTGAGTCATCCTTCTCCTCTTGCTATTGCAATTTTAGACACATAAATAGTTGGTGTCGTTGGTGGCCATGTCTTAATCCTCTCTTTTAGGGATTTCATTCCATACATCTATCCATCTATCCATTTATCGACTTATTTATCTACACAACACCTCCAAATGTAGTACTACCACTGACGATGATAGGAACGGAACCTCAACGACATATCCACAGAGCAGTCCTCTTATGACTCATTTTGTCTATTTCACTATCATAATCTTCTCATCGTATCTGATAATTTTTGGTGTTTTTCTTCACAATACGTTTAATGCTATCCCATTCTTGATGGAAATCTACATTCAACGCCTCAAGCACCAACCGCTTGAAAATGTCACAAAAAGAAACAATTCAATTGAGTAAATAATATAAGAATATACAAGACAAAGAGAAAAGGATAAGTGGGCTACAGTGTAATTGTAAGGATTTTGCGGGCTAACAAAGTGGGTGAGTTGGAGAGCTCAAGGAGATAGCTCGAAAGTAGTTTATGGTCTCTTCAAATGCAATGTGATGGTAATAGGAACTTTTTCTTCTAAAATTGAATTATATTGGATATTATAATAAAAAATACTTACAATTAAATTATATAAATCAAATAAAATTTTAATTTTAATGATTAGCTACCGAAAAATTATTTAGATTAATAAATAATTTGATAACTTTTTTCTCAAAAAATATATATCCTCTAACTATAACGTTTAAAAAATTGTAAGCCTATAGAATATAACTTTTAGAGAAATTTTAAAATTCTTTTCTGAATTTTTTAATTTTTTTTAAAAAATGGTTAGACTTATAAAAACTTTTGAAATAAAGTGATATATATATATATATATATATATATATATATATATATATATATATATATATATATATATATATATATGAAAAATTCATTAATTTTATTCATAATTTATTTTTAACAATTCAATAATAAAATTTTATCCATTAATTTAATTTTAATAGTTAACTAACTAAAAATTATTTAAATAAATGATTAAAATTAAAAAAATTGAAAAATATATACCACTTAATTCTAAAATTTTTAAAATTTTAGGTTTATAAAACATTTTAAGAAAATTTTAAATAATTTTTTAAGAAATTTTTAGTATGTAAATTTAAAAATTTTTCGATTATATGTCCATGCATACTTGGTCTAATGGCCAATTGCTCTCACAGACACTATGAGATTTTCGGTTCAAGACCTAACTCCACCCCTTTTCCTCAAAATTTGTACTTAGTCAAAAAAATTTCAATTATATATGAAGATAATTAAGATTTTTATTTTCTTTTTCATTTTTAGAGTCCTCTACATATGTTTGTGTATGTATATGTATAGAAATTAAATTAAAAATTATTAAATTGATCATTATATTGTTATAATTATGACTAAAGAGTTAAATTTGACCCTTAACTGTATCATGAAATTAACATTAAATATTAAAATTTTTTAGTTCTAATAGAAATTTTAAAAAAATAGATATTATTGGAGCTTATATAATATTAAAAAATTTTATATTTAAATTCTATAAATCAAATAAAATTTTAATTTGAATGATTAATTACAAAAAAATTATTTAAACTAATAAATAAATTGATAAATTTTATAAAAATATATATTACCTAATTATAAAATTTTAAAAATACCATAAGAAACCATTACATAGAATGTTTTGGCGTTTTCCATTTAATCAATGATGAAAATCTGTCAACAAAAACTAAAATAGAGGCTACTTAATTATATTAGGTTACCAGTGATTCCTAGTCCAAGGTAAGGGTATCATAACCTTTTGGTCATTAATTCAAATTAAATTTTTTATAAATTTAACATAATTTTAATTAAAAATATTATTATTAAAAAAAATAAAGTCATGGCAGGCAGAGCGTGACGGGAGTGGGACAGTGGACACGAAGATCAATTATTGAAGAGTGTCAAGACAAAATGGAGATTGGACCATTGATTTACTTTTTTTTTTTTCCTACACATATCATATCATGTTATATGGTTACACTATAAATATATATTATTATTAATATTACTGTATATTAATTATATTTAAAGTGTGTGAAAAATATCTCAGTAATACATCATAATTAAAAGTTATAATTCACAGATTTCAGAATTTTAACCTATAATTTCTTAATCATGAATACCATTTAAACTAAAGCTCATCCTCCCCATTGATTTACTTTTAGAGAAATAGAATCACCCTACTTTTACTTTTCAATCCACTAGCCACATAAAGTGTTTTATTTTAATTTTTTGAACAAACATAAAGTGTTTTATTTTAGTTTTTTGAACAAACATAAAGTTGTTGTGAAATAAAGATTGAATTACTTATTTTGTTATAGAATTAAACTTGAATTTAGTAGTATTTAACTAGAAGAAAAATATTTTATAGTAGAATGATTTTGAGAGAATTTAGAAAGAGTTTGGAGAGAATTTAGAGAACTATAATATTGAAAGAATTTGGAGAGTAATCTATCTTTTCTTCTTCTTAATCTTAACCTTCTCATTAATGAATTTCAATCCCTTTATATAGAGATTTTATTTTCACTATTTGAGTACTATTCTCTCACAAGCAATATATTGTTCATTCACAAGCAATATATTGTTCATTCACATTCATAATACTCCCCCTTGAATAACAATATTTTGCAACTGCCTCGTTAAAACCTTGCTAAATAAAACCCAGTGGGAAAAACTTTAGCTTAAGGAAAAAGAGTACAGTGCATGATATTCTCCCCCTCAAGTTGATATGTATAATCTTCCTTCACATAGTATGTAGATGTCGCATTCCAATATCGTGAACGTGCTTTTTAAAGATTGCAGTTGGAAGTGCCTTTGTGAAAAGATCAGCTGAATTCTGGCTAGACTGAATATACTTGATATCTATATAATTGTCTTTTATTAGCTCTTGAGTGTATGAAAAGAATCTTGGAGGTATATGTTTGGTTCTATCACTTTTGATATATCCTTCCCTTAACTGTGCAATGCATGCTGCATTATCTTCATATAAAATTGTTGGACTTTTGTTGACTGGAAAACCACAAGATTCTTCAATATGATGTGTCATTGATCTAAGCCACACACACTCTCTACTTGCTTCATGTAGTGCAATAATTTCAGAATGATTTGAGGAAGTAGTGACAAGCGTTTGTTTCTGGGAACGCCAAGAAATTGCAGTTCCATTATTTGTGAACACATAGCCTGTTTGAGATTTCGCTTTATGAGGATCAGATAAATGTCCTGCATCTGCATAACCAATCAATTCTTGTTTTGAATTGTTAGAATAAAATAAACCCAAATCAACATTTCCTCGAAGGTATCGAAGTATATGTTTGACCCCTTTCCAATGCCTTTTTGTTGGAGCTGAACTGAACCTCGCTAATAAATTAACTGCAAAAGAAATGTCAGGTCTAGTAAAATTAGCAAGATACATTAGAGCTCCAATGGCACTGAGATATGGAAATTCAGGACCAAGAATTTCTTCATTTTCTTCACAGGGTCGAAATGGATCAGTTTCAATATTGAGTGATCTAACGACCATTGGAGTACTTAAAGGATTTGCTTTATCCATATTAAAGCGTTTCAAGATCTTTTCTGTGTAATTTGATTGATGCACAAATATCCCATTGTGCATTTGCTCAATTTGTAAACCAAGGCAATACTTGGTTTTTCCAAGATCTTTCATTTCAAATTCTTCCTTTAAGTATACTGTTGCTTCATGGATCTCATTTTCTGTTCCAATGATATTCAAATCATCAACATATACAGCTATAATCACAAATCCGGATATTGTTTTCTTAATAAAAATGCATGGGCAAATAATATTACTCACATATCCTTTATTAATCAAATAATCGCTTAAACGATTATACCACATGCGCCCAGACTGTTTTAACCCATATAAAGATCTCTGGAGCTTGATCGAATACATTTCTTTGGGTTTTGTACTTAATGCTTCAGGCATTTTAAATCCTTCAGGGATTTTCATATAAATGTCACTATCAAGTGATCCATACAAATAAGCAGTCACAACATCCATAAGATGCATTTCTAATTTCTTAGAAACTACTAGGCTAATCAGATACCTGAACGTAATTGCATCCATAACAGGAGAATACGTTTCATCATAATCAATTCCTGGCCTTTGTGAAAAACCTTGAGCTACAAGTCTAGCTTTGTACCTTATTATTTCATTTTTCTCATTTCTCTTTCGTACAAAGACCCACTTGTATCCTACAGGTTTCACATTTTTAGGCATAGGAATAATTGGCCCAAAAATATTTCGTTTGTTTAGTGAGTCCAATTCAGCCTGCATAGCATCTTTCCATTTTATCCAATCATGCCTATTTTGACATTCCATGACTGATTTTGGTTCAGGATCATCTTTGTCATTTATGATTTCACATGCAACAGTATATGACAATGTTTCATGACTTTCTTTATTTTCTATTTCTTCAGGGATATTTTCCTCGCTATCAATATGATTATCTACTCCCTTTCTCTTTCGAGGATTTTTATCCTTAGAACCAATTGGTCTTCCACGCTTCTGGCGTGTTTTAGACTCATGAGTGTCTTTATTCTCAGATTTTATTTCTGGAATTTCAATACGAGCAGGAGCATTGGCTGCTGGTATATATGATTTAGTCACTCTTTTTGTATCAGTAAATGCATCTGGCAATTGATTTGCAATTGCTTGTAAGTGCACAATCTTTTGCACTTCTAATTCACATTGTTTTGTGTGAGGATCCAGATGCAATAATGATGGTTCATTCCATGAAATATCCCTTTTCACTTCTTTCTCCCCTTTTCCTAATGTTGGGAAAACAACCTCATTAAATTGGCAATCAGCAAAACGTGCTGTAAAAACATCACCAGTTAGAGGTTCAAGATATCTAATAATCGAGGGTGTTTCAAACCCAACATAAATTCCCAATCTTCGTTGAGGACCCATTTTTGTGCGCTGAGGTGGCGCAATGGGTACATATACTGCACAACCAAAAATTTTGAGATGGGAAATATTTGGCTCTTGACCAAATGCCAATTGTAGTGGGGAGTATTTATGATATGCACTAGGTCTGATGCGAATTAATGAAGCAGCATGTAGGATTGCATGACCCCAAACTGAAATGGGAAGCTTTGTTCTCATTATTAATGGTCTAGCAATAAACTGAAGTCGTTTAATCAATGATTCAGCTAAACCATTTTGAGTATGTACATGGGCAACGGGATGCTCAACAATGATCCCAGTAGACATACAATAATCATTGAATGCTTGAGATGTAAATTCACCAGCATTATCAAGTCTTACCCTCTTGATTGTATAATCAGGGAATTGTGCTCGTAATTTAATAATTTCAGCAAGCAACCTTGCAAATGCAACATTATGAGTTGACAATAGACAAACATGTGACCATCTACTAGATGCATCAATTAATACCATAAAATATCTGAATGGTCCACATGGTGGGTGAATTGGCCCACATATATCACCTTGAATTCTTTCAAGAAACATAGGTGATTCATTTTGAATTTTAGATGGTGAAGGTCTCAAGATTAATTTTCCAAAAGAACAAGCTGTACATGGCATTTCATTTGATTGAGGAATTCTTTGCCCCTTCAAGGGATGCCCATGTGAATTCTCAATTATCCTTCGCATCATTACTGATCCAGGATGACCTAATCTGTCATGCCATAAATTTATTATTGAAGGATCATAAGATTTTTCTTTTACTGCCATATTTGATTCAATTACATGTATATGCATGTAATGCAATCCAGTAGGGAGTTTTGGCAGTCTTTCCAATACTTGCATTTTTCCTGATTCATAGGAAACTATATTTAAATATTTGTTACCATTTATAGTAATAGATTGGGTATCACACCCATTTCGATATATGTCATCAAAACTCAACAAATTTCTTGTTGATTTTGGTGAAAACAAAGCTTCATCAATTATAAACTTTGTTCCATTTGGTAACATAAATTTAGCTTTGCCAATTCCTTCAATCAGATCTACAGGACCTGATATTGTTTTTACAACTGCCTTTGTGGGCTTTATTTCAGAGAAATAATCTCTATTTTTCAAGATAGTATGTGTAGTACCACTATCTGGTATGCAGAGATCTCCAATATTGTCTTTATGTTGAGTACAATCCATATTAAACTTCAAAATAGATAAACACAAAATTAATCAATTAAGGTAAAAACATAAAATAATTATAAAGTAGGACATTTTATTTAATTTAAAAATAACATACATAACAATAACATATTCTTCAGAATCAAATAAGTAATAACAATATACTTAAAATTATAGATGTCTCAATTTCCATTGTCAGTAAAATCATCAGTAAAATCAGAAACATCTAAATGAGTTGTATCATTAACATGAGTATGATGCTCATTGAAGTTTATTTCCTTTTCTTTGCCTTTCAATGATGCCTTATAAAGTTGGCAAAGATGTGGTGGTGTTCGACAAATTCGTGACCAGTGTCCTTTACTACCACATCTGAAACACACAGTTTCAGACTTATATTGAGGCCTTTCTTGAACACCACTGATGACTGATTTTAACTTCTTTTGAGGTTGAGTCTGAGTTTGTTGTGGAGTATTACTATATTTATTTCCATGACCATGGCCAAAGAATTGACCTCTTCCACGTCCACGACCTCTACCTCTCCCACGTCCACGACTATTATAATTTTTATATCTGGAATAATTTGTAGCATTTGCTTCTGGAAATGCTATTGAGCCAGTGGGACGGGACTGATGATTTTTCATCAAGAGTTCATTATTTTTCTCAGCTACCAGTAGGCATGAAATTAGTTCAGAATATTTTTTAAATCTCTGCATCCTGTATTGTTGTTGCAGTGTAACATTTGATGCATGAAATGTGGAGTAAGTTTTCTCCAGCATATCCTCATCTGTGACTGTTTGTCCACAGAATTTTAATTGTGATACTATTCTGAACATTGCAGAATTATAGTCACTCACTTTTTTGAAATCTTGAAAGCGTAAAGCTCTCCATTCATCAGTGACTACTGGTAGTATTACATCTCTTTGATGATCATATCTGTCTTTTAGATCCTTCCAAAGAACACTTGGATCTTTGACAGTCAAATATTCACATTTTAATCCTTCATCAAGATGACGACGGAGAAAAATTATAGACTTGGCCTTATCTTGCAATGAGGTGTTATTATTTTCTTTTATGGTATCAATTAACCCCATTGATTGAAGATGCATTTCTACATCTAGAATCCAAGACATATAATTTTTTCCCGTGATGTCAAGAGCAACGAACTCAAGCTTTGCTAGATTTGTCATTATGATAACTAATAAAAAAAAATATAACTCAATTAGAATTCATAAATTTGATGACTACTAAAAAAAATCAAACATGATCAGAATTTACTAATTAATTATATCATGAATGAATATTGCAAGAAATAATAGTGGTACAAAAAATGATACAATAATACTTGAAATTATATCAAATAGAAAATCATCTTCCATATTAATTATTCCTAAAACAATTATAATAGTCATGATCAAAACACAAATATAAATATACCAAATCATGTTTACAATTTGGAGTAAAGAGAGAAAGAGAAAATGTATGAATTTGTGTGAATGAATAACATTTATAGCTCATCTATTTATAATGAAAAATATAGCCGTTTATTACCGTTATATTACCGTTGGTAATAAAAATATAGCCGTTAGAAATTTTTTTTTTTAATATAATATATTGAGAAATAAATTGTATAAAGTAAAATCAATAAATAATGTTGATATGATTATTTATAGCAAGTGAATTAACATAACGATATGTATAAATATGGGGCAAAACCGTCCATTAATATAAAATGGGGTATAGCCTTCCATTAACATAAATAATAAAAAAAATAAATGTGCATAAATATAAATTGGTAGGAGGCATAGCCATCCATAAGGTTAGAACCATTTCTAGCAATATTTGCATCAATGGTGTAGTTAGTAAAACAAAATAAAAATAACAATTAATATAAAGTTAGATTGAAGAAATAAATATAAATATATAAATTAGTAGGAGGCATAACCATCCATGATAATATATAATCAACTAATATATTCATAAATATTAAATATTAAAAAATATGTACCTTATTATTTTGATCGAGAGCTCCTCGTGCTGATAACGTGTTGTGAAATAAAGATTGAATTACTTATTTTGTTATAGAACTAAACTTGAATTTAGTAGTATTTAACTAGAAGAAAAATATTTTATAGTAGAATGATTTTGAGAGAATTTAGAAAGAGTTTGGAGAGAATTTAGAGAACTATAATATTGAAAGAATTTGGAGAGTAATCTATCTTTTCTTCTTCTTAATCTTAACCTTCTCATTAATGAATTTCAATCCCTTTATATAGAGATTTTATTTTCACTATTTGAGTACTATTCTCTCACAAGCAATATATTGTTCATTCACAAGCAATATATTGTTCATTCACATTCATAATAAAAGTGTTTTATTCTTTTTTTAGTTGTAGTCTTAATGATTTGCTAGGTTACTCACTCTAGCAGTAAAAAAAAAAAAAATTAACTTCAAAAAGTAAACATATTAAAATATAAAAGTTTTATACTTTTAGATTTTATTTTTATTTTTATATTAAATAAAAATAGAAAAAATTATATAGATGTATAATATGATATTATATATGCACTAAATTATTTAGTAATTGATATATCTATTGGTTAAATATACCTTAATTATTTTAATTATATTAACTTTTATTTTATCTCTAAAAAGAATAAGTTAATTAAAATTTTAATTGTAATTTTATTAAAATATCTTTTCTATTTTAATTATATTTGCATTTATTTTATCTAAATCAAAATAGATAATATAATTTTATAAGTCTCATTAAATTAAATTTAATAATTAAAACTAAATTAACAAATTTAAAAAATAATTAATTATGAAAAATATTAATGTAAAAAATGTTAAAAGGATGATGTATAATTATTTAAATAGAAAATTTATTATGAATGTAAAAAATTATTATATTATAATTCTATTAAGTTTGTCGAATTAGATTATGCTATGAAAAAAAAAAAGTAGAAATGGTGTTGTGTAATTATTTAAATATATAATATATTAATATTATCAAGTTTAAAAGTTTAGATTGTCGTACAGATAAAATGTTACTTTTATTTTATTTTATTTTAAAAATATTATAAAATTAATATTTAGTAAAAAATTATAATTATATGAATTAGAATTTTTTATTTGTTCAAAAATTAAATACAATAGTAATTTAAAAAATAATGAATATAATTTTTGAAAGTAGTATTTATGATAAAAAAGATATACAAATAATAAACGTATTATTTTGACAATGTAGAATAAATATTATTTTCAAAAATTATATTAACTATTTTTAAAATTTATGATTGTAATTAAATTTAAATACATAAAAAATTTTAAAGTGGAGAAAACTATTGACATTAAAAAATTGAAAGAAATGATTTATAAATTTTATTATTTCATTTAAAATTAATTATAAAACTAAGTATTTTGATACTTAATTATGATTAAAATTTAAAAAAAAGATGTATTTTGTAATTACTAAACATATAAAAATATTTAATTTAAAATTAAAATTTATTTTATAAAAAATGAGTCTAATAATATATCTCAGAAATTATTACATGGACCATTTTTCATTTTCTTGATGGTGTCATTCTATCAAAATGATGTAAAAAAAATGATGTCATTCTATCAATAATTTCCATCACCATTGAAGGAGAAAAAAAAAATAATTGAGGGCTTCTTGGTTGTATTAGTTTACTACTATGAAACCACCGATCCTCAGCTGAGTTGGGTTAATTATACGAATGATTACTAAATTTTAGTTAGTTTTTTAAAAATAATCATTTAATTTTAATTTGTGATATTGGTCATTAAATTTTAATTTTTATTTTAAATGGGGTCTTTTTTTAAGATTTTAAATCTTAAAGTCATAAAATATTACTATTTTATTTCAAAAAATTATTTCCTTACAAATAATTTCATAGACTTTAAAAATAATAAATAAAATAAATATATATATTTTTATTTTCTTCATATCTTTTATTGTATAGAGTTTTATCCATTATTTATTTTTATTTGAATGGTATAATATTAATAGATTGAAAGTTTTAAAATAATAATTATTCGACTTAGGATATAAAAATGTTAATATTCACTAAAAATATCATATAAAATACTGTAACTGTATTGAACACAATAGAAAATTGTGTATTATTAATAATATTATTATTTTTTTTAAATCATTTATTTGGTTTAGATTAAAATAATTACTGGATAAATAGGAAAGTTCGGATTTCAATAATCCATCAAAATTACAATACATAACTTTTTAAAAAAAAATTGATACGAATTGTACAAAAAATTTAAATTTAATTAGTTTTTTTTTGTGCGAAACATTGTATTTTTAGAAATTTTTTTGAATACAGAGAAAGAATGTAAAAATTAAATGAACTATTGTCACAAAAATATTTAACATTTATCACCTTATTTTATAAAAAAACTAAATATTTATAATTTGTTATAAGTTTAGTTTATAATTTGAATTTTAAATGACTGTTTATTAATAAAAAAATATTTTACAATTTGTATTAATTTTTTTAAAAAAATCTCAATTATTTTAATTTTGATGGATTAGTGGAATCCAACATTTTTGATTGGTTTTTTTTATATATCTATTATTTTAATCTAAAACAAGGAAATGATCTAAAAATATAATAATATTATTAATTATATACAATTTTCTATTGTATTCAATAAAGTTATAATATTAATTATAATATTTTTGATAAATACTAAACTATTTTTATCATTCGAATAATTTTTATATTAAAACTCTCAAATTATTAATATTAGACTCACTAAATAAACACATCTAATGAATAAGACTAGCATAGAGAAAAAAAAATGTATTTTTATTTTATTTATTATCTTTAAAAACTATGGACATAATTGTAAAAAAATAATTTATTGGATTAGAATGATAATATTTATAATTTTAACTATATGTAATTATTTTTAAAAAAGGAATACTTAATAAAAAATTGCGGTCTGCCCAATAATCACATGCAAAGTATCAGTTTTCTATTGCAACAAAAATACATTCATGTTAGGGTTCAAAACAAAACAAAACAATCATGCTTCTGTTCAAAAAAAAAAAAACAATGAAGTTTCCTATTTGTTGATTTGACTATTTGTGTTTCCATTACCCATCTTTCTCAGTTCTTTAGCCCCCTCACTCTTCACTCCATTCTCAATCTCTCCTATTTGCTATCTCTGTCTTTTGCATTTTTTGTAAGCTAAAAATGTTTCTGGAAATCTTTACGTCCATTCTCACCCAAATCATAACAGACCCCATCAAAAACTACATCGTCGATCCCATCAAACGACACACCACCTATGCTTTTACCTGCGACAGCAATGTGGAAAGACTCCAACATGAAGCCGAGCAGTTGAAGAACAAAAAAAGCATGTTGCAGGACAACGTTGATCGTGCTGCAAGAAATGGAGAACTGATCCATGATCATGTTACTCAGTGGCTCACCAGAACGGAGGAAGCTATTGGAGAGGCTGAGCAAATTATCCACCTCAAAGAACAAGCGAAGGCCAAGTGTTTCATTGGATTGTGTCCCAACTTGAAGACACGCTACCAGCTTAGCAAGAGAGCTGAGAAGAAAGCTTCCGCAGTTGATAAGGTTCGGAACGAAGAAGGACTTGATTCAATTTCTTCTCGTCCTCCTCCAAAACAGAAAGTAGCCCCTTCTGTGTATGCCGGCGAAGCCTTGCATTCAAGAGTATCAATTTTGAATGAAATCATGGATGCACTCAAAGATCCCAGTCTTAATATGATCGGTGTGTATGGGATGGGCGGTGTGGGTAAAACCACACTGGCAAGGGAAGTTCACAGACAAGCACAAGAAGACAAGTTGTTCGAGGTTGTGGCTTTAGTTGCTGTATCTCAAACACCAGATCATAGAAGAATCCAGAAAGAGATTGCGGAAGCTCTCGACCTTGAACTTGTAGAGGAGGGGATGCTCATAAGAGCGAATCGATTAAGTGAAAGGTTGAAGACAGGGAAGATACTTATCATTCTGGATGATATCTGGAAAACGCTTCAACTGGAGGAAGTGGGGATTCCATCTGGGGTTGATTGCAAGGGATGCAAATTACTACTAACATCTAGGAGCCACGATGTGCTATCACAACAGATGAGAACACAAAAAGACTTCAAGCTCGAAGTCCTACCAGAAGAAGAAGCGCGGAGTTTGTTTCAAAAGAATGTGGATGATGCTCAAAATCCTATAGCAGCTGCAATTGCTCAAAAATGTGCAGGACTGCCCCTTTTGATACTCACAGTTGCTATGGATCTGCGAAATAAGGGTTCATACGCCTGGAATGAGAAGCTGAAGCAGCTATCTGTGTTTGGTGACGAAGAAATAAAAGCTAAAGTGCATTCGGTTTTAAAGTCAAGCTATGACAATTTGGATAGTGGTGAACTAAAGTCATTGTTTTTGCTTTGTGGCTTGTTTGGACAATCAAATATCAGGATCCAGCACTTGTTAATGTACAGTATGGGTCTTGGTCTGTTTAAACATAGAGCTGCAGTGGAAGATGCAAGAAACAAATTATTAACTCTAATTGATGATCTAAAAGCTGCATCTTTATTGTTGGATGGCGACATGAATGGATTTGTGAAAATGCATGACGTAGTCCGAGATACTGCTATGTTTATAGCTTGCAGAGTGCAACACGCGTTTATTGGTTCAAGTGAATTGGAGGAATTACCAGAGATGGATTGCACCAGAATTTCTCTGCCATATAATGAAATTCGCGAGCTTTCTGAAGGATGGGAATGTCCGAAAGCAGAGTTATTGGTTTTGTTCACTGAAGATTTTTCTTTTAAAATCCCTGATGCATTCTTTGGAGGGATTAGGAAACTCAAGGTTGTGGATTTTACTGGGATACATTTTGAGTCTCTGCCTTCATCACTTAGTCTCTTAAGAAACCTTCATGCCTTGTGCTTGCACAGGGGCCAGTTGGACGATGTAGGTATTATTGGAGAGCTGAAGCAACTAGAAGTCTTAAGTTTTGCGGAGTCTCATATTGTTGAGTTGCCAAGAGAACTAGAACAATTGACTGAACTAAAGTTGCTAGATTTGAGCAATTGTTCCAAGCTCAAAGTTATTCCTGCAAGTGTCTTTTCAAAACTGTCTTTGTTAGAAGCTTTGTATATGAAAAACAGTTTTGTAGAGTGGGAAGCTGGCGAGATAAACAGTCAAGGCAATGCAAGCCTTGTTGAGTTGCAATACTTGTCTCGCCTGACAACTTTGGAAGTGCAAGTTCTAGATGCTAAGATAATGCCAAAGTCTCTGTTCCTGAATCTCACTGGGTTGAAAAATTACATAATAGTGATTGGAGAAGCATGGGACTGGAGTGTGAACGATGAATCCTCGAAAACATTGAAGCTGAGGTTCAAGACAAGCATTCAAAGCAAGCATGGGATTAAAGAGTTACTGAAGGAAACTGAAGAACTGTATTTGGATGAAGTGAGGGGAATTGAGAATGTGTTGTATGATCTTGATGGGGATGGATTTCCACGGTTGAAGCATCTCCATGTCCAAAACGATGCTCTGATTCAACATATTATCAATTCAACAAAGCGGTCATTGTGTCCTCCGGCATTTCCCATCCTACACTCCTTGTTTCTAGATAATCTATTGAACTTGGAGGATATTTGCCATGGCCAACTGGCAACAGACTCTTTTAGCAAACTAAAAGTTTTAGAAATCAAAGATTGCAAGAGATTAATAAGTCTGTTTTCAATTTGTAAGAGAAGGGAGGAAGATGATGTTAATGTTAGAGGTGGAAACAGTGGCAATAATAACCAAATTGTTGTGTTGACTCAGTTGTGCTCGTTGACACTAAACAATCTACCGCAGCTGAGAAGCTTTTGCAAGGAAAAGGATGAGATTGGCGCTTCAGTTACAGTTTTCAACAGATTAGTATGTCCACTCACTAAGCTTTTGTCAGTTTTATTAATTTTACTTTTAGCATATTTTATGTGTTTGTTTTACATTTCCTGAAATAAGCCTGTTATTAATCTTAATTTATTTCATTACATCAAATTGCCACGGATCACATCAATTTATAAATATTATTATTTGTGCTCAAACTTAAACCATAAACATGTTATATAATTGTGATTTACTATCTCTTTGAATATAATATTTTAAAATTTAGCATGGAAATTCACATGGTGCACTGCAGGTTTCTCTTCCCCACTTGGAGGATCTGAAAATATACTCAATTTGTTGTGAAAATATATGGCAAGACCATCTCTCCGCAACATCTTCCAACTTAACTAGCTTCATTGTTTCCGGTTGCTGTAATTTGAAACATTTATTTACCACTTCAATCGTTAAAAGTCTTTTGCTCCTTAAAAAACTTGAGATACGTTTCTGTGATTCCATGGAAGAGATAATGCTCACAGAGGGATTTCCAGAAGAAGAAGAAGCAGAGAGGATGACTAAGATACAGCTCTTCCCTAAACTGGACACAATGAGACTTGAATATCTTCCCAAGTTGATTAGATTCTGCACTGCTCGGCGTCCAATTGAATTTCAGTTGAGAGAATTGAACATAAATTGCTGCCCTACCTTGATGACCTTTGTACATTGTAATACTAAGCGTACGGATGATAATAAGATGGGCAGTGAAGAAGCCAAACAAGTTAATCCCAACTTTGGAATTCAATCTCTCTTTGATGGAATGGTGAGCCATTCACTTATTTATTTATTTATTTATTCAACTATAAATGTTAATATCTCTCTTTTACACTGGATTTTCTCTTTTTAGGTCCAATTATCTAAGTTGGAGGAAATGAATCTTAGCTGGATGGATAACTTGAAAAGTATATGGCACAGGCAACTCGCACCTCATTCCTTCTGCAATCTAAAATCCTTGAGAATTCAATATTGCCCAAAACTGGTAATTGTTTTTCCACGAGATGTGTTGCCAAGATACCAGAGATTGGAGAAGTTGGACCTTGGGAATTGTGGTTCATTGCAAGAGATATTTGAATTCCCAAAGGCAGAGGTAAATGATGTGGTGGCGTTTAAGCTGAGAGATCTGAGAATAAGCTATCTTGATAAACTAAAATTAGTATGGAGTAAGGATCCACAAACAACTTTTACTTTTCAAGAACTGAAATCCATTCATGTTTATTCTTGTAAGGTTCTAAAAAATATATGTCCAGCCTCCATAGCCAGAGGAGTTTTTTTGCAACTTCAGCAATTAGAAATCAAGAGATGTGGTGGGGTAGAGGAGATTGTTGCGAAAACTGAAGAAGGTGCAGAATCAGAGCAGCCTTATTTTAAGTTTCCTGAGCTAACAACTCTAGTACTTTCTGAGCTACCGAAAATGAAGAGTTTGTATGGAGGGAGATATACAGCCGAGTGGCCAAAGTTGAAATGTTTGGATGTGAGGGGCTGTAACAAAGCAATGAAATATGGTTTGGGTTCAGATGATGAAATTACTAATTATAATGAAGACGCAGGCCACTTTATGTTGGAAAAGGTACGAATATCTTCTCTTCTATTGATCTCTGCACACAGCATATTAAGAAATTAGAAAAAAAAAATATTAAATAAAATAAAAGTTCTCCAATTTTCCACTTATAAAAATGATAAATTATTTAATACAGAGAAAAAAAATAGAGAACTTAATAAAATATATAAGTTTTTGCAACAGTATACACAAAATAATTCCACTTTCTTCAGGTCAATCACAACTTGGAGGAATTGACATTAGAGCGCAAGGACCTATTGAGGTTACAATTTCCTACGGAGTATGGCTTTTCCAAACTAAAAGTACTTACACTGCTAGCATTAAGGGACCAGAAGTTTCTATCTAGCTTTCTCAAAACATTGTACAATTTGGAGAAATTAATTGTTTATCGAGCTTTATCAGAAGAGGAGATATTCTCAGAGGAAACCTTCGAGACACTTGTGCAGCTAAAACATTTGGAGATATCCTATTGTTTTGATTCAAAACATATTTGGAAGCAAAATGTTGAATTGAAACCACTTATCCAGAGCAAGCATACCTCATCATCCTTGTTCCAATATTTAGCAACTCTTGAAGTGACCTCATGTTCGAAGTTGAAAAGCTTGATGACAGTTTCAATAGCAAAAGCTATGGTGCACCTTAGAAAAATGAGTTTGCTCTCTTGTAGTATGATGACTCAAGTGGTGGAAAATGATGCAGAATATCATTCGGAGGATAAGATTATTACTTTCAGCAAATTGAAAATGTTGAAACTAGAAGATTTAAGTCATCTCACTAGCTTTTGCTCTATGAATCATGACTTCAGTTTACCAGTTCTAGAAGAAGTAATTGTTTACGAATGCCCTCGGATGAAGATTTTTTCATATGGAGTCTCAACCACACCAAAGTTACGGTCAATAAGAAAGTCTCAATATTCAAATGAACGGTTCTGGGAGGGCAATCTTAATGCGACAATCGCATCTTTGAAAAAACAGGTGATACAAAATAATTGTGTATGAATTAATTTTTCTAATTACTTTGTATCAATTTTTTTTTTTTTTTTTTATGTATAAAACTTTTGGCTAATCATATATTTTGGGATTTAAAGATCAACAGCTATTTCCAACTGTCGGAGTATCTGGAGATCAAAAACATTTGGCACGACCAACATCTGGGGAGGCGCTTTCACGATGTCGAAGTTGTAATTATGGACGAAATTTTCACGAAAGCCATATCGTCTAATCTACTGCCATTTTTAAACAAGCTGACAATGTTGGAGGTAAAAGGCTGTGCGTCAATGGTAGAAATATTTGACTTAGAAGGACTATCTACAGACGAAGGGCATGTTGGGCTGCTGCCTCGACTGAATGAATTGTGCTTTGTTGACCTACCAATGCTGAGACATTTATGGAACAAGGATCCGAAGGGAATCGTGGAATTGAAGAACCTTAAGTCGGTCGTAGTTGATAATTGTAGCAGTTTGAAGTACTTATTTACTCAGACAGAGGCCAAATGCCTTGTACAACTCCAAGAGGTAAAGCTTAAAAATTGTTACATGATGGAAGGCATAATCAAAAAGGACGAAGCAGAGGCATCTGGTACCATTTTACCTTCATTGGAATCTGTTGTCCTTGAATGTTTGCCCAGCTTCACAAGTTTCTGCCTAGGAAACGGTAATCTGGAATGTCCAGCGCTGAAAAAAATTACTATATATAACTGTCCAAATTCCACACTCACAGCAATGGAACAAGGACCAAAGAGGAATGATGAATGGGGGCAAAGGCCATCGCTTTTCAGCCATGAGGTAAGTTTACTAACAGCAAAAATAAAAATAAATAAGCATATGTGGAAGATGAACGTAATTTTACTAATAGCCGTAAGGCGTTCTATTTTTTTGGTTTTTGTCACACACACGCACAAAATAATTGATACAAAATATATGCGTGTGTGTGTGTTGAAGCTGAACTATAATAATTAATTGTATTTAAATAGGTGATTTCCAATGTGGAAGAGTTGTCATTAGACAGCAAGTCCATCGGAATGATACTGGACTGTGAATTGCCGCCGGAGCTCTTTTCCAATGTAAAAGTTGTTAAGCTTTGCTTCTTTACACCCAAATCAGGTTTTTCTCTCTTTGGTTTCCTTCAAAGGTTACTAAATCTGGAAAACCTTGTTTTCGAAAGTTGTGCTCTTAAAGAGCTATTCCTGCTCGAAGATGCCATGGTACTACCTCTCCCTCGGGTAAGAGCTCTGAAGCTAGATGGAGTTGATGATTTGAACAATATATGGAAGACCTCCTCCCTACTGCAAAGTCCGTTATTTGAATATCTTGAGACACTGCAAGTGAGGTCTTGCAAAGATTTGATTGATTTGGCCCCATCTTCAGCTTCTTTCCAAAATTTGATCACTGTGAATATATATAAATGCAATGGATTGAAAAATCTGTTCACATCATCAATGGCCAAAAGTTTGGTGCAACTTGAGACATTGAGAGTAGAATCTTGTGTTTCCTTGATGGAAATAGTAGCATGTGAACAGGGGGGAATAATGGAGGAGATTATCTTCAGTAACTTGACAAAATTAGAACTTCTGGATTTACAAAGCCTCACAAGCTTCTGCTTGGGTAGATATACCTTCCAATTCCCATCTTTAGAAGAAGTGGAAGTGTCAGCTTGTCCCAATGTGAGGATTTTCTGTCCAGGAGACCTAAAAACACCAAAGCTGGATAATGTACAATCTGAATGGAGATTATACCATTGGGAAGGCAATCTCAATGCCACTATCCAACAATTGTACATAAACATGGTAATTTCTTTGCTTAGTATTTATTTTCTCAATTAATAATGCAATGACTAATTTTCAATTTTTACTTAGGTTGGACTTCCTGGAATCGGAGACTTAACTCTCTCTAAGTTTCCTTTGCTGAAAGAAAACTGGAATGGGCAATTTCCATTTAACAACTTGTCGTTATGGAGGTTGGTGGTGGATGAGTGTGCATCATTCTCAAATGCCATACCATCAAATCTACTGCAGCATTTCAAACAGTTGAGAGTGCTGGTTGTAGAAAAATGCAATTCTTTAGAAGAAGTGTTTGATTTGAAGGGGCTAAATGCTGATGAAGCTGATGATGTGCTAATGAGGAATTTAAAGGAACTGCATTTGATCGATCTCCCTATGTTGAGGCATGTGTGGAACAAGGATCCTCATCGAATTTTGAGTTTTAAGAATCTAACATTGCTCAAACTTAAAAATTGCTGCCAATTGACCCATATATTTACCCTGTCCGTAGCTTTGGGTCTTGAAAATCTCCAACAAACAGAAATAAAAGGATGTTCTTCGGTGGAACAGATCATAATAGTTGGAGACGAGGAAATAGCTGTATGGGAGGATCATAAAATTACCATATTTCCTTCATTAGAATCCGTGAGTCTGGAGTGTTTGCCTAGCTTGTTGAGTTTCTATTGTGCAAACAGGGTTCTCGAGTGCCCATCCTTGAAAAGAATTGATTTTATCGACTGTCCAAAGATGAATTTGTTTCCTCCAGCTGAACAATTAGATTCAAGCATGATTGTTGAGGCAAAGAAAGAAACACTTTGCAAGGGTGTTCCTGTTTCACCATTTTTAGGCAGCAAGGTCAGTTAAATTATGATCTTTATTTTTATTATATGAAAGTAATTTTCTGTAGTTTTGAATCAGTTGATCAAAGGCTATAAGTACCAATTTTGATTTCCTAGATTGCTATTTCTACTGAAATCCAAAATAATAGTTTATTTGTTTGCCTAGGTTGCAATCCCAAGCTTGGAAGAACTGCAAGTGGAATGGGACGCCATGAAGAATATCTCGTGGCATGAAAAGTTCCTTTGCGGACTGAAAGCGCTAGAGCTTAGATGCTTTCCTGGTGAATTCTCACTTTTTGAATCTGATTTCCTTAAAAAATTTCCCAATCTGGAGATCAGGGTTGTTGCCAGTGATTCTTTCTTCAGAGGAATTAGAGAGGAAAAAGAGCCCTCGTCACTTCTTTCACCATTGGAAATTACAGTATCATCATTCCAAAATCTAACAGCGCTGGAAGTATCAAAGTGTCATGGTTTGATAAATTTGATGACTGCTTCAGCTGCTACAAGTCTTGTTCAACTCAAAAAAATGGATATAAAGGATTGTGAAATGATGGAAGAAATTATGGCAGGGGCTGAAGTAGATGATGCAGTAGAAGATCATGAAATTGAATTTGGTCAACTAACATTTTTGGGACTTGAGTGTCTGCCGTGCCTCACAAGCTTCTGCTCAGGCAATGTTGCTTTCAATTTCCCATCTTTGGAAAAAGTGATTGTGAGAGAATGTCCGAAGATGAAGACATTTGCTAAACAAGTCTTCAGCGGGACAAAGCTTTGGCGAGTTCAAACGGGAAAACACGAATATGAATGGGAATGGGAAGGGAACCTTCACAACACCATTCAAGCTTTATTTATGGAACTGGTATGTATCGATGTATTTTTTATGCATGTTGTTCCATGCATTTCTATGGTTTTTTTTTTTTTTTGTTTAGTATTTGATTGCCGTCATTTTTTTTTTTCTCAGAGTGTTGAAGAGATCACTAGCTAGATCCTTTTCTTTCCTTATACAAGAAACTAGCTAAAATGTTCAATGAAATGACATTCGGAGGAATTAAGATTGGAAGACTGCATTTTTCGTTTCCCAATTGAGGAATATGGTGAGAGGGTCTATTACATTCATTTTTATTACAAGCTGTGGTTTTTTATTATTTTTTTAATTTTTATTTACTAATATATAAAAAGTTGAAATATTATGTAAAAATTTAAAAACTAATTTTTAAATTTATTTTAACAGTGGTAAAACTAAAATTTGAGAGTACTTTTTATATTTTACATTTTGTATGAAATTTATTTTATAAGAATTTTAAATTAATTTTTTAAAATATATTTAGATTTTTTAAATAAAATTGGATATAATTAATTCAATTCAAATTAAATAGACTATATTTTTCCTAATTTATTTTTAATGTTCGTCCAAATAATGATTTATCGTTATATGAATGTACTCCTCTGTATAGTACAAAGTTACAAACTAATATGAATTAGACAAGTTTCTTTAAATATTTGGTCGAGGCATCACATATTATTTTAACCAAAAAAAAAAAAATTGTTCTGCGAATATTTGGGCAACCTTCCCAAATATTTAATGAAACTTGATTCTGTCTCATTTTGAGTTCAGCATTAATCCAACCTGTTCAATAAATTGAAAAGTTGCCTTGTGATTTAGTTGGATGTCTTGATTCTGTCTCATTTTGATTTCAGCACTAATCCAACCTGTTCAATAAATTGTTAGGTGCTAACAACAACCCTTATCATCAATTGAGGATTATGCTACAGAACATTAATAGTTTGCTTGGAGCTATACCACCGAATGAAATTAATAATGAAAATAATAGGAGAAGATTGAGGAATCTTGATAATGTACTTGACAAGTGCTGAAGTCAATGGAGGATTTTGCAAGAGGACGTTAATGATTTGCAAGAGGACACGGTCTAAAATCGATTGTTTGCAGGTCGATTGTTTACCGCTCTGACTTATATGGGTTTTGTGGGAGTTATCATTGTTAGTAAATATTATTTGAATTACCTTCTTTATCTTCTTGTATAGTTATAGTTGTTATGGTGTTATAGAGATTGTACACAACTCTACGCTTCATATGTATTATGTAACTATTGTAAACTCATTTATTGAATGATATGAAATACAGTAACATTCACATGGTATTATAGCCTTAGTCTGATTTTTTTTTTTTCTCTCCATGGTCACTTCTGAAAATCAACTTACTTTAATTATGCCAGCAGCTACTAATGTTACTACACACCATCGCTTTGCTATTAAGCTTACAACGAAGAATTTTTTTGTCTGGAAAACCCAATTTTTACCGTTATTAAATTATCATTCTATTACTGCCCTCATTGGTGGTTCTTCAACAGCTCTGCCCACCATCATTCCATCAACTTCCGATCCTACTCAACAAATCCGTAACCCAATATTCACCACTTGGTTTCAAAAGGACCAGCTCCTTCTTTCATGGTTGCTCTCCTCCCTTACCGAAGAGGTTTTTCCATACGTTATTGGCCTTACTTTTTCTCGTACTATTTGGCAAGCTCTTGCAAATGCGCTTGGATCAGTTTCTCAAAATTGCCAACTTCAATTGCACATTCAACTGCAAGAACTCAAAAAAAATGATCATTCGATCTCTTCCTATCTTCACAAAGCCAAAAGCTCGGCTGATGAACTTGTAGCAGCGGGTAGAGCTATTTCATAGGCAGAGTTTAATGCGATTATATATTGCAATATAGGTGCAGAATATCACCCTTTAATTTTGGCTCTCACTATGCGGCCTGAACCAGATAGTTTTCAAGAAATTCATAGTCATCTCTTGGCTCATTAAAAATTTTAATGAACTCCCACAAGCTAATGTTTCTTGTCGTCTCTTATCTAGTAAAATTTTTTCTCCATCTCCTACTACTGTCAGACCATCTTATCAGCCACCTCAATTCTCTGCTCCATCGAGTTCTCGTCAGCCATTGACAGCTTGTCAGATCTACAGGTTCAACAATCACACCGCAGATTATTGTAAGCGACACTACAACCCTAGGCGCTCGTTCAATTCACTTCCGCAAGAAAACATGGCCTGGCATGACTCATCTAGAGTTCAAACTCGTGCTCTGCCTGCTTACCCATTGTCTTTCCCGCAGGCTTCTTCCTCTTCCCCATTAATTGCTTGGACCCCTGACACAGGAGCAAGCCACCATATGACACTAAATGCACATGCCATCCATAGTATTATTCCTTATGTAAGTATGGACCAAATAAAAGTGGAAAATGGCCAAGGCTTGAACATTATGGCTTCAGGTAATGTATTATACCCATCACTTACTTCTTCCAATTTACATCTTAAAAATATATTACACGTACCTGCCCTTATCAAGCCTCTTTTATCTGTTCAAAAGTTTACTCGTGATAACTCTTTTTTTTTTTTTTTTGGCCTAGTTATTTTCTTGTTAAGGAATAAAAGATCAAGGCAATCCTGTTACAAGTACCGAGTGATGATGGTTTATACTGTCTTCCTTCACCATCCGAACAAACTTTCATGGCTACATCTACATCCTTTGCATATTGGCATGCTAGATTGGGACATCCACATGCTTCCAATATCTCTTCAATAATTGCCAAAAATAATTTACCCTATTATAGTCCTTCATCTATGTCTGTTTGTCCTTCATGTAATCTTAGTAAATTGGCTCATATGCCCTTAGCGACAGTAGAACATACAAGTCAATCTCCTTTTGAAATTGTTTACCGAAAATAATTTATCCTATTCTAGTCCTTCATCTATGTCTGTTTGTCCTTCATGTAAGCTTGGTAAATTGGCTCGTACGCCATTAGCAACAATAGAACATACAAGTCAATCTCCTTTTGAAATTGTTTACTCAAATGTTTGGGGTCCTGCCCCTATTTTATCTAGTTTAGGTTTTCAATATTTTGTTTTATTTGTTGATGATTGTACTCGCTTTACATGGATTTATTTTCTTAAAAATAAAAGTTAGATTTTTAACATGTTTAAAGAATTTAAATCTTTTGTTCTTCATCAATTTAATTCGTAAATAAAGGCATTTCACTCTGATTGGGATGATGAGTATCAAAAATTAAATTCATATTTTAAACATGTAATAATCCGAATTTTTAAATTATTTTATTGTATAATTGGATATGCAGTATTAATAAATTTTAAAGATATATTTGATTATTTATCGATTGATGAGTTCTATTATCATTATTTTATGTTAATTAGGGTTTCGATATAAATATTTATTTTAGGACTAGTATTTGGATAATAAATTTGTGTAATATACATATTTCTTATTTTGAATAATATTTAACTTAGTATATTTTATTTTAATGTCATTTTATCTTATTAAATCACATTATTTTATACATTATTATTTCATGAGTTAATATATATATATATATATGCGCATATATAATTAATTAGGGTTATTATTAATTAAATGTGTGGTGTGTGAATTTTTGTAGAATATAATAATGTATAATATAATATATAGTTTATTAATTTTTATTATAAAGTTATATATATATATATATATATATATATATATATATATATATATATATATATATATATGACAAAAACCTCCCCCCCACATCTCCTTCTTCCCCGATCGTCTTCTTCCCTCACCCTTATTGTCTTATTCTTCCATTCACTGGCCGCCAGAGTGCCTCCTCCACCTGCTCACGTCATCGCCACCATCAACCTTGCATTTCCGGCGTCGTTTGAAGCTTGAGAAGTCGGAAACCCGAAAATCATTCTCTCTTACGTTCTCCTCCGTCCGACCACCAATTTGAACGTTTCTAGTGGCGTTGAACTCGTGGAGCTTCAAGGAAGAAGATTATGAGCTCCTTTTGGCTGGAAAACTCATGGTGGTGAGGTTTTGAACTCATTTTCATTTTCGGCTATTTTTGGTTTTTCAATTTTTTTCGAGAATTTTGCTTGATTCATGAGAAATTATTTAACAAATATTGTTCCCCTTAGCTTAATCTTCATCTCAGAATTTTTGTGTAATTTTTGGGAATTATTTTGATTTTTGTGAATTTTTTATTATTTGATTATTATTTGATTATTTTCATAAATTAATTAAATAAATTATGAAATTTTGATTTTTGATGTTATTGATGGTTATTGATAATTTTAGAATTTAATTTATAATTTTTTTGTGTTTTATGTAATTTTTATAATTATTTTTAGTTTATGTTAATTTTGGAAATATAGGTTAAATATCTATTTTGTTAGTAATTATTGGTTAATTAAGTGTATTTGTTGATTTTAATGAATAATATGTTGAGAAAATAATTTTTGAGTATTTATATAATTTGTATTAAATTTTTGAATATTTTTAGTATTTTATGTATATTTTTAAATATTAGGGGTAATTTGGTAAATTAGTGATAATTTTAATTAAATATTAAATTTAATTGGTTTTAATATTATTTGAGGTATAAAAATGATTTTTACAGATTATTTACTAATTTTAATTAATTAATACTATTTTTTGAAAATTATTTTCAAATTATATATGATATACTATTTTTGTAAATAAATGGATTTTTAGTAATTTTTAATATGTTTTTAGACTAATTAAGTAATTTGGATTTATAAAATAAATTTTATTAATATTTGTGGAAAATGTCAATTTTTAATAATATTATATTATTAATTAGGGTTTTTAAGTAATTATTGGTAAAATAATTACTTTTGGTGTTTTAATACTTAAATTGTCATATTTTGATACTTAAAAGGTAATTTTGGTATTTATTGAATTTTAATATATTTTATTGTATTTTTTTGTGAATTATGGACCTCGGTCGGGAGAATTTGTAATTTGGGATTCCGACCGAGGAGTTATGAGAATTTTGGTTTGAAGTGTATTTTTTTTACAGGACCAGCTCTACTTTTTAAGTAGAGAGATGTCCATTTTACATAGGAAGTTCTGCCAAATTTTCGATAGGATTCTCGTAAAATGTGACATCGGGTCTAATTCATATTCTCTGTCTGTATTAGTAATCCTAGATCAAGCCTTTCGAAGTTAAGTTAGATTTATTTTGATTTTTGTGTTATTATTTTATTGTTAGTTGCGCCGAGACCGAAGTCTAGTGGACCAGGCCCGTCAAACCCGCCTCGAGGAGCGCATTCCTGTGAGTTATTATGATATATATACATTGCTTTAGGATGCATGTTCTAGAATTATATGTTTTAAATGTAAAAGTTTGCATAATTGCTTATTTGAATGTTTTAGTATATTTTAGGTATATTTTTAGTGTATTATTGGTATATTTTAAATTAAATGCATGATTTCTTTTTTATTTATATTCAAATTATGTTAAGTATATTATTGATTGATTTTGAGTATATTTTATGAATTGTTTGAGTTGATTTTACATATATATATACCTGAAATATACTTAGTTTATTTTAGGTATATTTCTGATATATATATAGTTTATTTGTTTATTTTAAATGTCATTATACATTATTTATTTTTCTGAATGTATATTTTAATATAAATGAAGGATATCGATAGAACGTGCTTCCTAATGGGCAGCACTAGGACCGAGTACGTACCGGTGAGATAGATTTAGGGTTGAATGAGAATCATTTGTGGTATTATGATTTGATTGAAAATAAATCAATTGATTTGATTGGGATTGATGTGATTGAAGGTATGATTGCTGATGCTCGGTTGACTAAGTGTCTTGGGGCCAATCACACTGACAGTCAGACTGCTGGAGCTCGGTCTACTTAATATCTCGGGACCAGTCTACTATCCAGTTGAATTAAATGAATTATTTAGAATTAAGTAGGCCTGTATGGCTAGAGCGAGTTCTATTGATATTTAAGGTTGCGAAAACATAGGGTTCTATTTGATCCTTCATAAACTGATGATTTTCAGTATTAAATATAAAAAAAAATTTCTTTGTATTTGTGTGTATTTGCCTGTATATATATATTTATTATATACACTTTTGAAAGAGTCCTAGAGAGGGGTTGAATAGGACTATCAAACAAAAATGGGAAATTAAAGGAATTATTTGCAAGAAGTGAGTAAGAGTAGAGAAGTAAGAATGATGAACATAAATATTTAAGGAGTTCGGATTCACAAATAATCCTACGTCTTCATCTAACTTATCCCCAAGTTAGGATTTTTTAATCACCCATAATCTTATTAACAAGACTGAGAATACAAAAGAGTTTTGTGGCTCACTCTTACAACCTTACAATCTTGAGTTTTCAAGGGTCACTCAAAAATCAAATTCCCCAGTGTTTTAATGGCTAAACACTTAAACTAATTCTTTTAAAATAGAATCTCACTTCCCGTTTTCTAATCCAGAAAATAGAAGAATAAGAATGTCTATTCTAATCACTCGCCAACTCTCACAAGAGTTATACACAAAGAATTTGTTTGAAAGAAAGTTTTAGAGCTCAATTGAATGTTTAAGAAAATGATGAATGATACACAAGTTTTCTTAACCTTTCAATTGAATTCTAAGTTGCGTTTATATATAAAAACACTCAAAAATGTAGTTTTTGGATGTATCAATCATGTCTCCAATGTTTATAATTTATTTTGAATCAATTTTTGAACTTATGGCAGCTTAAGGGCTGCTCACGAGCGCCTCACGAGTGAACAGTGCTCTTGAGGGGTGAAAATATAGCCGTTGCCTTCAAAATTCCCATTGGAATGTTGTCAGAGGTGCACTCATGAGCAGGTCACGAGCCACCAGCTCGTGAGGAGCACTACCATCTTTTGGCAAAAATGTGCTCTAAATGCTCCTTTGACGGACTACTCGTGATCACTTCAAAAGATGCTCATGAACGGGACTGAAGATGATCGATTCAGCCAAAACATTCCTCATAAAAGTTATAGATAATTGTCTTATCTTTTCATAAAACTTTGAATCACCTCATTTGGGCATCATTAGCTCAAGATATTGCTGAATTACCAAGAGCTATACAAACTAAAATGCAAGCTGCATATGCTGACTTCGACTACAGATTTGCATACCCAAATGAACTTGGATTTTAATGAGAAAGTACAATTTGGAAAGCTTAAGATGTCTAATTCAAAAGTGAACGAGCTCATTTTCACATTTAAGAGCTCTAAATGAGTCAAAAGTCTTCTTCAATCTCAAAGGTTCAATCAGCCCAAAAAGTCACTATTCACCCAAAAGTGTATATGCTTGATATATGTTTGGTATATAATTCCCTACACACTTAATTGAAATTATTAGTATAAAAATTATTTGTCAAAGTCCAAAATTAGGAGTTTGATCATGCAAATGGTCAACAATCTCCCCCTTTTTGGCTTTGACAACCAATTTAAAAAGATGATAAATAATATATGTGTGTGTGTAAAAAATAAATAACATGTATAAACATATTAAATAAAAATAGCTCCCCCTTTCAAATTAAACAGATGCAAAATAAGAAATAAGTTTTTCCCCCTTAACATGTGCATAAATTCAATATTCATCATGTATCATAGCATATAAATAAATGAATTATCATAGCATGTATAAGGGTTTAACAAATATATTCCTTTAACAAAAATATATTTCTTTATTTCTCCTCCTTATTGGACATTATAAGAAATATAAATAAATTTTATTATCCTTCTTGTCAAAAATAAAGACAACATAACAAGTTATCAAACAACATTAAGAAAATAATTTCAAACATAATGCATCACAAAATAGTATGTATGCTATATTCAAACATCACAAGATCATGTACAATCAATTATACATAATCATGTGGTACTTAGCATATCTTAAACACAATTATTTATCCCCTAAGCACATAGCTTCTTCTCCCCCTTTGTCAAAGACAAAAAGAAAAGAGAGAGATAGAAGGGGAAATAGACCTAAAGGAGCCAAAAATGCTAGAGGGAACAAAAGATCAAGAATCAAAACAATGCAAGCAAAGATACTTAAAATCTTTATGAAATTCATGTCATTTTAAAGATAAAAACCATTCCCAAGAGAATTTATTCATGAATATGAATTTTGTATGAATAAGCAAAATAAATAGTCATGCAAAAAAAATTCATGTTATATATAAACAAAATAAGCAAAACAAGGCTTTTTATCACAAGGACAAAACTAGTCATACTTACATTGTTATTATGCATGAGAAAAAGAATTATGTGAAATAAATTCAAATAATTTTCTCCCCCTATTTCAATAGATTTAAAAAATATTGATATTAAGGACACACTATCACATAGTTATGTCACTTACATAAACACATCTTTAAAAAAAATTTCCCTTAAAAGAAATTAATTAGGTACGTATGCAAACTCAATCATTTTTTCTCCTTTGTCAAAATGCAAGGATAGACCAAATCTTAAAAATATCCATGCATTATCAAAGATAAAAACAATTTCTAATAAAACACAAAAATTAAGCAAACTCAAAAATTTTCTCACCCTTATCAAAATAAAAAAAAAAAAAACTTGAAAGAATTTTGAAGAAGTTTAATTTCAAATGTAATTGATTAAAAGTGAAGGGGGATTGAGGGGTATTCATACAAAAAAAATTGTAAAGAATTCAAAAGAGTAAAAAAAAATTGAAAAGTGAACTAGACCGCTGCTCACGAGTGGTTCACGAGCGGTCTGCTCGTGAGCATCATTTGTGAACGGTACTAGTTCTTTCAAAACCGCTCCTCACGAGCGGTTCACGAGCAGCCTGCTCATGCCCTAGCTCGTGAGCGGTTCTGGATGCCCAGATAGCAACGGTCACGAACTCAACGGCTCGTGACAAAAATTGCCTTTTGATCCTTGTACTTTTAAATTAATTGCAATTGAGTCCAAAGAAGCTGACAAATAGGTCCTTGACCATAAAATTAATTATACAATTAAAATAAATGATGGTTAAATAAATAAATCAAAGAGAAAATTTTGCAAATATGAAAAAAAATTATTATTATTATTTTATTTTAAAAAATAACATTAAAGATAAGCCAAAAATATAAAACATGAATTTTGAAAAAAATCTTACAGCTCAAGGTTTATATCCAGAAAATATCCGAAAAATAAACCAAACAGAAACTATCATAAAATGAATTAAACAATAGACTAACAACTCATGGTTTATATCCAGAAAATATCTAGAAAATAAACCGAAAATAAACTGACAAAAAACAGTCATAAAACACACTTAACAACTCAAAACTTATATACGGAAAGTATATTGAAAATAAACCAAACATAAACTATCATGAAATACATAAAAAAAATTTTGTTGAGGAGGAGGAATATTTATGCAAAATTAAAATAATTAATTAATTGAATTTAACTCAATAATTAATTATTAACTTGCAAAAAAAAAAAAATAGGAAGGCCAAAAAATTTTTTTCTAAAGACTTGAAAAAAAAATTCAAACATCAATTCATCAATTTAGCAAGTGATCAAGACAAGATTGGCCCATCAATCATACCAAGTTCATGCTTAATAAAATTTAATCTTTCCTCACAAAGAGGCTTGGTAAAGATGTCTGCTAATTGATGATTAGTATCAACAAAATCAAGAAAAATATCACCATTTGCACATGATCATGCAAGAAATGATGTCTAATGTCAATATGCTTAGTTCTAGAATGTTGAATGAGATTCTTACTAAGGTTTATAGCACTTGTATTATCACACTTAATTGGAATGTGATCAATATCAATACCATAGTCCAAAAGTTATTGTTTTTCCCATAGAACTTGGGTGCAATAACAACTAGTTGCCACATATTCTGCTTCAGCGGTGGACAAGGCAACAGAAACTTGTTTCTTACTAAACCAAGAAACTAAGCAATTTTTTAAAATTTGACAAGTTTCGGAAGTGCTTTTTCTATCTACTAGGCTATCGGCAAAATCAGCATCAGAATAACTAATCAAGTCAAAGGAAGAACTCCTAGGATACCAAAGTCCTAAATGCATTGTACCATAAAGATATTTAAAAATTCTTTTGATAGCATTTAAATGAGACTCTCTAGGACTTGATTGAAATCTAGCACACAAGAAAATAGCAAACATAATATCGGGTCTACTAGCAGTTAAATAAAGAAGGGATCCAATCATACCTCTAAATCGTTTTTCATCAACCAATTTGCCATTCTCATCCTTGTTGAGTTTGGTTGTGGTACTCATTAGAGTTTTGCTTGATTTAGCTCCATCAATTCCAAATTTCTTGAGAATGTCCCTTGTATATTTGGTTTGATTGATGAAAATCCCATCTTTACATTGCTTAATTTGAAGTCCAAGAAAGAACTTGAGTTCTCCCATCATACTCATCTCAAATTCTCCTTGCATTAACTTAGAAAATTCTTCACACAAGCAAAGGTTAGTAGCACCGAAAATAATATCATCAACATAAATTTGAACAATTAATAAATCATGCTTGGATTTCTTTATGAAAAGAGTTGTGTCAACCTTTCCTTTAGAGAAATCTTTCTCTAGTAAAAAGTTACTCAATCTTTCATACTAAGCTCTTGGAGCTTGTTTTAATCCATACAATGCTTTTGAAAATTTAAAAACATGATTTTGGAGAGTCAAAATTTTCAAAACCCGGAGGTTGTTCAACATATACCTCCTTTTCAATAAAACTATTTAAAAATGCACTTTTAACATCCATTTGATAAAGTTTAAAATCCATGTATAATGCAAATGCAAGTAGCATCCTAATAGCTTCTAACCTTGCAATGGGGGCAAAGGTTTCATCATAATCAATTCCTTCCTCTTGATTATAACCTTTAGCTACTAGTCTAGCTTTGTTCCTAGTTATGACACCTTATTCATTCATCTTATTTATAAACACCCATTTGGTGCCAATAATAGGATGATGTTTAGGTCTAGGAACCAAGGTCCATACCTTGTTTGTCTCAAATTGATTTAACTCTTCTTGCATAGTAAGGACCCAAAATTCATCACTCAAAGCATCATCAACATTTTTGGGTTTAATTTGAAAAATAAAAGCTAAATTAACAATATACTTGAGTTTAGCTCTAGTAGTTACCCCTTTTATAGTGTCGCCTATAATGAGGTCTTGAGGGTGAGCTTTCTTGAATTGCCAATCCTTTGGAAGTTCATCCTTCAATGTAGATTGAGGTATCTCCTCATTTACCTTCTTACTTGGATCTTCAAGTTCCAAAGGCTTACTAGCATTTTCTTCTTGTGTTTCCATAATCTTATTTTCACCTATAAGATCATCAACACTACAAACATCCTTTCTAGGATCAAGTGAGTTTGATTCATCAAATACCACATGCATTGACTCTTCAACTACTAGAGTTCTCTTATTAAAGACTCTATATGCTTTGCTAGAGATGGAATAGGCTAGAAAAAATTCCTTCATTGACTTTGGAATCAAATTTTCCAAGGTTATCCTTGGTGTTTAATATAAAGCACTTGCATCCAAATACTCTTAGATATGAGATTTTGGGTTTTATATTGTTTTATAGCTCATAAGATTTTTTATTTAAAATTGGTCTTTTGAAAACTCGATTTGAAATATAACAAGATGTGTTAACGGCTTCCGCCCAAAAGTATAAAGGCAAATTATACTCATGAAGCATTGTTCTAGCCATTTCCACATGAGTTTTATTTTTCCTTTCAACTACCCCATTTTGCTGAGGAGTTCTAGGAGATGAAAATATATGAGAAATACCATTTTCATTACAATAGTTTTTGAAAAATTCATTTTCAAATTCGGTTCCGTGATCACTTCTAATGGATGAAATACAAAATCCTTTTTCTTTTTTAACCTTTTTTGAAAAATTTTCAAAAGCTTTAAATGCATCATTTTTATGAACAAGAAAACACACCCAAGTGTATCTAGAGTAATCATCAACCAAAACATAAGCATAATGCATTCCACCAAGACTAGCAACTCTAGTTGGTCCAAACAAATCCATATGTATAAGTTCAAGTGGTCTAGAAGTGGACACTACATTTTTTAGCTTAAATAAAGACTTAGATTGTTTTCCCTTTTAACAAGCATCACAAGATTTATCCTTAGTGAATTCAAGCTTTGTAAACCAATCACAAGTTCACATTTACAGAGATCATTTAAAAGCTCAAAATTTGCATGTCCTAACCTTCTATGCCATGTCCATGTGTCATGGGAAATTGACATTAAGCATTTTATATCTTTGTTATCAATTTTATTCAAATCAATAACATAAACGTTATCTACTCTTTCACCACTAAAAATTACTTTGTCTTCATCAAGACTACTAACAAAGCAATTTTTAGGATAGAAAGTCATCTTATTTCCCATATCACATAATTGACTTATACTTAGCAAATTATGTTTAAGACCATTAACAAATAATACATGATGTATAGATAAGGATTAAGGATTACCTATTTTTCCAATGCCAATAATTTTTCCTTTTGCATTATCACCGAAAGTAACATGTCCTTCACCCTTAGCATCAAGTTTGTTAAATTGCTCCTTGTCTCCCGTCATGTGCCTTGAACATCCACTATCGAGATACCACTTGCTTTTTATTTTTATGAATTTCAAGCACACCTACATAAAATATTTTAAATGTTCTTTTGAACCCAAACCTTTTTTGGTCTAAGTTGGTTAGTTTCAAGATAATCCAAAGGAAGCAAATTCATGTGCAGTTTTCTATAGAAGCACACATTATTGGTATGTTCTTTGATCGTGCAATATGAACATACAACATTTTTAAATTTATTTCTCCTAGAATGAAATGCTTTCCTAGTATGTGCAGCATGCCTTTAGTGTTTTGTGTATCTCTTATTATTTTGTGACATTAAGTGAGACATACATTGGCAATGGTGATAAGCATTTTGATAAGTTTGTGTAATATGTTTATGTGCATTGTGTTGTGCAGCATACCTATTATAATTATGTCTAGTGTATATATAAGCATGCTTAGGTTGAGGTGCTCTAGTTTGAGGCTTACCCCTTTATGTTAATGAAGGGTTAATCTTATGAGACTTTGCCTTGCTATTTAACACATGAGATTTTTTAGCTTGAATCTCATTAGAGGTTGAGGGAGTATAATCATGTGAAGCTTTAACAAAAGTAATATGTGATGAGGATGATGAAGACATTCCATTTTTATATCCAATTTCATAGGTATCTCCATAAAATTTTTAAGAGTCAAGAAGACTATCTAAAGTTTCTTTTCCTCTCTTAAATTTAGCAATGGAATTTTTTAATTCTAAGACTTCCTTATAAAGCTTATGATTTTCATCATTTGCTTTCTTAAGTTGGTCTTCCAAAGAATCATAAGATTTAGCATCACTTACAAGTTTTTCATTTGATGCAACAAGTTTAGTAAAATCAATTTTCAAATATTCAAAATCCTTATTTTAGTTAGCTAACTTATGTTTATATTTTTTCTTCTTAGATAACAAACTTTTGCATTTAGCAAGCAATTTGCTCACAATAGAGCTCTCATCATCATCATCATCATCATCATCATCATCATCACAATATTCATCACAATCATCAAAGGAGGAGTAAGAAGTGGATGGTACCTCATTTTCGTTTTCAGTGGCCATAAAGCAAAGATTGGAAACTTCTTATTATTCCTTTTCCTCTTCGGATTCGGAGGAATCATCCCAAGTAGCTTTGAATGTCTTCTTCTTATCTTTTGCTCCCTTGCTCTTGAATTTGATTTTGGGACATTCATTTCTAATGTGTCCCAATTTTTTGCATTTATAGCAAGTAACCTCTTTTGTTTTCTTCCTCCCATCTCCTTCGAACTTCTTGTTGAAGTCCTTTGTTCTTAAGAAATTTTTCTTTCTTAAGAACTTCTTGAAGTTCCTAATGAGCATGGCAATGTCACCATCTTCATCACTAGAATCTTTAATGCTTTCCTCTTCACTATCTTCTTGAAGAGCTTTTAGAGCAATGCTCTTTTTCTTTTCTTCTTTCTCTTCTTGTTCTTCACCTCTTTGCTTGATGGTAAGCTCATGTGTCAAGAGCTTACCCTTAAGCACATCGATTGATAGAGTGGAGAGGTCTTGAACTTCCTCAGTTGAGATAACACAAGATTCCCAATCCTTCTTAGGTAGGATTCTTAGAATCTTATTGTTTATCTCTTCCTTGGAGAAATGTTTTCCAAGTTTCTTGAGGGTTGTAAGGAGAGCATTGAGACAGTTTGTCATCTCCGTGATTGATTCTTGAGGCTTCATTTTGAAGAGTTCATATTCATATATATGAAGTTGAACCTTCTTACTTGAATATTTCCTTTATAGTGATTCTCCAAGATCTCCTACATTTCTTTAGCCGAAATGAAATGTTGAAGCTTGCCTCCTTCTTCTCTTGTTATGAAGGAGACTAGAGTAATCATAGCCTTTTTATTTTTGTGATTTTCTTCCTTTTGATCAACACTCCATTGGCTTCTTACAAATGTAGTTACCACACCATCAATGATAGTTGTAGGTGGTTCCCAACCTCTTAGGAAAATATTCCAAAGTTTGATGGAATCATAATCAAGATATAATTCCATTTTGAATTTCCAATGTGGATAGTCACTACCATCAAAGAAAGGTCTAAGAGAAGAGATGTTTTGTGATTCACTCCCCATGATCTTGTATTCTAGCAATGAAGTACTTAGAATTCAAGCTTTGATACCAATTGAAAGAGTCTTAGAGGGGGGGGGGGGTAAATAGGAATATCGAACAAAAATGGGAAATTAAAGGAATTATTTGCAAGAAGTGAGTAAGAGTAGAGAAGTAAGAATGATGAACACAAATATTTAAGGAGTTCAGATTCACAAATAATCCTACGTCTCCACCTAACTTATCCCCAAGTTAGAATTTTTTAATCACCCATAATCTTATTAATAAGATTAAGAATATACAAGAGTTTTATGGCTCACTCTTACAACCTTACAATCTTGAGTTTTCAAGGCTCACTCAAAAATCAAATTCCCAAGTGTTTTAATGGCTAAACACTTAAACCAATTCCTTTAGAATAGAATATCACTTCTCATTTTATAAATCTAGAAAATAGAAGAATAAAAATGTCTATTCTAATCACTCACCAACTCTCACAAGAGTTATACACAAAGAATTTGTTTGAGAGAAAGTTTTAGAGCTCAATTAAATATTTAAGAAAATGATGAATGATACACAAGTTTTCTTAACCTTTCAATTGAATTCTAAGTTGTGTTTATATAGAAAAACATTAAAAATGTAGTTTTTGGATGTATCAATCATGTCTCCAATGTTTAGAATTGATTTTGAATCAATTTTTGAACTTATGGTAGCTCAAGGGCTGCTCACGAGCGCCTCACGAGTGAACAGTGCTCGTAAGGGGTGAAAATATAGCTATTGCCTTCAAAAATTCCCATTGGAATACTGTCAGAGGTGTGCTCATGAGCAGGTCATGAGCCACCAACTCGTGAGGAGCACTGCCATCTTTTGGCAAAAATGTGCTCTAAATGCTCCTTTGACGGACTACTCGTGATCACTTCAAAAGATGCTTATGAATGGGACTGAAGATGATCGATTCAACTAAAATGTTCTTCATGAAAGTTGTAGATAATTGTCTTATCTTTCCATAAAACTTTGAATAAACTCATTTAGACATCATTAGCTTAAGATATTTCTAAATTACTAAGAGCTATGCAAACTAAAATGCAAGCTGCATATGCTGACTTTGACTGAAGATTTGTATACCCAAATGAACTTGGATTTTTATGAGCAAGTACAATTTGGAAAGCTTAAGATGTCTAATTCAAAAGTGAAGAAGCTTATTTTCACATTTAAGAGCTCTAAATAAGTCAAAAGTCTTCTTTAATCTCAGAGGTTCAATCAACCTGAAAAGTCACTATTCATCCAAAAGT
The DNA here is from genome assembly GCA_947683625.1 of Mallotus nudiflorus. Lineage (NCBI taxonomy): Eukaryota > Viridiplantae > Streptophyta > Magnoliopsida > Malpighiales > Euphorbiaceae > Mallotus > Mallotus nudiflorus. The sequence continues at coordinate 1,059,526 of CANTUR010000239.1, forward strand.
GTATATGCTTGGTATATGTTTGGTATATAATTCCCTACACACTTAATTAAAATTATTAGTATAAAATTTTTTTATCAAAGTCCAAAATTAGGAGTTTGATCATGCAAATGGTCAATAACTTTTGAGTGTCTACATTTGACATTTAGTTATGCATGTATATATTTTATAATAATTCACTCAGTGAGGTCTGACTCCCCTTCGTTGATGTTTTTACAGGAAATTCCTCTTCTTCAGATCTCAACAGTAGATCTATCCATCGAATTTCTTTCCTCCAGCCCTATTATGTAAATCACTTACTTGAGTTTTATTTTGTACTCTAGACGCTGCAGTAGTAGTTTTATTTGATTCTGTCGAGAGTTGAATTTGATTTTATGCATGTATGAGATTTTAATTCAGAATGTTTCTCTGAAGATTTATATTAAGAAATTTTATTTATGATATGAGATGAAATATTATTTATATTAAAGGATGTTGAGGAATTTATTTTATTATTTGAGATTTAATGTTCGCTGAATAAATATTTTATTTATTTTATTTTATTGCATATTTTTCTTTTAAGGTTGGCTACGGGTTCAGGATTCAAAAGAATTCCAGTTCTCTAGCGCCGGTCATGGCCCCCTGTTTGGATCGTGACAAAACAGACTGGTATTATTCATCGTATTGCATGCCCTTACACTCATGAATAATAAAATGGCATTATAAAATATAAAATTTGCCATATAGTTGATAATGGACTTACACTCTTGGCTTATGCTAATATACATTTTCGCTTTTCATTTTTGGTCATATGCTTTCCAAAATAGTGTTTAATTAATTAATTACATGCCAAGCAAAGTTATACAATTACTAAAATAACCAAACCCAATTATCTCACCATCAAACCTTAAACCTTTCTTCAAGCCTCTAAACATCAAGTGTGGAATAATGCAATGTCTAAAGAAATAAATGTTTTCCTGGCTAACTCTACTTGGACGTTGGTTCAAAGACCTTCTAATGCTAATATTGTAGGTTGCAAGTGGATTTTTTACATCAAAAGCATGTCTAATGGTAGCATTGAACTCTACAAAGCACGACTAATGGCTCAGGGTTTCATACAACCGTTAGGCATAAACTATAAGGACATATTCAATCTATTTATTAAAGCCACTACTATCAGAACAATTCTCGCAATTTCCATTATGCAAAAATGGCTAATTCACTAACTGGATGTATCAAATGCTTTTTTTAGGGCCATCACTCATAAATAATTTATATGGCTCAACCTTCAAGTTTCATTGACTCTTCTTATCTTGACTATGTTTGTAAACTTTATAAATCTCTATATGGTCTGAAATAAGCCCCGTAGGCATGGTTCTATAGATTGAGCTCATATTTGTTAACTTTGAATTTTGTGGCATAAAAAAATGATCATTATTTATTTATTTATCACAAGGGGGCTGATATTCTTTTTCTTCTAGTCTATGTGGATGATTTAATTATCACTAGCACCAATCTTTATCTCGTCTTTAATATGATTACTAAGCTCAAGCATGAATTTCCAATTTATGATCTTAGTGATCTACATTATTTTTTAGGTCTTGAAGTTCATTCCCAACCTATTAGGATTTTAGTTTTACAGCATAAATGTATATATGATCTTTTGGACCGCACAGGCATGACTAACTCCAAACCGTGTCTCACTCCCTTTACTACCAAACCACCACTTACCAAAAATCATGGCTCACCAATTCCACAAGCTAAAGAATATCATCAATTTGTAGGGGCTTTATAATACATTACCATTACTAGACTGGATATAGCTTATAGTGTCAACAAGCTCGTCAATTTATGAACTCTCTAAGCCAAGTACATTGGACAGCACTAAAATGATTATTACATTATCTCCAAGGTACGAAAGCTAAATGTTTAGTATTCTCTCACAATTCTATGCTAAACCTTTCTTATTACACTAATAGTGATTAAGGTAGCGATATTGATGATCGTCGGTCCACTAGTGGGAATAGTATTTTTCTTGGTACATCTTTAATCTTATAGATGGTAAAGAAGTAGCCCACTATTGCAAGGTCTCCCACAAAAAGTGAGTACAAAGCAATTACTCATGCTATTGTTAAACTTATTTGACTTCGATCACTCTTAGGTGAGTTCGGCTTTCCATGTTCCAAAATGATCCTTCATTATGATAACATATGTGCCATTTACCTCACTTCCAATCCCATATTTTATGCATGTACCAAGCACATTGAGTTATATTTCCACTTTGTCAAAGAGCAAGTTGCTAATAGATTTATTCAGGTTCAGTTTCTCCCTACATAACAACAACTAGTGGACTTGTTTACCAAGCCCTTGTCCATCACCCATTTTTTAGCAATTTGTGTGCCACTCTTCCTCCTTGTGATAGTCTTGGGCTTGCAAGGGGGTGTTAGTAAATATTATTTGAATTGGTTTTTTATCTTCTTGTATGGTTATATTTGTTATAGTGTTATAAAGATTGTACGCAACTCTACCACTTCATATGTATTATATAACTATTGTAAACTCATTTATTCAATGATATGAAATGCAGTAACATATGTGTAATCGAGTCGAGCGGATTAGTTAATAAATATAATTTTTTTGTATGTTATGATTATATATTTTTTTGTTTACTCACTTATTTAGTTCAGTTGAATTGTTAGTGAATTTTTTTTGTGATAATTCTAAGAGTGATTTTATTTCTTAATGTTTCGAAGAGAGATTTATTTCTTTTTGTAGTAATGAGCGATAGTAATAGTTATACATTTTATAACCTCATATCTTGATACTACATTGTGCCTAAAAACATATGTGACTAATAATTAAAGAATTCATCTTCCAAGCACTTTTTGTGGGTTAATCGTAGGCTAAAGTAGCAATTCTCCCCCTAAACTATCATCCAAAGTGCAATTAACCCTAAAATTAACTTTCTAGACTATTAAACCCAAAAAAATTCAAAATTGGACAATTCACCCCAATTTCTCACTAAACTTGGAGAGTGCAATACACTCTCTTAAATTATATAAATAAATAAATTTTTATTTACAAAATAATAATTTTAAATAATAAAAATAAAACATGCTTTTTTCATCTTCCTAAATTCCCATCGCCTCATGCTAATTCCCAACACTTCTAATGTAGTAAATTGCCTCCCTCACTTCCATTGCTCATCCCTATCAGTGCTGCCTACACCACCTCCTTTAGTGTTGCCTTCACTCTCCTTCATCCATAATTTCACAAAAGGCTTCTTCCTCTTTTATGTTCACCTCCCACGCTACCTCCACCCATCTCTAGCAATGCTTCCTTCGCTTCCTACCCATCACCTCATATGTTGTCGCAGTCCACCTCAACTAGCGCTAGCTTCAATCCACCTCCACTAACATTGGCCCTACCTACTCCATCAACAATGATACTGCTACTATTACTTCTTTTCCTTATTTGTTTTCTCAAATTCTTTCACTCACTTTTCTTATTTTTTATTTTATTAATTATACCTTTTTCCATTTGTGGATGCATAATGAATCTAGGATTGGTAGATCAAGATTGCATTCCAAATCAATTGGGAATTTAAATTAAAGAAAATAATATTTTATTTTATTTTATTCAAGGATAAAGTGGCAATTAAATCTCTTCACAAAAGCTTGGTGAGGGGCAAGTTGATTATCAATTTAATTAATAAGAGAAATCTAATAGTGTAGCAAGTTTTTAGTGGAGGTAGGAATCACTTCTTCTTCTTTTTTAACATTTAAGGGGACAAACAGAAGACAAAAGACTAGCACATACATTGGTGGGTAACCCCAACCATATCTGATACAGAAGCTCTCTAATGCTTGCCGGAGGTGACTGCAATTCAAGAACACTAGAATTTACTCTGAGTGCTAACCCTGCAAGATGGTCTGCACTTCACGAAAAACAAGTGACTGAACTTTACTTCCTATCATGAAAAACATACTTGTTGGAATGGCTTCTTCTTTGAAATGGGTTCTAAAAATAGTTTTCTAATGAATGATAATTTTTAAAATATGCTTTTTGTTGATTTATTGATTTTGTATATTATTTATTATATTGATTTTATATAATGTTATTGATTTTGTTAGAGTTGATTTTGTGTATTATTTATTGTATTGATTTTATATATTATTGTTGATTTTGATTTTATTAATGTTAATGGTGGTGGTATGTTGATGACGATAGTGTGTTAATTGGTGTTTATGGTGGTAATGGTGATTGTTGGTAGTGTTGAGCAATGATGGTGTTAGTGGTGTTGAGCGGTGATGTTGGTGGTGATTGATGATGGTGCAGATGGTGGTGTGTTGAGTGGTGCCAATGGTGATGGTGTTAAGGTGGTGGTATTAATGTTAATGGTGATGGTGGTGGTAGAGGTGGTGGTGATGATGATGGTGGTGAATAGTATTTTTTTTAAGTAAGATGAAAGTAGGAAGAAAGAGAACCAAAATAATTTCTATTTTTATTTAATATATCTCACTTGCTCTAGCATGTGTAATTCATTGTCTTAAATTTGGGGTGAATTGTCCAATTTTGAATCTTTTTGAGTTTAATAGTCCAAAAAGTTAATTTTAGAGTTACTTGGACCTTAGATGATAGTTTAGGAATCGAATTGCTACTTTAGCCGTTAATCTTACTCCTGCCTCTATCAATCAATGGTAGCCCAAATTTTATATATATTAAATACCGACTTCTAATAAAGTTATTAATTTCAAAATTTCATAAATATCCTCTTCATAATTTAGCATACATTCACAATTTTTTCTACAAAAAATATAAAAATTCTTATTTTAAAATACATATTTTCTATTATATATAAAATACACTAATTCTCCATTAAAAAATATATATATCTTTTATTCTAATTAAAATATTCCCTTTTTCAACTATTTTTTCTTTTTTTATTTATTTAATTATTATTATTACTACTATACATATTTAAAAAATATATGTACCTCTAATAAAAAATAATAAAATAAAATTATTGTGATAACTTTTAAAATTCTCTTTTATATTTAATTAAATTTTAATTTTAATTTACTAAAATTATTTAATTAATTATTTTAAAATATATACTTTTATAAAAGAAGACTTACTGTTCATACACCATCACTCAAACAATTACTGACTAGCCATGAAGATCATGAACATGTTTATTGCACACACACACCACAATCTAACGATGTGGAATCTAAAATAATCAACCCCGGGTAGGCCAACCATGTGAGGCAGGACTATGATCCCAAAGTTTACCACATCGCTACAACCGTTGGTAGTTTATTTTTTTAGTAAAAAATATTTACTATTTATATATCATCACTCAGATAATTATTAACCGGATAAGATCCATGAATATATTTATAATATACACACCACAACTAACGATGTAGGATTCAAAACACCATTTTAAAATATATATATTATTTACAAAATGTTAATTCATGATTTTTTTTAACAACATTCATGATTATTTTTAATTTAATTAAGAATTATTTAACAATCACTGCTAATCATATGAGATTATATTTTTGATAACTTTTTATTATCTTTTTCATTATTTGTATTCAAATGATGAGACGTAACAAATGGAAAAAAAAAAATCATTGTTAAAATAATGATGCAAGGCAAAGGCTGAAAAGAAGAGCCTTAAGTAGGCACAAAATCAGATATGGTTTCTCTTCATTATTCATCAACCACCACTGGCTTGCACGTTGTTCATGATATTTTAATAATTGTGCTTTTGTTCGGTCCACTTCTATTACAGCCGAGGAGCTGGAGGTAGCCATTCCACTACTACAGCTTAGCTGTTAACCCGTTTCATGGTCATTTTAAAAAGGGGAAGACGTTAGAAAGGAGGAGCTGCGACTGCAAGTGGCCTCTTATGAATCCGTGTGGACCACTCCCACCGGCTTGCTACTGTGAAAGTGCATCATCTCCTCACTCCAACCAACCATATAATGGACTGGACACCATGTAAATGTAAATATCTATTTCTTTATTATCATAATCATATTATATAGTATATTATATATATAACCAAAAAAAAAAGTGAGAATAGTAAAATTTTTAGGATAATGTTCCAACCTTTTACATTATTGTCCGTGTTTTGAATTTTTTTTTACATTAAAAATAAATTTGAATTAAAAAATTATTTATGTATTTAAATCGATGAATTTATTTGGTACATTTTAGATTTTATATTTTAAATTCCATTAGTTTAATTAATTATTAAAAAAATTAAAATTTTAAAAAATAAATTTGAATTAATATTGAGGCAATAATAAAAAAATTATTTACAAGTTACATGTGTTTAAATCTTGGTACGATGAATTTATCCAGTGCATTTTAAGTTTTAAATTCTATTAATTTAATTAATTATTAAAAATTAAAAAAAATTAATTAAAAAATTAATTAGTTTTGAAGCAAAAGTATTTTTATTTTTTGTGAGTCGCAACATTATAGTCTACATTATTACATACCGTCGCTCAAATTTTTATCATCAGAAAGTTTATTAAGAGGAAGTGCCTTTTAAATTTGAAGCATACCTTAAAATGTATTTATTATTGCCATAGAGCGAATAATCAAATACTTATTTATCTCTAATATTATTTTAAAATATAATATATTAAATTATACTATTATTAATTTGTGTTTCCACCTGATTTATAAGAGAAAAATTATTCTTTATTTAGCAATTTATTAATATATAAATTATATAATGTTTGTGTTTTATGAGAAAACTTATATGCATCCATCACCAAATCAAACCAGCTTGGAGAGAGATTAGTAAACTTTGAAATAATAAAATATTATAAGAAGATTTAATGAGTCTGAACTCAAATTCATCTTCAGATTCTAAAAAAAAAAAAAACAATTGTTCGCATTAAAAATATAAAAGAAATTTATAGCTTGAGTATTAAAGTTCGGAAAAATAATCTTAATTCAGAAAAATAATCTCTTTCTTCCCATCAATTTTTTGTACTTTGTTTGTAATCCCATCAATCATAATTTATATTTGTATGTTAAAAATTATATTAAAAAAAACTAAATTTAAACCGAAAATATTAAAAATAAAGGCTAAATCAAACCAATTAAAGGTGAAAACTGAAGTAAATTGAATTAAACTTTTTTTAGGTTTAATTTAGTTTCATTGGATTCAATTCAATCAATTTGGACCTTTTAAGATTTTGAAAGTTGTGAATACTTATGAAACTTATTGTTGTTATTTCTTATATTTTAATTTATTTTTTAATTTTTTAAGAAAATCAACCAAACCTATTATTTAGGCCAAATTTAAATGACTTTGGTTTGAATTTTTCTTGTCTTAAATAATTTAGTTAAAAACTTTAAATATTTAAAAAAACTGATATTATTGATTTAATTTGAAATATTAGCATTAAACTTACCACATTAAACTATAAATATTTGTACAAATTAATAATATATTAGAATTCAGTTAAGTTGGATTTAATTATAGTTTTAACAATAAAAATTGAACTGGATTAAATTGTTTGGTTCAATTTTTTTGATTTTCAATTATTTTTATTCAACCCTAGAAGAAACTCTTAATGAATTAACTGAATTTAACTTGTATTGATTAATCTATCAATTATTTCACCTCATTTCATTAATTTATGGTACATGTTTTTTTCCTATCAGAATACAGTATGGATTTTTTTTTTAATTTTTTACATAAATATACCAAACATTAAAAAAACTTTTTAAAATGTCATTAACTTTAAAAACTATTTTTTCTATTTTTTTTCAAGTATAGTTCATTCGTTTTGCTACCCTTATTTTTAGGATTATCTTTTTTTTTTCAATATTTTTTCTTTTTATTGATTTTTTCAATTTTTTTTATTTATTTTCTTTTTTTAATAATTTTTTTCTTTATACTGTTTTTATTTATTTTTGTCAATATTTTTTTACTGTCTTTATTTATTTTTTTTTTCAATATTTTTTTACTCAACATTTTTTTTATTGTCTTCATTTTTTTCTCAACACATTTTTGCTAAACATTTTTTCTATTTTTAAAATACTACATTTATCTTTTTCTTTTTCAAATGAATAATTATGAATTAAATATCTTCAATTGTTATTAAATTAAGCAATAAATATCTTCAACTATCATAACAATAATAAATAAATAATTTTCTCCTTTTATGTTCTTAAAAAATAAGGATTTTTTTTTACTTTAATTTGTTTATTAAAAAGTCTAACAACTTCTTTTTCTTAAAAAAAATATTTGATACTTATTGATCACCAATATATAATAAGTTTACAATCCTTATGATATATTTGTAACATCAACAAAAAAATAAAAAAATCAACAAAAATCAACAAAAATTAACAAACCAAAACAAAACAAAAAAATTAAAAACAACAATTGAAACAATAAAACAACAAAAATCAATAAAATTCTATGTTGTTAATTGTTGTTGATTTTTGTTGATTGTTGTTTATTTTTATATATTTATTTATTTATTATTATTTTTTCATTACTAATGATAAAATTAAGATTATAAATAATTTTTTAATTTTATTAGTATTAATGATAAAAATAAAAATAAATTATATATCTCATAATTTTTATTGTTATTTTTTTATTTTTAACAAAAATTAACAAATATAAACAAAGAGAAATAATAAAAACAATTGAAAAGTTACAACTAAAATTACAAAATCAACAAAAGCAACAAAAAAATTGCAGTTGTTGATTTTTATTGTTATTTGTTGTTTTTTTTAGTTTTTTAATTATTAATAATAAAATTAATACCATAAATATAATTTTTACTTTTATGAGTATTAATAATAAAAATAATAATTTATTTGATATATTGCATACTTTTTTTGTTATTTTTATTGAAAAAATAATTATTGAATAGTATGGGTAATTTTTACTTTAATTAGTTTAATTTCTAATTTCTAAATAATTATGAAAAAATAATTATTGAAGATTATGGATAATTTTTAGTTTAATTGACTTAATTTTTATATTTTAAATAATAGTAAGTTTCAAAATTTACAAAATTAATTTTTTAAATATAAAATTAAACTATTTAAAATATATAAATTAAATAAATACATATAATAAACTTAAATTAAAAATGACTTCAATAATAATAAATTAAAAAAAAGAAAAAAAAAAGAAAAAAACGAAAAAACAATAAAGTTGTTGGCGAACTTTCAAAAAAGTCTCAAAATATGAATATAAATAAAAGCAAAGCAAATAAAACTGAAAAAAAAAAAAAAAAACGACTCCGCCACTAACGAAATTAAGGGCATTAATTGGGCCCTTTTTTTATATTATATCTTTGGCTTTTTTTTTTAACATCAACATAAGATTATGCATTAATTAAGAAAATTATTACAACATAGAGACCCATTGGACAGATTTTGAGACCCGTTGATCAATTACAAGTGAAGAAGCTCATGACACAATCTACCAACTATTGAGAGGATATTAACCCTAATTTGTTGGAGACAGAGAGGGAGGAGGCTGTGGCACACACTGATGCTGACGGCTGATCCGAGGGGGGTTAGAACATCCGTTTGTTTCTCAACTTAAGGTTAGGTAATCGTCCATATTTTATCAAGTCATTGACTCATTCTAAATATTTAAGTTTTTGATATTAAATTTTATCACCGTTTATTCATAGGCTTCCTTTTTAAGTACTTCACAAATTATAAGAGAAATAAATCCTCAATCACTTTATTAGACCATACAAGTTAAATAATGATCATACATTAAATCAAGAGCAGTCAATCACCAATATCATTAAAAAAAAATATCAAAATATAATAAATAAATAATTGCTTGAAAGTTGATGCATGTACAGTAAATCTTTCGTTGGTTCAAAAAAAAAAAAAAAGCAATTACATTAACTTAAACATATGTATTGTATATGGATCCGTGTGTGTTTTGTAGTCTAATTCAAAAAAATATATTTACAACTTTTAGTGTGGTGTCTTTTATTTATAGAAAATAATGAGCAGATTGATTTTTCGAGATTCACATTAATTATAAAATATATGTGTGTATTTTATATTATAATTAAAAAAAAAGCAAAAATGCTAAACATATGTTTTGGTTAACATTTAAATTCAAATTTATAATTTCAGAGACCATTTCCAGAAAAGATGAGGCTGGCCTCTTTCTTTAGACAAAGTCATGCAAACATCTCTCGCACTAAGGCCTCCCCACGTTTTGCCAGCTGACCAAAAATATACTTCTTACCAAATTTCATCTTTGGTTTTATATAATTTTAGGGCAAGCAAAAGCTGGATATTAACATGGCCCCCACCCACATGTTTTGTCCACAATTTATGCTACTTCACTCGCCTTTGTTTCGAGGAAAACTACAAATTTATAATATGAATTTTTGTAATTTTTATATTTAAGTGTTTGAGCTATTTTTTTTATTTAATTATCTAAATTTTTAAAAAAATATTACTAAAGTGTATCTGATTTATTTTACATTGTCTACATACTTAGTCAACTCAAACAAAATTTATTTTTTCCTAGCTCACATGTTATTATTTTTTTCAGTTCATCTATATTTGAATGTAAACTTTGAAAAAATATATTAATAAGATATATCTACCTTAATTTAAATTTACTGTATATTTAATCAGCTCAATCGGAATTCATTTTTTTTCAACTCATTCACACTATTGTCCACTTAAAAAAAAAAAAAGATAAATATAGCTGAAAAAAAATAAATTTTATTTAAGCTAACTAACACATAATCAGTTTAAAATAAATTGACTACACTTTATTAATATGTTTTTTCAAAATTCTGAAACTCAAATAGAAAAAAAAAATCACTGAAGTTCAAACACTCAATTTGTAATTTTTCCTTGTTTCAATTATCAAAACTTATGGCTGTTACAGTACTACTGTCAAGCTGCTTGAGAATGAAAAAGAGATGTATAGAAGGAAGTGGAGCAATGCAACTATAATAGATGTCAATAACAAAAAATAGTGTTACTATCACCAATGGCAAATACAACAGTACAAATATCTTATTTTTACACTCTTCTTCTCGTTCAAGTAATTGTACATACACATTACAAGGGATTTGATCAAAACATGCCATAACATTGTGAAAAGAGATGAGAAAAGGAACAGAAAATGAGTGAGTAAATGAATTGTGAAATTAAATTACTTGGATGATTAATACTTTAATAGTAAATTGAAAATTGATGATTTTGGTAAATGTAACAAAAGCAAATGCATTCCCTCTGATCTCAACGACCTTTCGGGTTCATTATCTGAGAGAACACAGCACTTGGTGTCAACCCATCTGAGTCTTCACTTGCAAGGCTCCGGCCGCCTATGCTCATGCTAATTCCACTGCTTCTTGAATCCGTTATGTTGCCATCAAAACCAAGGGATGCATCAGGATCGTTCTTCCCCTTGGAGGCAGTGTTGAATGGCATCTCCTCTTCACTAATTCCATCAATACCCCTGCCACTTTCCTCTGCGCTTTCTTGTAGCTGCAAAGCAAACTCTAGGTTCCAGAGTACATCACCCATTGATGGCCTGTCAATGCCCACATCAGACACACACTTCATTGCAGTCTCAGCAAACTTTCTGAAGCATTCTGGAGCAATCTTCCCCTTCAGGTAGGGGTCAACAATCTGATCAAGAATGCCTTTGTTGTGGCAATGAGCAGCCCATTCTGCCAAGCTCACTTGCTCCTTTGGCAGCGTCGGGTTTAAGGCTGGTCGAGCACATATGATCTCAAACAGCACAACTCCAAAAGAGTAAACATCAGATTTTTCAGTTAGTTGCTGCCGCCTGAAGTACTCTGGATCCAAATAGCCAAAACTACCCTTCACTACAGTGCTGACATGAGTGTGATCCAATGTAGGACCTGTTTTTGACAAGCCAAAATCAGAAACCTTCGCAACCCATTTCTCATCTAAAAGAATATTAGTTGTCTTAACATCTCTGTGGATAATAGTGTGTTTGGCACCAGTGTGTAGATAGTGTAAACCACGGGCAGAGCCAATGCATATCTCAAGTCTTTGCTTCCATGGCAGAGGAGGCTTTTGGGTTTTGTACAGATGCTCACGCAACGTTCCATGAGCCATGTAATCATAGACAAGAATCATCTCACAGTTCTCTTCACAGTACCCAATCAATGAAACAAGGTGACGATGCCGAAGTTTAGAGAGCATCTCAATTTCAGTCTGGAACTCATGTACACCCTGCTCAGAAAGTGGATTGCCACGCTTGATTGCAACTTTCGTTGTTCCACCATCAATTTCTCCCTTGTAGACTTTACCAAAACCTCCCACTCCAAGGAGAAGAGCCTCATCAAAGTTGTTGGTAGCAGCTTTGATCTCTGCAAATGAGAAGTGGCGGCAAAGATTTGAAGGCAGAGAGGAAGCATAGCTTCCTGTCGTGTTTGTCTTGGCTGAAGCAGCTGAGTGAGAATTTCCATATAAAGAAAGAGGGAGCCACCCAGATGGTCCATCACTGGTACTTGCCTCCTTCCCATGTCTATGACGACGAGCTGCAGCAAACACACAGAAGCCAACGACAAGGGCTAGAACAATTCCACCACTAACACCCCCAGCTATAATTGCTTTCTGACTCTTTGAACTGCCAGAACCTGATGATGGTCTAACATAAGGTTCAATTCTATCTGGTTGAGGAAGAGGTGTGGGATTAGGCCCAGCAAGATTATTATCAAATCTGCTAAGTTTAAATATCTCAACTCCATTCAAGATCGCATCATAATACTGGGACTTCAGAGCTGAATCTGTATTTGGATGAATTGCCAGCCATAGATCCTGCTGAGGACTGCCACCAGGAACAAGCACCACAAAATCCCTATGCACTGGAACTCCATTGTGACCGGCCCAGGCAATCACATCAGCTTGGTCATCAGCAGTTTGATTATTGAGGAAGATGGTGAACACTCTCTGATTAATCTTGGTTATATTAGAGGCAACTTCACAGAAGTGGAGCCTAACCAAATAATTGAAACCAGAGTCTACACTGAAAATCCAAGTCAAATTGTAATTCAAATTGATGTAGACAGTCGGTCCCATTGATCTAGAAGTAGCATATACATCTCGTGGCGCAATATAAGGAGGCACAGGGTCTCTAATCGTCATGTTTGGATCAGCACTCTCAGGAACACCAATTGCTGACCCATATATATATGGCTGATCGTCAGCCCAAGACCTAAGCATGCCAGTATCTCCTGATGGGGATATAACATTCCCACCAACATTTATCCTATATACATTTTCAAGAGCTGTAGTATTATCTATAGAAATTGGAGATTGATCACCCAACAACAACAAAGTCCCATCAGTACTACCATATATATCAGGCATAGACACAATCTCAATCCCATTCACAAATGCATAAGCCTTGGAAGAATTTGAAGACGGAGTAAAAGTTACATTCAAATAACCACCATCTACATTAATAGAATACTCCTTCACAATGTAAGCAAAATTCAATGCTGCTGTTGTTTGAGCGACACTGAAGTTATTGAGAAGGGTGTAAGACCCAGCTGTGACTGCAAATAGAGCATCTGAAGGATTAAGCCCAGCATAAGAAGAAGAATAGAAATACAAACGTAGGAATACTCGACCAGCTGCCAAGGGGAAACTATAGGTAAATTCAGAGTGAAAAAAACGAGCAGTCATGAAGGGGATTTGGGAAACTGCTGGGTCTTGAGTGTCAGCTGAGGATGTATTGGAATTCTGAGAGGGTAACAAGAACTTGGAATTTTTATCAGCTGTCCATTTCTGACCATCATCATCTGAGTTATCTGAAGATGCCCCACAATCTAGGAGGATTTTATCGGCTGGGATATAACTTTGGGCAAAGACCGCTAGACTTGCGGAAGATAAGCAAAGTAGCACAAGAACAGAAGCAGGAAAGACGGTACCCATGGACTCCAATTTGACAATACAGGCAGAAATAGAGAAATGCAGCAACCCTTTGAGCCAAATCCAAATCAAAGCCCGAGAAAGATCAAACAAGTAGAGAAAGCAAAGTTGCAAATGAAAGATCTGAGCTTTGAAATTAAACCCAACTGAAATCAAGTTCAAAGATTTAAACTTTTTACTTTTTCAGTCACAAAGACTCAAACTTTGAATGAGCAAAAGAGAGAGCACCCAAAACCCAGATCCAGAAAGACAATAAGCCAAAGATTTAGACTAAAAGAAGCTCAAAAACTAGAACTAAATAGCAAGAAATGAACCAATAGCTACAGTAAACAAAGAGAGAAATCAAGCCATATTTAGCATCAAAAAGCAAAGCTTAACAGGAAGGCAAAAGAAAAACAGAGATCAGATGAGAAGAAGGCGAGCAGGTTCTTACCTTCTAACTAGGCATTGCACCAAACCAGACAGATCTCATAAGAGAAAGATTTTTGGGTAAGAAATTTTCAGACAACCCACAAGCATAACCAAAAGGACGAGAAGCTAAAACTCTAATCAAATGAAAAAACTAGAAAACCAAAATAAAAGTTATTTATTTATTTATTTATTTTGTGCTGTGGTTGTGTGGAGTTAGTTGTCAGTCACTAGTTAGCTTAGCTAACGTATTTTATGAGAACATTAAATTGACAAAACGAGTGTACATTTATTTATTATACTAATATAGTATAGTTTTAGTAATTTGGACAAAGAAATAATAAATAAATAAAAACAGAGGTTTTGGCATTTGGGAAATGATTGATTGTATGACAGATGGATGGAGAAGGGAATAAAGAAGAGATGGTACGCGTTAAAAGCAGGAGATGACGGTGTGTGTCTGTTTGTGACGCGTTTTATTGCGCTGGGATAATGGTCAAATTCCACCCTCAACTTTATCCAACTTTCATATCTAACCTTTTTATTTTTGTGGCATTAATAAAAACTTTTTTCTTTTAAATTAAGACTATAGTGAATTTCTTTTAAAAAATTTTTACAATTACGTCTTATAAATTTTTAAAAAATTAATATATATTTATTAAATTTTTAAAATTTTAAAATTTATAGATATATTTTTATAGGTCTAAAAATTTTTAAGAAATTAAAAAAATTTACTATTAAAAGAGATATATTTTTTAAAAAAGTAAAAATTTTTCTATAAACTTAATAATTTTTAAAAAATTTCTAAATTACAAAAAATTCATAACCATTTACATTTAATTTTTTTTAAAAAAAATCAATATTGTAAAATCCAAGTTGAGCCATAATTTTTATTTATTTCGCATGTATTATATTAAAAAAATTATATTTTAAGTATTTTATTTTTTATGAATAAAATATAAGATATTTTTATGTTATAATTTTCAGTTGTGAGGTATAATATATTTAGAATATATAAAAAAATTTATAATTGTTACCAAAAAATTTACTTTCTATTTACTATTTTACTCTGTGGTTTAATTATTTGTCAGAAATGTTAGTTACTAAAATTTAAATAAAGACAAGCATTGGGGTGGGGGGGTGTGTTTTTTGTGGATTGTTTCCTATTTCAAACAAAAAGATACAATTTTGGCATAGACTTTCTAAAGATTTATACATAGATGTTGGCCAGTAATATATAACCATAGCTAGTGGGAGACATAGAAGTTAAAATTCATGCATTATTTTCAGCTTCTTAGCAAAATGGGAAAACAATTAAAAATTTTAGCTTAGTTAAAGCACATGCATCTATTTGCTATTTTAGAATTAATTAATAAATTTTTAATTGATAAACAAATTTTTGTGTTAAAGGTCCAAAAATGACCCTTATGTTTCCTTAAATTCTCACATTGGTACTTTTTGTTTTTAAAGGTCCAACTATGACCTTTAACACCTAAAAAGAGATACAAATAAACACAGATTTAAAACTCCGTTAAAATGGCTTATGGGTCCCACCTTCAACTGCCAAGCTTTATTATTATTATTATTTTGAAGCCGTGGCCTCAATCCCACCTTCTTCTTCATGTTCAATGGTGAAGATATCATCTTCAACAACATCAACAGCAAGCAAAATAAAATAAAAACAGTGCCGCCGAGAACCGAATTCTGCATGTTGATCCGATTTATCATAGTTCACTTTTCTTGGGAAACAAACACCCAACTTCACACTTCAGAATAAAAATGAAAGAAAGGGGAAAAAAAAAAAAGCTCATCATACATCAGCTACAATCTGTTATCCAATAGGTGAATTCCTTATCTTCCTCCTTGTCTGTGTAATCATTAGCAGCAAAATGATCTGATAAAAAAATTATAATCAAAATCGAGTGGAAATGGTCTCCACCTCACGCACATAGAGCTCCTATCTAGTTATTTTAAAATTATGGGTAGAGTTTCTTTTATTAGTTGAAATGCTAAGCCACCTTGTAACAGAGAATAGATGAAATAATATTGATTTGGAAATCATTGAGAAGGAAAAGGATAACAATTTGGGTTTTCAGTGAACAAGACGAAGAAGAAGGGAAGAAAAAGTGAGATGAGGTTACGGCTTTCAAAAAAAAAACCCTTATTTTGTTTGTTTTTGTTGAATATGGGACCCATAATACCACATAAGTTATTTTAACGGGAGGAGTTAACAGAGTTTAAGTTTGTGTCTATTTGTATCCTATTTTTTATGTTAAAGGGTCGCAGATAGACTCTGAAAAATGAAAAGTGCCAATATGAGAATTCAGGGAAATATAAGGTAATTTTTGGAGCTTTTCCCTAGTTTATTTACCTTTAATTCCACATTCACCCTTTAGATGCATGAACTTCATTCATATTTTATGTGCAAACACCAAAGTTTTTTTTTTTTTCTGGGTAAAAATTCAACCTTTAAATTATATATATATATTTTTAAAAATTATATCACTATATTATTCAATTTTTTAATTTGTGACATATGTAAGCTACAATTTAATAGCTATTATAATTCTTTTTAATCATTGATGTATTTGAAAATCAAAATTTACCCTTCAAAAAATATTTACCTACTTACTATCCACACTTCCTATTACTCGATTCAACACTAACCCCTAATCAGTGCCTTTATAGTATACAATGAAGTTCGGATCTCACCCATCTCTTCCCATTAAAGTAGTATATAGTATTAAATTTAAAAAAGTATTTAATTGATTTTTAAAAATGGAGAAACAGAGTAATTAATTTGGTCAAACCTCAAAAGGTAACAGTAATTGTCCCTATATATTTCATTCAAAGCTAATATGTATAAAATAAAGATTAAATCACCATTCCTATTTCAACAATGTTAGAACATTTATCCATATTTTCCCTTACAATTAACAATCTTTTTAGTTTGCGGAATAGGAAAAAACATGACAAAATTATTCTATTGTAAAACTTATAGTTATAGACATGCATGACTAATACAACTAAAAATAAGCTCACTAGCCCAATTTCAAAGAAGAAAAAAAAAGGATATTTTCAAAAATAATCGAAACACTGCATTTTTTTAAGAAGAATATAGTTAATTTTTTTCTTTCCAAATTATAGGGTCTATAAATAATTTTTTCAAATATACAATGGTTGTTCTCAAGTACAAACAACAACCTGACAATAACTTTACTACAACTATCACAAGATAACCATAACTATAAATACAAATACCAATAACAATTAATTTTTTTTTTGTTTTTTCTGATTGTTCTTTGGTTTTTGTTACTATTTTTTTTTTTGTCGTTATTTAGATATTGTCAATTTTTTTAAATTTTCTTATTGTGAGGTTGTTGTTTTGATATTTTCTAGTTGTTGTTGGGTTGTTACTATTGTTTTTTTATTTTTTTTTCCAGGCAACAACAACATTCATAACAATATGACAACAATTAGAACAAAAGCAAAAAAAAAAGCAACAATGACCCAACAACAATCAATTTGAATAGTTCTGTTTGCTTCTGTTTTATATAAATAGAATGACAACAACCAAAAAATAATTAAAAATAACCAAAAAATAAAAAATATTCATAACAATGACAACAACCAAATTTATTAACATCCATGTCACTATAATAACAACAAATGTCCAATTTTTTTTTTTTTTTAAATTCACTCTCACCAACCCAACACCAAAAACACAAAATTAGAAAAAAAGAGAAAAAACAATAGAACTTAAGAATTACTCAAGTATCAAAAGATTTGTGACCTTCTAAACACAATTTTCACTTGGTTAACCCAATACACAACAATTTTATATCAACTATATATATAAATATATATATATACAAGATTTGGAATCAGAGTAACAAATTTACGGATTTCTGATTTGTTCGAAAAAAAATTATTTGTGACATAGAAATGAAATTAGAAAACAAAAATAAAAAAGAGAAATACATTAATAACATAAAAACGAAGAGAAAAGTGGAGTTGAAGAAAATGAAGAGGTTTGTTGTTGTTGTACTATAAAAATAAAAGAAAAAAATTTATATATGAAACAGGCATCACCTAAAAGTGAAAAAAAATACCATATTTTTTAAACTTTTACCAAAGAAAAACTCACCAGTCCACACCTCTTATAATAGTGGCCCATGAAAAAACTCAATTCACCAGCTCTTCAGCTTCAAAGCCTTTAGAACTTCACAATCTCACGAACCCAATTCTAATCAAAAGATTTAATATGATTATATTAGAAAGGTCCAAACAAGAAGCTATAAATTTATACAAGAAAAAAAGAAGAAAAAGCGACAGAACCCCCCTTTACTTGTCAATTTGGATTAGTGTTTTCTTTTTCAGATGTTAAGTGAAATATTGGGTTAGGAACACCAGAACAACCTGAACATCAACAGCTACCTAGTACCAATTCAGTTCAGTCTCATGATAAATGATAATGACACTAGAAACCCACAAAGCATTTATAGTTTGTTTCTTGTTTTTTTACTTACCAGTGATCAAAATGCTCTCTAACAAGCATTGCTAGCTATATCTCCACTGTACTCTCTTTTCCCTTTTTTGATGTCGTAATCTTGCAAGCCATTATAGTCAATGGCAGATTCTTAATTCGTTGTAGCAAAGACAAGGAAGGTTCTCTTTCTTTCTTTGTATATATATAGCAATGGCAATTGTAATATATATAGAGCAATTCAGTAATGGGTAATGATCTTGTCACCTTTGATATGATGACATCTGAACCACAAGCAAATTTAATCTTTTGTTCGTAGGACCCTTGTAACTTACCTTAGGAGTCATATCTCAACTTTACTTACGTATTCACCTTCCTATGATATGTTTTTGTCTTTGTTTTCTTTTCTTTCTATAACTTGTTTGGAAGATAAGAAAATTGGAGAGACAAGTTGGAAAATTTTCTTTGCTTTGAAGCCACATGGTTACATTACCTTCTTCAACACTCTTCTTGATAATCAAAATTGCAAATTGCTCAGTATTGGATTGTCATAGATATAAATATGTGGTCCAATTTGGATCCAAGGTGTGGTGGATTCTTGGTGCAATACAAATGAGTACCCACAAGAGAATATTGTTGTTTGGTAACATTTTTTCAGTGGCCATTTTTGTTCTCTTCATAGGAAATTCCCAGTCCAGTGCTTATGATGTTCCTGTTGATGAGCCAACAGTGGAGGAAGTTGACAGCATTTTACCATATTCTAGTGATAGTCAAGGGTACATAATGAGCTGTTTATGTCTAGTCTGTAACATCAAATCACTCATTTTTAATAGATTTTTAGATGCTTATTTTTGGGTTTGATATGATGTTCAGGATGTTTCAGCTGAATGATGTGGGAGATGATGCATGGGAAATGGTGGAGAAGAAAGGGAACCAATTTGTGGTCAGTGGCCAGCCTTTCTATGTTAATGGGTTCAACACTTACTGGCTAATGGTCTTTGCTGCTGATCAATCTACAAGAGGCAAAGTAACTGAGGTTTTTCAACAAGCTTCTTCAGTAGGCCTAACAGTTTGCAGAACCTGGGCTTTCAATGATGGCCAATGGCGGGCTCTTCAGAAATCTCCAGGTGTTTATGATGAAGATGTTTTTAAGGTAACTTCTTAAACTGTTACTGTGGTTTGATACTGCTTCAGATGGTGCCATTCAGCATCACTTTAAGTATACTACTGACTCCATTTTGAGCTGCAGGGCTTGGATTTTGTGGTGAGTGAAGCAAAAAAGTACAAGATCAGACTAATATTATCACTGAGTAACAACTGGGATGCATATGGTGGAAAAGCACAGTATGTTAAATGGGGAAAAGATGCTGGCTTGAATTTGACATCCGATGATGATTTCTTCTCGCATCCTACCCTCAGAAGCTACTACAAGGCTCATGTTAAGGCAAGTTTCTCATTACTGCGCCTAAAAATATCCGTTGTTGTATTATAAACGCTAATTGATAATAGGCTTGTTTGCATCCCTTTGTGTTTATTTCTTTTGGTACAATGTAGATGGTGCTCAACAGAGTTAATACACTCACAAACATAACTTACAAGGATGACCCAACAATCTTTGCCTGGGAATTGATGAATGAACCTCGATGCACCTCAGATCCCACTGGTGATAAGCTACAGGTTTGTTTTCTTCAGCGCTTGGTGTGTAGCATTACAGTGTGCACCCTTTTCTTCAGCTGCTAGTGTTTAATGAATTCTGTTCTTATGCTATCCCCATTATATCTTAAAAGCTGTGGAAATGTCTGTGTTCTGTTATAGTCATGGGTACAAGAAATGGCAGTCCACATTAAGAGTTTGGATGCAAAGCACTTGGTGGGAATTGGATCAGAAGGATTTTATGGTCCCTCAGCTCCTGACAGGGCTCAATTCAACCCAAATTCTTATGCTACACAAGTTGGAACTGACTTCATAAGGCACCATCAAAATCTTGGGATTGATTTTGCTTCTGTTCACATTTATGCAGATTCTTGGTAAGCAAGCACTGCATTGAGCTTTTATCACCTGCATATTGATTCTTGTCGTTACTAATTATCATCTCCATGGATGAAGGATTTCACAAACGATTTCCGATACCCATATTCAATTCACGAAATCATGGATGGAAGCACACATTGAAGATGCTGAGAAATATCTGGGAATGCCTGTCCTATTTGCTGAGTTTGGTGTATCTACAAAAGACCCCGGTTACAATTCATCGTTCCGCGACACCTTGATTAACACGGTGTACAAGACCCTTCTGAACTCTACCAAGAAAGGTGGGGGTGGGGCTGGGAGCCTTCTGTGGCAGCTATTCCCTGATGGAACTGGTTATATGGATGATGGGTATGCAATTATTCTATCAAAATCTCCTTCAACATCAAACATCATTTCCCTTCATTCTACAAGAGTTGCTATCTTTAATTCAATGTGTTCTATGAACTGCAAATGGGGTTGCAAGAAGAAGAAGAAGAATACTGCCTTGGAGACATTCCTTTACAATGATGAACTATAATACTTGAGCAATCAAAGAAGAAATGGTAAAAAGAAATAAAGGTGTCTCCTTGTTATCACAATAATATGAACTCCTTTGTGCCGAAAATATGAACAGGACAAAAGCTACAAAGAAGAAGAAAAACCTGTGTTTCATGGACTGATTTTCATTTCAATGGTGTGTGTATGTATATGGATACTAAAAACGGTATAAAAATTAGATAATTTAATAATTTATTAATAAAAGTAAAAAGATTAATTAAAATATAATTTTAATTTGATAAAAAGTTTATTTTCTATTTTAATTAGATTAACTTCTATTTTATCTCTAATAAAAATTAAATTAACTAAAACATAATTTTAATTTAATTGAAAATATATTTTCTATTTTAAATAGGTTAACTTCTACCTTATCTCTAATAATAATTTTAAATTAATTGAAAGTATATTTTTAATTTTAATTAGGTTAATTTTTATTTTATCTCAAATAAAAATTAATTTAATTAAAATGTAATTTTAATTTTATTGAAAGTATGTTTCCTATTTTAATTAAATTAACTTTTATTTTATTTTTAACAAAATTAAATTAAATTAAAATGCAATTTTAATTTAATTGAAAGTATATTTTCTATTCTAATTAGGTTAATTTTTATTTTATCTCTAATAAAAATGATATTAATTGACAAATAATTCTAATTTAATTGAAAGTATGTTTCCTATTTAATTATATTAATTTCTATTTTATCTCTAACAAAATTAAATTAATTAAAATTTTAGTGATAATTTTGTTAAAAATATATTTTTTCCTATTTTAATTAGGTGTACTTATATTTTATCTAATATAAATCAAATTAGATATTAAATTTAATAAGTAAATAATTAAAATAAAAATTAATAAATTTTATCAAAATAGGAAAAGTAAATATTTTTTTAAAAGTAGATATGTTTATAAATTAAAAATTAATAAATAAAAAATAGAGCATATAATTTGTTTGAAAGTATATTCTGTAAAAAAAAAAAGTAATATAATTATTATTTTTAGATATTTTTATAAAATTTAACTAAAAAGAGTTAAAACTAAATTAATTAATATTTATCATTAATTAATATTTGAACTTAAAAAATTACATCAAAATGATTTTTTTTTAAATAAAAGTATTGAAATTAAAAATTTTGAAGAAATAAACTGTCATAATTCAAATAAAAAATTTATAAAAATTGTAATATTTATTATAAGTTTAATGGGGTTGTAATATTTAAATTTTTATATAAAGAAAGTATAACTTTTATTATTTTTAATTTTTTTATTAACAAAAAAAGAATAATTTTTTATTATCTTATAATTAATTATGAACATAATATTTTTTTTATCTGAAATTAGTTCTAGAGTTGAAAAAAATTAATTATAAAAATATTGAAATATTATCATATTATCATATTATTATTTAAATAAAATATTTATAAAAGTTGTAATAAATTGTAACTATATTAAGTTAATACCAAATTGTTATATAAATAAATAACACTATTATTATTTTTAAAATTTTTAATAATAATAATAATAATAATAATAATAATATTATTATTATTATTATTATTATTATTATTATTATTATGTAGTTGTTTATTTACTATATATTACGAGTCAAATAAATTTTTTTATTCACATATGAAAAACGTAATTATTTACTAATATATATAAATTTACGAAGAGGGTGGGAAGCAGATAAAATTACGAAAAAGTCTTTACTCATTATTATATAAAAATTGTATAATTTAGTCATTTATTAATGAAAGTAAAATTAAATTAATTAAAATATAATTTTAATTTTATTGAAAGTCTATTAATTAGGTTAATTTTTATTTTATCTCTGATAAAAATTAAATTAACTAAAATATAATTTTAATTTAATTAAAAGCATGTTTCCTAATTTAATTAGGTTAACTTCTATCTTATCTTTAACAAAATTTTAATTTAATTGAAAATATATATTTTTATTTTAATTAGGTTAACTTTTATTTTATCTCTAATAAAATTAATTTAATTAAAATACCATATAGTTATTTAAACAAAAAATTTATAAAAATTGTACTAAATTATAATTATATTAAGTGCATATCAAATTGTTAAATAAATAAATAACATTGTTATTATTTTTAAAACTTTTATTTAATAATAATATGTTTAATTGTTTATTTACTATATATCACGAGTCAAATAAAATTTTTGTTCACGTGTAAAACATGTGGTTATTTATTAGTATATAATGATGGCAACGATCAATTAAGGTAATTTTTAGAAGTCAAAACAATGAAGAAAAATTAAGAAAAATGAAGATTGGGATGCAATCCCGAGCCCCATCCCAACCAGAATTAAGCCCATAACGAAATTTCTTAAATTTGTGCAATTTGAGTACCTCGGACAAAACTCATCCTGAGTTCCGTCCCGCTCGGGACAAGGGTGTCCTAATTAGGACAAGTGATCCGCACCGGGACCAAACTGAGCAATTTTTTCATGTTTGGGTAAAACCCATCCTAGACAAATGTCCCGATCGAGATAGTGCCAGGGACATTAAGTCCCAAGTGATATTCTAATCGGGACCAATCTATCATTCTCAACTTCAACGGTTCTGAAGTTTCATCGACTAGTTTGTTCAAATGTCCCGACCGGGACTGAAAAAATCCCAATTGGGAGCGCTAAAATTCCTACAAAAAGCTAAAGAACAGTTAATGAAGGAAGAAGAAGTTATGGAAGAAGTTAATGCCTCTCAAAAGGACATATTTGAATTGTTAAACTATAAAAACAACTCTTGAAGGTTACACACCTTGGTTGTTGAATCATTTACTCTTAGCATTCAATTGAGCTCTTGAATCTTCATCTACTTTCTTTATTACTCTTTAACTCTAATTGAGAGTTGGTTGTGTGTTAAAAATAGAACTTTTACTTCATCTAAATTCTGGGATAGATTAGAAGAGAAGTGAAGTTTGTTTCTAAATAATTGATTTAAGTGTTTGTCCATTAAAACACTTGAAATTTTAGTTAGAGCTAAGCCTTGTAAAAATTAATTGTTGTATGGTTTAGAGCTAAGCCTCAAAACTTTTGTAATCACAATCTTGTTAATAAGATTGGTGTGGTGATTAAAAATTCTAATTTGAAGATAAGTTACGTGAAAACATAAAATTATTGAAAATCCAAACTCCTTAAATTAGTGTGTTCATCTTTTCTTTCTCTTAATCATTTAATTTTGTTTTAGAACTCGAAGAGCCCTATAGGGCAATTACAATATATATATATATATATATATATATATGAAGAATGTGAGAGCTCTGCCTAGACTGTTTATATTCCGAAGTCAAGTAGACAATAGTAGACAATTGCCTAGAATCTTTTACACTAATCATCAACACCAATACTGTTACTGAAGAGAAATCTTTGATATGCCTCATGCATGTGCTAATTATACAGTTAAACTTGAAAGCTAACGATCCAAGTACTCCCTACAATTAAGCAAGAGAAACTCTAAAACAATATAGTGCTGTTAATAAACAATTGGAAATTTGTATATGAATAAATGATGTTGTTATTCAAACAAGGTATTGCAGATTCCACAAGAAGGGTACAAAGAAATTTTATCAAAAATTGAATGGTAACCTTCAACCATGAAGTGTTCTTGTCGCTTCCAAACTCCATAACCAAAGCAAGAGGAGCTCTGCCTCGTGGCTTCCAAATTCCATAGCCAAAGCAAGAGGAGATCCCTGCAGACAATGTGTTAAAGTGCCTTAGTCACTGCCAACAATAGATTGGCTCATATAGCACTTCATGTTAGCAAGCCTCTTACATATTGTTGTCCTCCAGCCAAAGAGGAAGCAATGGCTTTTATCTCATAGAGAGGATTCTGTACACAATGAATGAACTAGAGATCACTATGATTGATAACAGAGTACATCATAGTTAAATGCTAGTGAATCCAGGTGGGCAGTATAGCAGACTGCTATGTAATGCTTGAACTTTTTTAGTAGACCAATTGGTCACATCAGTACAAAATATGGTGAGACTGACATAGGCAGAAAAAGAAACCGAGTGACAAAAGTAGAGCGGGGAGTATATGGACTCACATCACCAGTTACAGGTTACGATTTGGTTAAGCTCAACTTTGAAAGTACTGCAGCTGCCTGGTCACCACCCAACAAGAAATAAGGATGCCTGAGAGCAGCAGCAGCCGATAAACGGCCACTAAAGATGTTACCTCTCTCTGAGATCAGTTTTGTAGCTAGATCCCATCCTCTACCGGAATCGAGGTCAAGAATTGTTAAGTCAGGCCTCAATCGAGTGCTCATTCTCCATTTGTTCAAGTCATATTCAGCTGTCTTTATTTCTGCATTGAAATTCTTTAAGCCTCCAGTAGACCTTAAGATTGGTATTGCCATTTGCAAGAGTACAATTCCAGCAGAATACATATCAAATAGGTCAGGACTGTTCAGCTGCAAGAGAATTGCAAACTTCATTTAAAGCAAATGCAATGTGTAAACTTTAGACTAAAACGAGTAGAGCCCCATTCTTCACACTTGTATTTAGACAAAAATTGCATAGTTCATTTAAGCAGAATAAATTGGATAACGTTTGACATTTCGCAAGCACAAGAGGTTAGGCCTTGTAGTACCTGCCAAAGAATTGGAGAAAGTAAGGCAGCAACTGGCTCTGGTGGAGGGACTGGTGTCTCCTCTGGAAGCACATATAGTTCAGGTGGACAATAGTCAGGATCAAGCAGAGCAAGGTTGGGTACGTAGTTCTTGCCTATTCGAAGGTCAGTAGCTGCGCCAAAATCAATGAGCTTAATCTGCCCTTTCTTTGTCACAACTAAGTTGGCTGGCTTTACATCCCGGTGAACAATTCCTGTGTCATGCATCTTCTTGAGTGAAGTAATAATTTGGCGCATTATTTGCTTAATGATGAGCGCATTTCGTTGAATAGAATCTAATCCTTGCAAGACACGTCCAAACATAACAGACTCCAAGTTAAAAGGAAAGTTACGATCTTTCATGTAGTCAGCAAGGTTTCGATCACCCTGTCACATGGATATCCCCAGAATTAGAGCAAGGTAAAGCTTGTTGATGCATCTTCAAAATAACATTGGCAAAGATGGAAAAGCAAAGCCAAGCTGTTTTAATATAGAGACTGCCTGAATATCAAACAAAACTATGGACTGCAGAAGACCATTAACTTGTATGGTATCCAACATGCAGCCATGTTTATTTCTCATTCAAAATCTAATTCAAAAAAATGTAAATAAAGTACAACTGAGTGTGTTGAGTTACCTCAAATTTCCAGACCAGCCATTTTACACCTTGTGTGAACTGTGAATTAGTTTTGTCAGGAACAAAACTTCCAAGGAACTTGGCACAAGTTTCAGGTGCTGCTCTTGACATCCTATAATTAAACCACTCCTCAAGTTCACCATATTCCTCAGCCCCCTTGATTCCCACCTTCATCTGCATATTCCCATTCCCATTTAAGAAACAATCAATTTACAGGCAAAAAATTCATCAGAGAATAAAGAATATTAAACTAAGTCTATTTGGTTAAAAAAAACACAAGACGCCCACCGTGGGGCTCGAACCCACGACCACAAGGTTAAGAGCCTTGCGCTCTACCGACTGAGCTAGACGGGCTACATGACAGGTTTCTGTATATTCTAAGAAAGACGATACCTTTTTCAGAATGACCTTCTCTTTGAACCTCCGATCAGATTCTTGAGCTTTTCCTCTTCCTCTATTCTGCACCCTCTCTTCAACAGCAACACTGTTAGTGGTTGGAGCAAAAACCCCAGAATACACGACACCAAAAGACCCTTCTCCTAATTTATTCCCAATCACAAAATCACTGCTCTTCAAACTCCGCCTTCCACTCAAGCTCGCCAAACCCAGTTGCAAAGGAGCCAGAAGATAAGCATCAATGGCACCTATCAGAACACCAGGTCTTGCAGTTAAGTAAATCCATGTCAACCCAACAACAGTTGCAAATCCCCATTTCTGGGAATCTGATAATCCCTCAGTAATGCTCTGGAATTGCACCAAACCAGATCGGATTATAGGGAATTGGTCCGGATGAAGAAGAGTGTTTGCTAATAAATCATCTGGGATGTTGCCAAAAAATGCATTGCATCTTCCTGGGTTCTCTTTCAAACGGTTTGTGAAAGAATGTAGATTGTTATGATGGAAAGTTAAATTGGAAGTGGGTTTTAAAGAGGAGAAGCAAAGAATTTTGGGATACAATTGAACAGCAGGAGGTATTGGAGACAGAAGAGAAGCCATGCCACTTAAATGGGAGCTTGCTTTTTTAAGGCAGTTGAGAGCTCGGTGAAGTTTGTCAAGAAATTGAATTTAAGCACCAGAAGAGGCTCATCTTCTGCCACATGCCATTTTCCAATTTATCCATCGAGTACGAAATACGTGGACAAAGATACAGCCCATTTCTCTCGTTAGCAGATAATGGGTCCAAAAAAGTTGTCTGGTTGCGTTCTTTTCCTTGGAAAGAACAGCTGTGGCCTTGCACTTTAGATCAAAAAATACAATCTAACTTTATTTATTATTACCACCAGAATCGAAGAATATGTACCTTTAATTGACCATAGTATAGAGAAGTGAAAGTTAATAACACACGATAACCAAAGTTGAAACATCCAATACAATTCAACATATGAAATTACCTTTGTCCATTGGCAAAGTATACATTCTGAACAATACCATTTCGAACTCATACTATGTCTAGGAAAATAAAAATGGAAGGCTAGAATACAGGGCTATTCTTTTGAAGAAAAGAAGCCGCCGGCCTTACATAACTGAAGTTCACAAAAGGATTCATATTGGTTTTGGGGCTGGCTGCTGGAGAATCTGATAGTGGCATATCAGTCCATCGCTTCTCAAAGTTTGCAATGCAGAGCTTCCCAGCTACTTCTGGACGGAAAGTCGGCTGGATTTCCCTTGTCTCCAATTTCTTCCAGTTGATCGACTTAAACCACTTATGACGCTTAATTTCATCGCCTCCTGTAGGTCCACCCCCCAGGCGCCTGCTTGCTTCCTTTTGTAGCAGCTATATATTAAAAAAACAAAAACAAAACTTCTCTCAATTGTTCATTCAGTGATAGGCTACAGGCTACTTAATCCACCACCTCAACCACTTTAAGCCTAACACTAATATAAGATTGAGAAAGTCGGATCCCCAAATAAGGAACCAGGTTCAGAAAATCTTAATCTGGACTGACGTACAAGTTTACATCACATCTAACTACAATCAATAGAAGTCCAATAGCAAGAAGAAAGCTGTTTTTAGGAATGTAGGGAGTTGTGAAGTGTTACCCCTTTCAACAGAGAATGTGCTTCACTTGACAAAAAAGCTGGTAATTTTATCTTATCCTTGACAATCTTTTGTTGAATTTTCTCCCTGTTCCCACCAATAAAAGGAGGCTGCAGAACAATATTCAAAACAGAAATGTTAGCAATGGCCACAGAAGTACAGCTGAATGTAAAATGTGCAACATCTTTACGAGAAACACATGCATCCCCTTCCAAATTGCTACACATGCATACTCTTTCAAAGTGTCAGTGGAAACTCTCAAATGTTACAATATCTGAAAATTTAAGGTCAATTCATGCAAGTCTCACAAGGTTAGCCCCTATCATGCATATGTGCATACATGCAATGCATGGACATGTTTTGCCACCACAGGTTTAAAACATATTGTAAGTATTGTTACCTCAAAATTCATCCAAACCCATACTGGTGTTCTAGTAAAAACTTCATATAACAATTTATAGTTCAATTTATATTTGGCTGTCTTGAGTTCAGTATTAAGACTCATGCTCTGGCTGAACATCAAACATTGAAACAACTACCATTGTGGAGAAATTGTAAAGGAAAAACAACCACAAGATATCACACAATTAAGCTGGCAAAGAAAGACGACCTTTCCAGTTAGCATCTCATACAATAAAACTCCTACACTCCACCAGTCCGCAGCCTTATCATGGCCCCTCCCAACAACGATTTCAGGTGCCATGTACTCAACTGTTCCACACATTGAGTTTGATCTAGTATTTTCGTCAAATTGCTTTGCCAGGCCAAAATCAGTCAACATTACCTAGAC
This sequence comes from Mallotus nudiflorus, assembly GCA_947683625.1. Classification (NCBI taxonomy): domain Eukaryota; kingdom Viridiplantae; phylum Streptophyta; class Magnoliopsida; order Malpighiales; family Euphorbiaceae; genus Mallotus; species Mallotus nudiflorus. The sequence goes on from CANTUR010000239.1 coordinate 1,089,028, forward strand.
AAAAAAAAAATGTACAACTTCAGAATTATTGATTCTATTTCCTTCCTATTAAGTACTTTAGTGTGTGTGTGTGTGTGTGTGCACGCGTGTCCATGTGTGTGAGACAGAGAAAGACATTACGTGGCCATCAGCATCCAGCAGGATATTTTCAGGTTTCAGATCCCTGTGCATTATGCCATTTGCATGAAGGTGGCAAACAGCAGAAACTATCTCAGCAGCATAAATACGAGCCAGATCCTCCCTAGAACATAATTGCACATTTTAACCAACTTCAAGCTTTAGATATAGCTATTAGAACAGAAAAGAACAAAAACTACCTGAAAAGGCCATGGTGATAGAGTTGAAAAAATAGGTGACCGCCATTAATGAAGTCCAAAATAAGGTAGAGTCTATATTTTGTCTGTATCCCACAAACAATCTAATATTAATATTCCGATATAAAGTGCAAAAAAATTAAAGTGACATTAACAATATTGATATCTATTTCCCAAAAAGGAAAATACAAACAAAATAAATTCCTTAATGAAATATATTTCATCCTCTTCCAAAGCCAATAAAAAAAAAGTATACTATAACTGGAGCAATTCCAGTTTCATTTTGAATGAGAGATTACCTGGAAAGAGTATTTGAGCTGGACAATGAAGGGATGATCTACTTTTGTCAGAATGTCCCTCTCTGCCTTCATGTATTCGACATGATTCTTCTCCACTATCTTGTCCTTCCGCATGACTTTCATTGCATAGATTTCTGATGTACCCTTTTTCCTAACCTGATAAACTTTTGCAAATGCACCCTGCCCAACAACTTTCAAAACCTCAAAGTCTTCAATGCCTACACCACGGACCTCCAAAGAATCACCACTAGCACCATCAGTAGCTTTCTCACTGTTGTCATCGTCTGAGGATGGCTCCTCAATCTCCACTAGTTCCATTGAATCTTCTGTTTCATGTAAAGTGAGTTTATTGAGCTTCAAGGAATGGCTAACAAAAGAAGAAGGCCCGACCAGTGAATGAGAACGGTTGTGAATGACAACTGGATCATCATAAATAAGCTCAGCAGCATCTGCCACAGACAAGGGATTAGCCAAATCGCCAGAATTTGCTTCAGCTGATGCCTGAACCGGTAAAGGACCAAATACATCAGCAAAGTCTAGCTCAACATGATCTGGCACTAGGGCACCTGAAGACAGAGGGTTCTCAGGAATAAGCAACTGGCTGCACAATGGTTTGCTCATATGAGCCTTGGACAATTCAGAGAACTGAGAGGAAACCATAATGCCAACTATATTTTGATGCCAACTGCAGACAGCTAAATAAATCAATCCCTGCGGGTGCTGCAGTTGGCCAAATTTATCACAGCTACAAGGTGAACACTGCTGAGGGGCTCCTATCAACAGCCTTAATGAGAATAAAGTTAACGTATGTAATAGGAGTCCCAAGAAACTTTGGCAATAGGCAGAAAAGAATCCAGAAGAAGATGTTCTTGTTTCCCAATTTGCAGGAAACAGTAGATGGTCCAGTGGTTGTTGAATTCATGAAGATCAATCAGTCAAATCTGAAATTCAATTATAAACACAGAGTGAGATAGAAATTCACGAAACCAAAATACTCTGAACTGTATTTAACATTTAATCAATGTATTTAACACTGCAAAATCCATAACCCATCTACATTTTTCCTTATTTTATAAATTTCTCGTTTTTTTCCCCTTTTCTAAAAAGCCCCCAAAAGAGAGCAGAACAAAACACGGGCGTAACACTTCAAGAAACAGCCTCAGATGTCAGATAGAAGTTACGGGAAAGGCCACATAAGAAGAATGTTTTGCTCATGTAAAATCAAACTTTTATGCAAATAAATTTAATAATTGTTTTCTGATTGCTAAATTCATGGAATTCTTCTAGTTTGTTTATAGGCTTTTTACTCGTTTAGCTCCAATCAGGAATCTTCACTGACCAAAAAAAAAAAGGCAACTTTATACAAAATTTCACAACATTTAGGTAAAATCCAGTATCATTTTCCCCTAGAAAAACAAAATAATGACTTGTTGGTTACAAAATAACAACATTAATTAAACCCAGAAAAAAAAAAAAAAACTACCACCCAATACGTAACCCTTATTACCCAATTGAAATCCACACTCATAAACAGCATCAAATCGAAACAAAACAAAGCCAAGAAACTCAGATCTAAGAAGGGCAGAAAGCAAAAGAACACAATTACCATGAAATTAAAAAAAAAAAAAAAAGGAACAAAAGAGGAGAATTGAAAGGTGGTACCTTTATGGGTAGGATGCAGAGCAGAAGAGAAGAGGCTATAGCGACAAAAAAAACACAGGAATGGTTATGCGAATGTGCCGCGTCGCCACTTAAAACGAGATGCGTAAACGCAAATGTGTGACCAGTTTCTTTCGAGGAGTGTGGCGTGGCGTGTGCTACCGATTTTGACAGATAGATACACGTGGCATGGTTTTATTGGTTGAATTGTTGGTTTTATTTTTAATACGCTGGAGCTAACCAACCTTTCGTGTTACTATGCTTCTTTTTGGATTTGGATTTTATCTCTTCAATCTTTTTTTTTTTTTTTCCAATTTGGAAAGGAATATGCCATTTGAATTTTGCAACATTCCTTCTAATTTATATTCAATAATAACCATCAATGAGTTTTTAAAATGGGAAAATTTAATAACCGTCAATTTTTGAAAAAAAATAAAATCATTAATTTTGAAGTTTTATAACGTTTTTAGTGAAAAGAAATTATATAAAACGCACACTAGATTATAAAAATTTATAAAATATGTAATTTATATAATTTATACTTTTTTCCAGAATGGAGATAGAGAGAGTAGATTCAAATGCCATTGGTTACAAATTTTTTGTCATATTATAAAAGAAAAACTATTTTAATTTTATAATCCATACTTACTATAACTCATTGGTCAAAAAAAAAAAAATACTTCCTATAACTCAATGTTTTTTGTAAATTAATTAGTTGATATTTTATTTAATTAAAAGTTTTTATCTTAAATCTATTGGTATATAAAAAATATGTTACAAGCCATCTATAAGATTAAAAAAATTAATATTACATATTAAATCCATAAAAAAAATTTCAAAAAAAATCCATAGAATTTTAAATTTGTAAGAAATAAAAATTAATCTTATCATTGTAAATCATGCATTAATAATATAATAATTCAACTATGAAATGAACCAAATTCTTCTATCTTCTCTTCTTTTTCCTTCCTCCACTCATCTTCCTCTTTAGCGCGGTTTTAATGGTAGTGTAGTGGTTTTTAGACAAATAAAGTAAAAATTATGTAAATTTAGCTTGTGTTTTAGATAAATACGTAGATGTAGAATGAGATTTTAATATCCTTGTGCATTTTTTTTTTTATTGATTTTGTGTTGTTGGTCCTCCATAATCTATATATATACATAAAGAGAGGATTTCATATTTTATGGTAGTTTTTTTTATATTTGATAATTGTTTGACCAATAAAAATTAATAAAATTGGGTTAATCACCTTTTGATTGTTTGAATTGAGTCCGTGTGAGCTTTTTACAATATCACAAAAATGGAATAGAAAAAAAGGGGTTTTGTTACCATCTCATGGTGGTAACAGGGATAAAAAACAAGTTCAAATCCCTTTTAACCTATCTGAAATGAATCAAACAAGAGGTTGGCCTCATCGAAAAGTCTTAATCACTGGGATTAGAATTAAAGAAGAGAAAATGAATTGATAATATATTATGTTTTTGTCAAAATGTATAGAGAGTCTTACAAGCACTAGAGCTTAAGCCTTGGAGCCCGACCATAAATAGAAACAAAATCAAATGAAGACTTTCCTAAATGAAACAAATCAAATTAAGACTTTCTTAAACTAGTTTTAAGGAAAAAAAATTGTAAGCACTCAATTTCGGGATAGTCGAGTGTGGATGCGATATAAGATTTCAATGATGAAAATTTGTTACAAATAGGTCTGTGGACATTGATTTTTCAATCTCAACGCTTAATTGCATGGTTTAAAGACTTAATTTTAATGTTTTCTTTAGGGATCTAATTGAAAAGTTTTTATTCTTTTAAGAGTCATTTGGTAATTAAAAGTTTAAAAAAAAAAGTTGATCATTGATCGGAATTATATAATTTTAATCGTAAATATACAATTTCAATCAGAAATGCATAATTCCGATGGGATCGGACTTATATAATTTCGACCGGAATTGTATATTTCCTTTCGGAAATACATAATTCCAATCGGAATTATGTATTTCCGAAAGGAAATATACAATTCCGATCGAAATTATATAAGTCCGATCGGCGGTGATTTCATTTTTATCAATTTTCAATTTTTGAAAATAATTTTCTTTGATTTTTGATTGGTAAAAAATAAATATAAATAAATAATCCTGATAATTATCAGGTTGTTTTGGATTAAAATTTAAATCATTTATCTCTTGTGATTATAATCACATGAGGTTAAGGTTTCAAGTCTCTTTTATAAAGACCATTTCTTTACGTAAAGTGGGGGATTTCTTAAAAAAAAAAAAAACTTTTTACGTAGATAGAGTTCTAAAAAAAAGGATTTTCTTTTCATTCTTTTTCACGTTCAGGAATTCTTAAAAAAAAAAAGCAGTAAAGCCAGAGAAAGAAAATCAAACCTACAGATTTTATTCCAATAACAAACGGTGAAAAAAAAACTCTGAGGAGCAAATCAATACAGCATCACACCATATTCATCCTACTTTCTTTATTTTCTTTATTTCTTTCCTTTTTTCTTTTCTATTTTATTTTGATTGTTTTGATCATTTAAGTTGATTTTAATTCTTTTTTGTGTTTCTGTTTGGTTTTATTCTTTTGGCTATAATGTGAGTGATCTATACATGAAGTGGAGGAAGTCATGTGATTCATTTGATTCAACCCAGTGAAGATACATGGAATATCATAGATTAAATCCTATGTAAATCACATAGTTTTATGATTCATTTTATTTTGTAGTTTTATGATTAATTTTATTTTGTCTATTTTGTGTTTTTTTAATTTTCTATGGTTTTATTTATTTGGTTTATTTTGGCATGTATAATTAATTTTTTACGTAGGAATTATAATAGCCCTAGTAGTGAGAATAGTGAAACCATTTTATTTTCTGCACCTTAAAATTAATTAGTAAATTAGGTTTAATTTGGTAAACCCTAATAAAATTAATGGTGGAAGTAGTAATGTTTAGGTTGTATGTAAATTGAATTGGGATTAGAAATTACAGTATATATATTTTTTATTTATTATTTGCTTTAATTTGTTGTTTAGTCTTGTTTTTATATTTTTTTATTCGTTTTGAGTCCCAAGCCCACGTTAGGCTCTAACTCATTAATTAATATGCTTTTAAAATTGGTTTATAGGTTTAATTAACTTTAAAATTAATTTAGGCTCATTAGGATAATTTAGAATTAGGCCCACTTTAGTTAATAAAATTAACTTAGACATTAGTTAAGTCCTTTAAAGTATTTTTTCATAATTTGTAAACTTATGATCATTTCATTTCAATTAAAATTAATTAGAATTAGCCCCACTAAATCAATCCAACTCATTTCCATAAAAATTAAATAGAATTAAGCCCGTTATCTTTAGAATTAAAATGGTAGACTTAGGCTCACTAATTTAATTGAAATGTAGGCCCACCTTTAGTTCCTATTTCATTTGTGAATAAAATATATAGATTTAGCTAACTTAATTAAAATCAATATAGAATAGATTAATTTAGGGATGTTATGTTATATGAATGCATTATTTGTATGTTTTTTCATAAATAGTTGCCATGGAGTTAAATGTATACTAAATTAGGATTTAAATGAAATTGCATATAAATAGAAAATAATTTAGTAATTAATAAAATAATTTTAAAAGAACATAAGACTAAAAGAAGTTGGTATTTTGTATTAAGAATCTCTTGGTTGTGGTACTAACTTTCTTTTAGAGAATCAAGTTACCACCACATTCGAATTGTCCCAATTATTACTCTAGGTGGTGACTTCTTATCTCCACGCTATGTCTTTGTGATATATTAGTGTATTCTCTAGAGCTCTGAGCTCAAATAGTATTGTGGTTACTAAAATCTTAGACGCGTGCTAAAACTTGCCGTCTACAATGGCAACTCCACTAGGGATAAAAGATATTGATTCTACTTGTATTTTTTAGAATTATTTTATTAATTATTATTTTATTTTTGCATTCATTCTACATGTCCCTATAAACCGATGACGTTGGTTTATGGTTCCATAATTTTACTATCTTTATGGGATATTGTAGATTGACTAACCATCACTCTTAACCTTAACTCGGTTCAAAAGAGATTATCGGACTCATCTGACCAGAGTCTATGACCCAAGTCTTTAAAGGGGGTAGTCTTCTCTCAAGTTTGCAAAGAATGCCGAGCCCCTTGACCTTAGCTTGTAACTCAAGTCTTAAAGGAGGACATATTACTAAGAGGACCTTAATTTTTCCACCAAACTCAGCTCATGTAATGGCCCAGTAACTTCCCCTAGGATTACCCAAATTGCTTATGAATATTGCCTTGAGGTAGTTCTATCTATAAAGGCCCAAGCCCTTACTTTTGAGGCCCATTTGAGTTAATAAAGATTAGGCTAATTTTTTATACCTAGAAATACTATTTTTATGCTTTATTGCTTTAAAAGATTTGACATGCACATTGGTTCTTGATATCCCCTTTTGATATTGAGGCCAAGACCAAAATCCTAGGAAAAAAACTCACCATTGAACTTGTGAGTGGGAGGAATAAAGTTGGAAAATTGTATTTTATAAACTTGACTTGCTACTTGTATACTTGACTTGACTTACTACTTGTTACTTGCTACATAGCACATGCATATATGCCTAGCCACGAACCGGTTCAGACCTTGAACCGAAACCAAAATTGGCTCGGTTAAAACCGAACTGGAACCAATCAAACTCAGAACCGGGGTGGAATCGGCCCAAAAACATGGGAGGACTAGTTCAGGGTCAGTTCCTCCTTAGATGGAACCGTGAACCGGAGGTTCAAGTTCCGATTTCGAACCGATAATTTTAATAGATATATATATATATATATATATATATATATATATACTCATTTAATTTTCTTTGAAATTTTTAATTTTAAGTCACAGTCGGTTATTTTCTAATTTATTTTTATAATTTAACTTTTAATTCAAACCCTTTAAATTTTTTTAAAAAATATATATAATATAAATATTTTCAAGCTATATATATATATATATAATTTTATTTCTATCTTTTTGAATTTTTTTATCTAAAATTAACTAGTTAATTTATTTTAAGTTAACTAGTTAAAGTAAAATATAATTTTTTATTTTTTATATTTTATTTTTAATTAAAAAATAACTTATTAAAATATCATAATAAATTTTTATTTCAACTTTATGCCATAAAAAAAATATACTAAATCAAACCGATCGGTTTGAACCAAAATCGAAATTGAAATCGGTCGGTCCTTGAACCGATCCTATTCCTGGTTCCAGTTCGGTTCCACTAACTCTAGAACCATGAACCGGCGGTTCATGAATCATGGCCAGGCTTTCATGCATCATTTGTAATTTGTGCATCATATTAACATTTTATTTTTTAGTCATCATAGATTTATTCGGGTCTTCCTGTGTTTAGAAACGAAGTAGTGGCAGATTAGTAAGAACTTATTTGAGTCCAAAATCAATAGCTAAAGAGATCCTTTGCAGTTTAAAAAAGAGACTCTATCAACCCACTATACCTAAAAGCTACACTAACTCAAAGAGAAGAGATGGAACAACAAAAGGGAGGACACTGGTGTAGACGGCGGAGTTTAGAGCGCATTCAAGATTTTAGCAACTGCAACACTGTTTGAGTTAAAGGCTCTAGAGAACACACTAACCACTGTCACAAAGACATGGTGTGGAGATAAGGGGTCGCCACTTAGGGTAATAACTGAGACAAATTAAAAAGGTGGTACTTAATTCTCTAAAAGAAAGCTAGCATCATAACCAAGAGATTCTGAATACGGAATACCAACTTCTTTCAGTCTCATGTTCATTTAGAATTACTTTATGAATTACTAAATTATCCTCTATTTACATGCAATTTCATATAAACCCTAATGCTAATAGTTAACTCCAAGGCAAACTAGTCATGAAAATACAAGTAAATAATGCATTTAATTAAACACATAATCCCTAAGTTAGTCTAATATACATGGATTTTAATTAAATGAGCTAAATCTACGTGTTTTAATTAATGAGCCTAAAAGACTAATTACTTTTAATTTTAATTAAATGAACCTAAGTTTATTTATTTTAATTTTAAAAATAGACCTAAATCTACAAATTATGAAGAAATTTAAATTAGTGGGCCTAATCCTACATATTTTAATTCTAAAATAATCTTAAATCTACAAATTATGAAAAAGTTTAAATTAAGTGGGCTAAGTCTAATTAATTAAATTAAATTAAGTGGACATAAATCTAATTAACTAGATGGGTCTAAGTTATATCTAACCTAAAAATCTAATTAATTATGGGCCTAAAATGCATTTTAATTAATTAAACCTAAAAACTTAAATATAAATGGATTAGAAGCTAATATGGGCTTAAGGTCCAAAACACATAAGAATAAACTAACAAGCACAAAATACATAAAAACAAACAACCCCAAAAATAAATAAAATAAACAAGCTCAAAAACAAATAAAATAAACAAGCCCAAAAATAAATAAAACATATTAAATCAATTAAATTAAAGATCAACGACTAATTAAATTAATTCCTTCTAAAACCCTAATTTTCTTTAACATACAATCTAAGTTAATATACTTCCTCCATTAATTTTAATTAATTACCCAATTAAAACCCTAATTTCACTAATCAATTAATTAAAATAAACAAGCAATCACACACATAATTCCACTATTCCCACTATTGGGGCTATTACAATAATTTATAGAAAATAATAATAAAAATAATTAATACAACCCAAAAATCAATAAATAAAATAAAATAAAGTAATAAAATAAAATAATAATAATAAAAAACCTAGAAACTATATCTCTACAAGGTCTTATGGATTTGATTCCTTAAATATAATCATCATGTGTTTTCCTCCATAATCACCACAAAAAAAGAATAAAAATTATGATTAGCGAATAAATAATAATAATAACTCAAATAATAGAAATAATCAAAAAGAAATAAATAAATTGAATAAAATAAGAAGAAGATGATGATGCTTATGAGTGATGGGGAGCTCCTCATATTTGTAAAATCACCCTTTCTTAATAGGTATTCTAATCTTCTCTTCAAAATTATTCAAAGATCTTAAAAGGAATTTTGTAGAAAATAATTTTTCTCTCTTTTTTTTTCCTTCCTCTTTTTTTCTCCCATTTATTTTCTTTAGTTTCTCGCTCTTTCTTTTCTACCTTCCTTCTTTCCTCCTTTTTTTCTAGAGGTAAAGTCTTCTTATATATAGGGATACATCTTGAAATTTTGGTTATAAATTGATTCCTAAAAAACTTCTATTTCCTTAAAAACATTATCAAAATAATTTTAGGAGAATTTCAAACCAATTAGGACTTAATTTATCTAGAAAATTTGAGATTTATCCTGAAAATTCAAGAATTTATGGAAGGAGTCTAATTTCAACCGGAATTAGAATAATTCCAATTGAAATTATGTAATTCCGATCACTTTTTTTAATTACAGAAAGGTCCTTGAAAGAATTTAAGTTTTGTAATTAGATCTCTAAAAAGCATTACGATTTAGTTCATAAAAACCTTAAATCCTTTCTTTAAAAAAATGCAATTAGACCCTTGAAGTTTCAAAGTTCGACCATTGAAGACCCATTCATGACATTTTCATCATTGGAGTTTTCTGTCACATCCATAGCTCATCATCTCGAAATTGGGTGTCTACAACTGGACCTTAAAAGACATTAAGGGAGCTTTGACGGATAATATGAGAGCAATGATGCATGATGAATTGAGATAAGTTTTAGCTGGATTAATGCAACCTCTTGTAGCTACCATACCACCTACTATTACTGTCCTACCTATTATGGATCATCTACCTACTAACAATGACAATGTTGGGGAACCACCATTGAATGCTGCTAGGAATGTACTTACTGTGGAGATGAAATTTAAGGATGTTGAAAACTACATGGTAGAGAAAGCAAAGAAAGAATCATTTGAGTTGGTTCATGAAATTGAGTCCAAGCACTGACTAAAAAAATATCCAAAATGGAAGAGCTGATAAAAGGGCAAGGTATGGGTTACTTATTCGACTTTGATAATATACTGTGCATGAAAAGTGACAAGTTGCCTGATAAGTTCAAAATGCCTCAACTACAAAAGTTCAATGGTTTTAGAGATCCAAGGATCACCTTAGCTAGTACACAATAACTATAAGCACCATCAAAGCTCCATTATTTGTAGTCATAAAGTTATTTGTGCTGTCTTTGGAAGGTATTGTTATGAATTAGTATCATGGATTAGAGAAATCTATTAGAGCTTACTGGAGAGAACTATGTACTACTTTCCTAAAATAGTATAACCATAACACTAAGCTAGAAGTATCCATCAGGGACTTAGAATTGACTAAACAAAAGCTAAATGAATCATTCTCTGATTTTCTTACTAGATTCATGAACAAGGTAGGATTAATGAAAAATAAGTTGGTTAAAAGGGATCAAGTTAGGATGATTGTTCGTAATGTGTCTCCTAATTAGTTGAAAGGTTGCAAATGATGAACCTTAAATTTTTTGTAGACCTCTATAATAATAGATTGCAAGCTGAGGAGATGGATAATAAAAATAAGAAAAGTTATAAAACCAATGGAGTAAAAAACTACCTAACTAGGGGCACACAACAAGGAAACACTAGTCGAGCTGTGGAAGTGCATGTTGTCCAACAACCAAAGAGATTCTCGAACTTTAACCAACCTTTGTTAAAAGTTTTAGAGCATCTAATGCAAAAGGGCTTACTTTAACCTTTACTTAATCCAAACCCACCAAACCTAAACACCCCAAGCTATAACCCAAACAAGCACTGCGAATTCCACCAAAACCTCCAACACTCCATAAATACTGCATCCGCCTCAAAATGAAATACAAAACCTTATAAACTTTGAAAAAATCATAAACCCTAAAAACTCGATCACTAGAAATAATCCTTTCCCAAACTACTGAAATATACCTCCCTCGACAACCATGATGATTAACTTAACAGTAATCGAAGAAGAAGTGCTAAGCTCCTTTGAGGACTTAAACCTTAAAACCAATAAGAAATCTCCTAATGCTCCCCTAAAGATGTGGAAAGAGTAGGAAATTTGTTAGGATAGCCCTAAAATAAGTTTGAATACAAGGTGTTTTACACTAAACCACCTTCTTTTGACATACCCTTCATTTTAATTATGCCTACAGAAAATTAATGATGAGTTAAATGATGAGAAGCTACTAGACAAGAAAGAAACATGCGTAGTTGAGGTATAAAAAGATGAAGTCATAGAGACAGTTGGCGAGAAGATGTAAGAATAGCCACTATGTCAGCCACCTGAAGGACAGCCACTATGAGACTTAGCATCCTAACATTTAGAATTCAAAATAATTTTCTTATTATTTTCTTTGAATAATATTTTAGCTTCTTTAGAATTTTTGTTTTATTAATCTATGATATAAATTCTAATAATGTTTACTTATGTAATGTGCATCCTGATGGTACTATGCATTACGATATCGATTGCATCTGTATGTTTAACATAAATTTGATCCAATTAAATTCATTTAGAATGGGCACGAATGAAAATTCAAAGAACATTCATATATCACATAATGTAACTTCTAAAGATAGAAAATTTAAGGGAAAAATAAAAAGAATGATAAAAAGAAAAAGTGATAAGAGAGAAGAAAAAAGAAGAAATTATAAAAGGACAGTCAAGTAAAAATGAGGGAAAAATAATTAGTGAGAAAATAAAAAAACCAGCTGATAATAGGGGTTATGTTATGTGATGAAACGAATGTTCTCATTTTGCCTTAATGAATGTTCTCATTTTTGCCCTAATGAATGTTCTCATTTTTGCCCTAATGAATGAGTAAAATTGAATCTAAAATTTTTGTTCAAATATCACATAGTTATCTTTATCATACTATATAAGTATTTGAATGGAAAGATAATATGTAATGAAAGTTAAAATCATAGTTATGAGATCACTATTTTAGTTATATTTTCTCTTTTTGCCACCACTTTATGATTTTTTTTGTAAGCTTAGTGTCCCTTTATACCTAGGGAATTTAAGTGGCTTAATGACTCGCATTACAATCCATACCTTGTAACTATCATCAATCATTACATTAGTATCAAACCTCATATTCTACTTAAGAGTTCTTCTAACAAGAGCAAGTCTAGTTGATTTCAGCATCAAGAACTCCTTTTGATTAGTTCACCTATTCCTCTACATCCTCAATACATGAGATCATAACTAATGGGGTTGGATTAATAACATTAGTTCCACAAAGGCATTGATAAAATCTAGTTAGAATAAGGGGCATGTGATTAGCTCTACTCCCTAAACAGTATTGATGACCCTAGTGTAATCATCTCCGTAAAGGAAAATTATTAGAAACTGGGGGGAAAAATGTAGCTCTAATTGCAACTTGAGGTTAAAATAGTAAATCTACATTCAAAGATTAAAGATGGAATACTGAAGCTTTAAAGTCAATACATGAGTTTTGGGCACAAAAGGAAGTAAACTATAAGTAACGAACAACATTTCATCAATATAGCACAACTATGTGTAGAAATTATTATGTCAATTCTCAATCATTGGGTCATAGACTCCACTCTTTAGCCTAGTCATCTATCTAATGATCTATATCAGAAGCTCTAACATTAGAAGTACCAACCTCGAAGCATCTAATACTCAAATCTATAAGCTACTGATGAAGCACCTCATTCTCACACTCTAAGTTGCCAACCTAACTCGCTTCTAAACAAAAGACCTATTAGGATTATGTATATAATACATGGCATGCATACACTTGTATACATCTATTGTGAAAATAATTGCTTTGCATAATAAAAGTCTTTGAGCCCAAATAAGATTGTATAAATACTTTCCTACTAACATTTAAAATTAGTATTGTAAAAATGTAGAAAAGTAGTTAAAGTATTCACATGTTAAGTATTTATAGGAAAAAGGGTAACACTATCAAGGTGAACCTAATGCTCAACAGGTTTCTAGATCATAGGAGCCCAATAAATCATGGGCCCATCCAACAAGGAGATATCATCGATAGTGGTACTTGCAAAAGCTTTATCCTGGCAACCTTAAGAGGCTAGATAGGATGCTTAAGCTCATCAAATTTAACACTCTAATCTAGAACATCATCTGGAATATCACCTGAAGTCTTAATAAAAGGAAAACCAATATACTCCCACAAACTGTAAAAGCAAAAGATAGTCAATAACATGAGGAGTAATAAAAAAAATAAGCGTACCTCAGATGGGTCAATGAGAATTTGCTCCAAGAGAATGTACCTTTGATGATAAGAACACTCAAGCAAGGACATGGCATTGAATCCCCAGAAAGCCTCTCTTAACTCCTAACTAGTAAGGTAAAACTCCATAATATTAAGACCGGTATAGGGTGTGGAAAGTGATGATAAGAAGGTCCACATATCAATAATACATGTGTTTGCCCTTAAAAGGGAAGAATGCACTCTAAAATTGAGATAAATGCACTCTAAAAATTTCTTTGATTATGAAATAAGATTTTTAACTCCTAAACATTTTTTAAGAAATATTGGGAAGAGGAGCGAGGACCATTGCCATAACATTAATGGGAATGACAAGAAGATAAATTCAGCCCTAGGCTATGACCTCCATAGTGGAGTATCATGACCTTTGTGATCGGAGACATCATCACCACAATCAAAAGGGAAGAGCATAAAATAATAGTATTACATTCTGATAAAATTTCTTCACCTGCAAATATACTTGACTAAGTTATGGAACTTTATATAAAAAATAAAAAATGATGAAGAAGGAGAAAGGAACCAGTACGTCAATAAGAATGGGTAAGATAGCAAATGTCAATTGCTCATTAAAATATCATCTCACATGACAAACACCTTGACAAATGCTTAAGGGAAGTAACATAACTCTATCTCTTTATATTTTGCAATAAAGTACAAGTTCAATAAGAAAATTTATAAATTAAAAGGAAATTCATCCATTTCATGAGATCATATGCAAAAATTTATCTCATGAACTTTGATCTTAGTGGTATTCTTTTATTAGCCTTGTAGAGTTTAAATAATCAGTTAACAACTCTGTGCTGAGAGTTTATAAACTTTAATCATTATAATGCTCACTTTACACCTGAATGAGAGGAAGAATATGCAAAAAAAAAAAAAAAAAAACAAAATCTATGGACTTGCAGTATAAATTGCTTGAATTTTAGAGGATTATTTCGGTCTTTTAAATGAAAAATGTGCATATAATATACTTTAATGCTTAGAAATGAGTATGAGTACAAAATCCCTTGACAGTATCCATCCTAAGTAATATAAGAAAGGCGAGGGAATACTAAGAGGGGAATCAAAATAAGAGCATATGACAAAAGGCATTTCTAATTTACTCCAATGCTAAAAAATGAGTAAAAGTGTCAATGTGAACCCTTTAGTAGTATCAATGCTGAGTAATATGAGAAAGGTGGGGAAATACTAAAAGAGAACCATGCCAAAATCTGCTCTATTTACTCCAATGCTCTATAAGAGTATAAGTATCCAAAGGACCTTTCCAACAGTATCCACACTAAGCAATATCAGAAAGGCGAGGGAATACTTGGATAAGGAAAAAAAGCACAAGAATAACTCAAAGAATGTTTTGATACTTAGAATTCGATCTATTTATGCTCAATTTCCATAAGTATTGTTTAGTAGATTCTCCCTAAAATTAGGTATGGAAGTAAGCTCTTCACTTTGTAAAAAATACACTCTTAGCATAAGATGGTCAACGATATCTCTAACCTTTACGAATGGCAAATAAATGATAGTCATGAAAATTAAAATTAGTGAAATTCATTGAGTGCATGCTATCTAATGATAAAGTGATGAATTTTCTCATAAATTTTCAAAATTATAATGTACTTTTGTACATTCATTATGCTAAAACTAACTTCAACAAGTCTTCAAGAATTGCAAATCCAGAAAGAGGTATACCCAACTTGTAGAGTTGGTTAACACAACAAAATTCAAATTAGTAAACACAAAAATTTCAATTAGTCAACATAGCAAAATTCAAAGTCAATCAACAAAAATTCTAAATCAGTTAGCACAAAGAATTCATAGCATTTGTCTCAAACAACTAAAGATAAAAAATAGTGAGCAATTATGGATTGTATATAAAAGGCAAGCAATAAAAGGGTTACAGTTAATTGTGAGCAGTTATGGGCTATAGCATCAAAGGTGAGCAATGAAAGGGTTATAGTTAATCGTATACAGTTATGGACTATAACATTATAAAAGTGAGCAATGAAAGGATTGTAACTAATCGTAAGCGGTTATAGATTGTAGCATCAAAGGCGAGTAATAAAAGGGTTGTAGTTAATCGTAAGCAGTTATAGACTGTAGCATCAAAGGCGACCAATAGAAGAGTTATAGCTAATCGCGAGCAGTTATGGACTGTACCATCAAAGGCGACCAATAGAAGGGTTGTAGCTAATCGTGAGCAGTTATGGACTGTAGCATTATAAAGGCAAGCAATAAAAGGGTTGTATCTAATCGCAAGCAGTTATGGATTATAGCATTAAAGGTGAGCAATATAAGGGTTACAGCTAATCATGAACAGTTATGGACTGTAACATCAAAGGTGAGTAATAGAAAGGTTGCAGTTTATCAAAATTACAAGTATGGATTGAAACAACAAACTAAAAAATAATGAAAGGGTTGCAATTAATCAAAATCATCAGTGAGCAGTGAAAGGATGGCAACTAGTTAATATTTTCAAGCAGTTATAGACTGTAGCATTATAGGTGAGCAATGACAAGGTTGCAGCTAATCAAAATTTATAAGCAATTATGGATTGCAACATTAAAGCGAGTAGTAAAAGAGTTACAATTAACTAAAATCATCGATAAGCAATAAGAGGACTGTAACTAAATCAAAAGTCATGAGTAGTTACAGACTACAACATCAAAGGCGGACAACGAATGGGTTGTAACCATTTAAAACTTACCAGCAATTATACATTGCAACAGCATAAAGCCTACATCATGGAATAACAAAAGCAACATCGCATAATTTAGTGTTATAGACAAAAGCTTTGTAACACGTCAGGAAAGTATCCTAACTCTTTGCTTTAAAATTGTGTGCTTATTCACTTTACCATAATTTGTCAAGCAAACAACGATAAATAGGGACAACTATAAGCACTCAATTCTAGGATAGTCAAGTGTGAATGCCACAGAGGACTCCAATGATGAAAATTTGTTACAAAGAGGTATATGGATATTGATTTTTCAATCTCAAGGCTTAATTGAATTTTTTAAGGACTTAATTGTAATGTTTTCTTTCGGGACCTATTTAAAAAGTTTTTATTCTTTCAAGGGTCATTTGGTAATTAAAAGTTAAAAAAAAGTTGATCACCAATCGAAATCATGTAATTTTGATCGGAATTACATATTTTTGGTAAAAAAATACATAATTATGATCGAAATTATGCATTTTCGATTGGAAAATATACAATTCTGATAATTTCTAGTCAAAATTATACAAGTCTGATCATTTTTTTTATTAATTTTCAATTTTTGAAAATAATTTTCTTTGATTTTTTATTGGTAAAAAATAAATATAAATAAATAATCCTAATAATTATTAGGTTGTTTCGAATTAAAATTTAAAATTTAAATAATTTACCTCCTGTGATTTTATAATCGCAGGAGGTTGGAGTTTCAGGTCTCTTTTATAAAGACCATTTCTTCATGTAAAGTAAGGGATTTCTTGGAAAAAAAATAAAATTTTTATGCAGAGAGAGTTCGAAAAAAAAGTCTTCTTTTTATTCTTTTTCACGTTCAGGAGTTCTTAAAAAAACGTAGTATAGCCAGAGAAAGAAAATGAAGCCTGTAGATTATATTCCAACAAAAAACAATGAAAAAAACTTTAAGGAGCAAATCAATATAGCATCACACCATATTCATCCTACTTCTTTTATTTTCTTTATTTCTTTCCTATTTTCTTTTGATTATTTTTATCATATGAGTTGATTCTAATTATTTTTTGTGTTTTTGTTTGGTTTTATTCTTTTGGCTATGGTGGGTGTGATCTATACATGAAATAAAGGAAGTCATGTAATTCAACCCAGTGAATATCCATAGAATGCCATTGATTAAATCATGTGTAAATCACGTAGTTTTAGGATTCATTTTATTTTGTCTATTTTGTGTTTTTTTTTATTTTTTATGATTTTATTAATTTGGTTTATTTTGGCATGTATAATTAATTTTGTACGTAGGAATTGTAATCGCCCTAGTAGTGGGAATAGTTAAACCATTTTATTTCCTACACCTTAAAATTGATTAATAAATTAGGTTCAATTTGGTAAACTCTAATAAAATTAATGGTGGTAGTAGTAATGTTTAGGTTGCATGTAAATTGAATAAGGGTTAGAAATCACAGTATTTATGTTTTTTATTTATTATTTGCTTTAATTTGTTATTTGGATTTATTTTTATGTTTTTTATTCGTTTTAAGCTCCAAGCCCACGTTAGACTCTAACTCATTAATTAATATGCTTTTTAAATTGGTTTATAGGTTTAATTAACTTTAAAATTAATTTAGGCCCATTAGGATAATTTAGACTTAGGCTCACTTTAGTTAACAAAATTAATTTAGACATTAGTAAAGTTCATTAAAGCATTTTTCCATAATTTATAGACTTAGGATCATTTCATTTCAATTAAAATTAATTAGAATTAGGCCTTCTAAATCAATCCAACTCATTTCCATAAAAATTAAATAGAATTAGGCCCACTGTCTTTAAAATTAAAATGGTAGACTTAGACTCACTAATTTAATTAAAATGTAGGCCCACATTTAATTTTCATTTAATTTATGAATAAAATATATAGATTTAGCTAGCTTAATTAAAATCAATATAGAATAGACTAATTGAGGGACATTGCATTATATGAATGCATTATTTGTATAATTTTTCATGACTAGTTGCCTTGGAGTTTGATGTATGCTAAATTAGGGTTTAAATGAAATTACATGTAAATAGAAAATAATTTAGTAATTAATAAAGTAATTCTAAATGAACATGGGACTAAAATAAGTTAGTATTCCATAACCAGAATCTCTTAATTGTGGTACTAACTCTCTTTTAGAAAATCTAGTTACCACCACCTTCGAATTATCTCAGTTATTACTCTGGGTGGCGACTCCTTATCTACACGTTATGTCTTTATGATATAGTAGTGTGTTCTCTAAAGCCTTGAGCTCAAACAGTGTCGCAGTTGCTAAAATCTTGGATGCGCACTAAACCCCACCATTTACAAAAAATAATCACCTAAATCAAGGGTAATCAATCAATTATTGACTATAGATGTTCCTTACCAACCATTCCCAGTGTCTGCTCATCATCTGGGCCTTACAAATGTGTCATGTTTTTCTTGGGCTTTTATTAATGAGTTTTATGGGTTTCTATGCCTGTGTTTGGTCCATTTTAGGCCAATACCAATAATGCCCCCCAGGATCAGTGTCTAAGGTCTTGACCATTGTCCTAATTCTACTACTTTTAAGTCCCATCTGGCCCATTTTAACCCAAATGAGTCCCTTCCTTTCAATTCTATAATTTTTACCACCCGTATAGGGGCATCTTTGTCATTTGTCGCACCTTCTCATCTTCTCGAAGTTACTTATATAAAAAGGGTAGTGTAAGCACCCAATTTCGGGATGCAATTATGCACAATTGCGACATAAGCCCCTATTATGAAATTTATTCAAAAATTGAACTTAGTTGTCGATTTTCTGGACTTTAGGGACTAAATTGCAACATTTTTTAGGATTTGATTATAAGGAAGTCAATTTTTCAAGGGTCTTTTGGTAATTAAAAAAATGGACTTTTAATGTATTGGCATTGTCTAATGCCGATTGACATTACACAATGCCAATGCATTAAAAGTCCATTTTTTTTCAATTTTTCACCTATTTTCTTAATTTTTTCGTCTATTTTTCAGTGTTATGATTGGTTAAAAAGTTGATATTATTATTATTATCAGTAAAATTTTTTTTGATGTGTTCAAAACGCATAAAGAGCTTTCAAAATCAAATTTTGTTATCGATCTATTTTGAAGAGATAGTCTGTTCCTGCAATTGAGGAAGTCAATACACAGGCAAACTCTACTTTAAAAATCAAAGAGTCTGCGTGCGTGTAGAAAAAAAAGAAAAAAGGGAAAAAACCAAAGAGAAAAAACCCTAAGCAGTAAGAGAACACTAGAGAGAACAGTGTAAAAAAAAACCTGACTATGCGAAAAACCCTAAAATCCAAATGCTATTGAGAATGCCCTATACACCATAAACTTTGATTCCTTTTGTTCTTTCAAGGCCTTAGTTTTCTTGATACGGTTCATTTTAATGAGGGTAATTCGTTGTTCTTTTAGTTCCAGTCCAGAATTAACAATAATTTAATTTCAACGGTGAAAATCCTAGTCTGAGGGGCTAAATTAAGCATTTTCACAACACTCCATTTTCTCTTTCCCTTCTCTCTTTTATTTGACAGTCTTTTTTATTGATATTTTGTTATTTGATTCAGTTTTACTAATCTTTTTATTTTTGTGTTTTTTTTATTTTAATGTCCGATTGTGGATTGAGGAGGATACTGTCTGTGTTCAAACGAATAGAAGATCCATGGAATGCCATGAAATAATCTGTACTATTTTCTAGTAGATATTAGGGTTTTAATTTTCATTTTGAATTTATGTGTTCTCTGTAGTTATTTTAATTCAAAGGTGTATAATTATTTAATTTTAATTTTTATACGTAGTTTGTAATAACCCCATTAGTGGGAATAGTGAAAGATTTAATTTTCTACGTTTAAAATCAATTAGTAATTAAGTTCAATTGGGTAAAAAATCAATTAAAATCAATGGTGGCAGTAGCTTAATTTAGGGTTCGCATGTAATTGATTTAGGTTTTTTTCTAGAAAATTACTAAAATGTTTGTTTGATCCCTTTTTTATGTCTTATTTGTTTTGGGTTATTTTTTGGGGTTTTTATATTATTTTAGGCCCCAAGCCCACGCTTAGGTGGAACTCACTTTAAATAGGCTTAAAAAATAGTTTAGGACTTCAAATAATCAATTTAGGCCCATTAGGTTAATTAGATTTCAGGCCCACTTAGTTAATTAAAACTTGTTTAAACTTAGCTCAACCCACTTAATTTCATTTTTTTAAAAATAAATAGACCTAGGTCCACATTTCACTTAAAATAAAACCAAGTTAGACTTAGGCCCATTAATTTAATTTTCCTTTAAAATTGAATAAACTTAAGCCTATTCCTTAGAAAAACTAAAATAAATAGATCTAGGCTCCCTAATTAATAAAAAATGTAGGCCTACCTTTAGTCCCTTTCTCACTTGTAAATAAAATGTAAATCTAGTTAACTTTTTAGTAAAATTAACATATGTGTAATTTTTATTGACTAGATGCCTAGGGTTAGATGGATGTCAAATAGGGTTTAAATAAAGTTGCATGTAATTAGAGGATGAAATAATCATTTATAAAATTATTCTAAATGAACACGAGACTAATAGAAGTTAGTATTCCGTTTCCAGAATCTCCTGGTTGTGGTGCTAACTTTCTTTTAGAGAATTGAGTACCACCACTCAAATTGTCACAGTTATTACCTTGGGTGGCGACTCCTCTTCTCTATGCTATGACTTTATGACATAGCAGTGTGTTCCCTAAGGCCCTGAGCCTAAACAGTGTCGCAGTTGCTAAAATCTTGGACGCGCGCTAAACCCCACCATTTACAGGTAGGGTCTCAATCATTTGACCCACTTGCTATAAAAAAAACTCTTTCTCTCTTCAATTAAAGCTTCTCTCTAGCTTTCGGCACCTAATTCTACAACTCCTATCTTTCTCATCTAAGTAACTCTATTGGCTTGGTTATTTTCTTTTTTATCAGTCTCTCAAGTTCATTGATTACTTTGTTACTTTTAGCTTTCATACTATGGGAAAATTAAAGAGATCTACCACTTCTCAAATCGACTTGGAGATTGATCCACTCACCAGACTGGAAAAGGCAAAGAAAATAATCCAAGCTTCCACTGCTACCTCATAGGTACTTATTAAATCTCCTGATTGTCCTAGCACTTTTGTACTAGGTCCAATATTATTAGAAGAAGATAAATGGGTTAAAACTTTCATCCCAATTTATAAAAAGAATGATTCTTAGGTTCAATCAACCTAATGATATGACACTTTGGAATAAGAATGTACCTAATAGATTTTGGCTAAATCCCTTTAAGGATTTCTTAGTTTGGCATTCTTGTTTAGAGGGCACCTACTCTTCCTTGTGGAAGGATATAAAAATTTTTGAATTGCTTCAATTTTCCAGGACTAAGGTTCTAATAAAAAAACCTTTACTATCGACTTTATCATTGTTTTGGTCTCGGTCTAGCAATGCCTTTATGTGTAGGGGAGGACTTATGACCATTACCCTTCTTAATCTGGCCATTTTATTCAGCCTACAATCTTTTGGCAATAAAGTTAATCCTTGACTAAAGGCCAATTCTTCTAAATATAAGATTTCTTTTAAGAAGGAACATGTTAGTTATGGCCCTTTTATAGCAATAAACATGAAGCCTAGCCCTGAGCTCGATAAAATTGAGCATGTTGCATTCCTGTCGTATTGGTTGTGCTAATTCGTTAATTGCACAAGCTCAATAAAAGTAACCAAAGAATTTCTACCTTTTGCTGAAGCTCTGGCTAATGGTTATAAATTGGCACTAGGTCCCTTCATCTTAAGCTAGCTATACAGGGGTATGCATCAACTTATACCTAATCATGAGAGGGACAACTTCAAATTAGGACTAGGGCTGATATGGATAGCTCAGGTATGGTTTATGGCATATTTTAAAGACCTAATGAATCAGCCTACCAAGTTCATCTTTAAGTCATTAAGGAGTTATGTCACTTAGGTTTCTTCCTTTTGAGTGTCAATTCTCTTCCTTCAGAGAATATTTATATTTTTTATACTACACTTCAAACTGTTCAAACACTTCAATGTCCCCTTTATTCCAGTAAGTTTTGGTCCTTCATGGATCTTTGAAGATTTTACCGAACATAACCCTTACCATAATTGGATATTAGCCTGGCAAAGCATTCTAATCATGATAGATCTCCCATTCGATCTTGATTTGGACATAAGAAATAACAAATGTGGTGTTGAAACCTATAACCCTCATTTGGTGGCTAGGTAGTTCAATCATTGCTACTTGTAACTTCCCCTCCTGTGAGAGGCATACTTTCAACAATATTGAGTTTTATGAGAAATTGTTCAATGTATATAAGATTCTGTAATGCAACTTCTAGCCATGTTTGTTATCGATCAACTCTAGCAAAACTCATATGTTCACCATCTTTTAGGGCTCATTCTGTAGCAAGTATTTTCATTTTATCTTCTGCTGAAATAATGAATTTTTAAAAGTGGGAACTGACTGATGACCAATCTTCATCTTCTTTGCAAGGTCATAAAAAAAAGGTGAGTATATTCGCAAAATTCAAAAATTTAAAAGTTTTTATAATTGCAAGTATAACTCTCAAGATTAAGATAAAATGTGAAAGAAGATGGAGAAAGTTAAGGCTGAACTAATATAGGAACATAAACTTGGAAGTTATGCTACATATTTGCAAACTCGCACTAGTCATCCTAAGGTGACTGATTGGACATTTTTTCAAGTTCCTATATTAATCGGTATCCGGAGGTCCTAATAGCTCCTTTTAGCATTGCCAATCCTGTGGTTTCTAAACCCAAGCCTTGTAGTAAAGTGAGCTTCACAGGTAGTTTTGTGGGCGATCCCATAACAATACTCTATAATGTTCAACCATCTTCCTCCTTTGCACACCCTTTTGTCAAACAGTTAGGTAGTTGTCCTTGCCCATAACCTAATTCTCATCCTCATGAGATCTCTTTTTTTATTATGTTTCTTTCATATGTTATTAAAAGACCAATCGAGGTACTAGAGGATTAATTAAAGTAAAAGAAAGCCAAAACTCAACATTGATCTTTCAAGAAGAATGCCTTTAAATCGACTTCCTAAGCTACTAGTGCCAAAACATCAAACATTCAAGACCTCACAATTTCCCTCATCTAAGGTCCTAATCCAGGTCAAATCATCTAGCAAGGTCGATCATTCCACTCCTACCCCAGCTCATGCCAAGGAAGGGACTTTAAAACTATCCTTCGAGGTATCCCCACTTGTTAGTCAAATCAAGTCAACTACTCCACCATATGAACCTTAAGCACCCAAACTACTTAGTCAGGTAATACTCCTTTATCTTATGTAATTGTTATCTTTTTGGTGTCCTGATCAATTTTTCATATAGGATTCCTTGTTCACCCTTTTTTATGAGATTGAAGGTTAGTTAGATGATTCTAATTGTAAGGGTGATAAAGTTTAAGGGGGCCATGCTTCATCTAACAACGAAAATGCCAATATCCTTACTGATGTCGTGGCTAATTTAGAGGATCAAATTTCCAAAGAGGTGAAGCAAAAACCAAAGGACCTAGTAGAGATCTTTGAAGGAAAGACCCACTTTTTTTTATTGATGATGGCAACTATGATCGGGCTACTAGACTGCTAAAATATTTGCATGATAATGCCTAAACATGTTCAGATATCACAATCGGCCAAAAATGTCTAATTGATAATCTTCATAAGACTTTGCCTATACATGTTCAGATATCATAATCGACTAAAAATTCCTAACAGATATCATACTACTAAGAAATTCTTAGAAGGTTTTACAGAGAAAGATGCCAAGAAACAAAAGTTGGATGAGGAGGCAATCGTGATCATGGACATTATAAAAAATGAAAGACAAATTATCCTTGAAGCTAGCCTTACCCTAGAGAAATTGAAAAAAGAAGTGGCTGACCTAAAATTAACATTGAAGAAGAAATAAGATGACTTAGCTAATTTCCTTACCACTCAGCAGAGGCAGGTGGAATAGACACAAGCTTGAGATGCCCGGATGAAGCAGATTCAAGGGAGGAGGAAGAACCTACATCTTCAAATAACCAAATTGCAAGGGCAAAAGGACTCAGCTATGATGGATAAGGAAAAATCCACTAACACTCTATTTAAGTTTAATGATGCCTTTAAAAGAAAAACCACCTAATCGATCAGGGTGTGACCGATAGAACGATCTTATTTTTTAATGCTTGATCGGCCTTGATGGTCATTTTGAATATTCTAAAGTTTTTATTGGCCTATGGGATGGCCTATTATATTTGAAAATTATTTTATATTCTTATTTCTTACCCCCATTTATAATGATTAATCATAAGGACTGGGAATTATATATACTTAACCATCTATAGAAGATGGTAAAAACCGATGATAGCTTGTGAGACATGCAATTAGTCTTACTTGATGATAGGAAATCCAGAACTTATGTGATTGGCTTTAAGAATAAGATTTATTCAAGCATAAGTATATTAAATAATCAATATAAGTGACTATCGTACTAACAAAGTAAACCAGCTCAAAAGCTTTCTTTCGACCTTTAAAAAAACTACCTAACAAATTTCGACCAAAAACTATTATTCGGCCTTAGGAATAATGGTCAGATAAAAACAAATCAACCTTATAATATGCTTAATGATTTTAATTCTCAATTATATAAGAAGTTGATCGATCCATACCATCCCATAGAGATGGAAAATAACCTTTTAAGTACTTACCATTAATTTGTCCTACGTGTAGGGTACTGTCCTTTTTTGCTAAGAGATAAGCTTTACCCCTCAATATCCAAACTATTGAGAATGATCCTTCCTAGTTAGGACTTTATTTACCCAAAAATCAGTCTTTGAGTCCAATTGGTAGCACTAGCTTCTAGATTAGGTGACCTTCTTTAAAAAACTTATGCTTGACTTTCTTATTCTAAGCACGTTCCACCCTTCTTTTCTGTACCCTCATTCGGTCATATGCCAGTAGCCTTTCTTCATCTAGCTGATCCAGCTCTTATAGCATACCCTGGCTATATTCTATGTCTGATAGATTTGAATGTCCTTACCTCTTTAGAGATGCTACTGTTAGTTCCATCGGTAATATAGCTTTATGGACATATGCAAGCTTAAAAGGTGAAGTGCTTGTTACTGATTTCTAGCTTATCGTTATCGCCCAAAGAACCTCTGAGAGTGTCTCATTCCAAGTTTAAGGATTTTCTTCAATGGATTTTTGGAACATCATATTCACTACCTTATTTATTGCTTCAACCTGCCCATTTGCTTGGGCATAATAAGGTGAAGAGTGAAGTAACTTGACCTTATAGTTATCAATCAAAGCACAAATCTCTTCCCCAGTAAATATGGTACCCTGATCTATGGTTATGGACTTTGAGATTCCAAAGCAGTGTATAATATGTTTGGTGATGAAATCAATGACCAATTATTGATTAACGATCTTTAGTGGAATGGTTTTTACCCATTTTATGAAATAGTCAGTGGTAATGAGTATAAACCCATGTACCTTTGAAGATGGCAGGTAAACTTTACCAATAATGTCCATCGCTTATCCCCTAAGTGGCCAAGTCTTGACTATCAAGCGGAGATCTTCAACTGGCACATGCTGAATCAGTTTATGCTTTTGGCAGGCTTTACACCCTTTAGCATAATTGCTATAATATTTCTCCATGGTTAGCCAAAATTAGCCATATTGCCAAATCAACCACTTCATCTTCCTACCTTTTTTATAAGCACTTGCAATCCCTTCATGGGCTTTAGCCATCACTAACATTGCCTCTTTAGGGCCAATGCACCTTAGTAATTCCATTGAGACCGACCATCTATACAACTCTCCATCTATTAGTAGCATCTTAGTTGTTAAAACTCTAGTTTGACATTTGGCCAATGGTAGTGGATTATCAAGGTATTCTTTAATCTCCAACCTTCAATCGGCCTCCAAGTTAATGGCAGTAACCTAAAAATAAAGATCGTTAGACTTCATTAGTAAAGAGGAGTAAAGCCTGATTAATGTTGGTATAAATTGGATATTGTCTTTATAACCAGAGCCCGATTAGGCTAAGTCATTTGCTTTACTATTTGCCTCCCTCTTCAGTTAATGTAATCGGGTTGTTGTGAACCCTTTCATCATATACTGGACTTTGTTGCCATATGCCCTCAGTATGGTTGATTCACATTTATACTCTCTTGAGACTTATTTCACCACTATAATTGAGTCACCGAATATGTCTACATCTTAGGCTCCACGTTTAGCAAGAATATCATTTGCTATTATGAGAGTTTCATATTCAGCCTGATTATTTGTATAGGGGAAATTGAGTAAGAATGATAGCTTCATTTTAATGTTATGTGGTGACTCAAATACTATATATGTGCCCTAGCCTGACTAGGACCTTAAACCATCAAACCATACTCTCCATCCTCTCACTTTATAGAAGTTAATTGGTATTTCCAAAATAGGGTGATCGACCAAAAAATTTGCTAACACCTTCCTTTTTACAGTTTTTTAAAGCATATATTGCAATGTGAATTTTGACAAAGCAATGGCCCATTTACCAAACCAATTCCTTAGGAATGACCTTGAAAGGATGTATTTGATAATGTTGGTCTAACGAATCATCTATACCATAGAAGAAAGCAAATAATACCTAATTTTACAATATATGAAGTATAAACAAAGCCTGAGCTTCTCAATAGAAGAGTATTTTATTTCTATATCTGTTAAAGCTTGATTGAGGTAATAAATGGAACGTTCATACCATTTTTCTCCCAGGCAAGTAAACTGCCCATAGAAGTATCCAAGGCTGAAATGTAAAGTATTAAAGGGAAGTTTGACCTAGGAGCAACCATGACTAGAGGGTGAGTCAAGTATGCCTTAATTTGATTAAAGACATGATGATATTAGGTCATCCATATGAAATCTTTCTGATCTTTAAGTTTTAGTTAGGGTGACCAAATTCTCAGTTAGCCTGTGGTGTTCAATATGAATCTTTTAAGATAGTTAATTTGACCAATTAATCTATGTAGCTCTTTTTTGGACTTAGGAGGTGTAGCTTGAATGATTACCTTTGTCTTGTTAGTGTCTACTTCCACCCCCCTGGTGTACTAAGAATCCTAAAAAATAGACTGTTGACACGTTAAAGGCATGTTTAAGAGGGTTTATTTTTAGCTGATGGAGCCTTAAAATTTTGAATGTTTTGGTTAAATGATCCAAATGTTGGTCATTGACCTTTAATTTAATAATCACAATATCTACATATACTTTCATAAAATCTCCAATTAATGAATTAAAGATCTCATGCATTGCCTGTTAATAAGTTCCCTGCATTCTTCAGAATGAAAGGCATAACCACCCACGCATAGCTCCCTAGGGCACTAGGACACCTAAAAGCCATTTTATTTATATCGATCTCATTAATCTTTATTTGATTATAGCCTAAGTGATCGTCCATCAATTGAGAATGTAATGGCCTAATATAGTGTCAATAAGCATATAAGCCATTGGCATCAAATACTCATCCTTTGGAGTTATAAGGTTTAGATTCCTGAAATCAATACACAACTTAATCTTGTCATTCTTATTAACCATAAGAACTATGTATGAAAGCCATTGGGTATATTGTGCTTTCCTAATAAACCCAGCTTCAGTTAGCTTTTTAATTTCATTAGTCATTAGTTTCTCCACATCTGTAGACATTTATCTAGGAGGCTAGATGTGAGGCTAATAACCAGGTTTAAAGGCAACTCATGTTCCACCAGATTTCAGTCTAGACCAGGCATCTCTTTGTACGTCCAGGCAAAACAGTCTTTATACTTAGTCAGTAATTGTACTAATCTTTCTTAAAATCTTAGATTGAGGTTAGCGCTAATATAAATTGGTTATTTATCATCCTTAGTCCCCAGGTTGATCTCCTTTAGCATATCTAGGGTTTGAATAGAATCATCCCTTAATTTACTGGCAAGGATTTGCATATCATTTGTCTTTAATCGGCTAATAAGATCCTGCTCTTCCTCTTTAAAAATGCACTTGGCCGATTGGATTTACTAATTATCTAAAAAGGCTTTTAACATCATCATCATCAACATTGGTAATGGCAGATCAGCCTATTTCCTTAGCTGCTACTGAAGGCCGATCCAATACAATGTTTGGCTTAGTGCATTTCCTGAAGCCAGTGAAGTGAGGTTGGTACATCATGGCCTTTACATGAAAGGTCTCTTCCCCAAATGGGTTAGGGTCTTTATGGATAACCTTTATACCCCCTTGAGGTCTTTATATAAATAGCAGCTGATGTAAGGATGAGGGGACATAGGCATTGGAATAGATCCAATCTCTACTAAATAGCATATTATCTTTACATCCATCACAAAGAAACCCCCAGGTAGCTCATGCTTGCCTACTTTAACATTTAGAATAATGTACCCTTCAGTAACCTGATCATGCCTTGTAAAATCAGTTATTATTACATCAGTCCTTTCTAGGTCCTTTATTTTCAGGCCGATTTTCTTTAGGGTTCATAATGGCAAAATGTTGACTCCTACCTCATTATCAACCAAAACCCTTTTCATCTCAACTCCGTTAAAATCGGCCTTAATGTATACTGGCTGAATATGCCTAGTCATGAGAGGATCAGGCCATGGGATGGTAAGGAATGCCCCTCATCTTTTTTCCAATTCACACTCATCAGTGGTGATTATGTCCTCATCTAATGTGGATCTCTAGCCATGTCTTGGTTTGAACTCATTTAGCAAAGTAAGCACATTGATAGTGGAGCCCGATATTTCTCTTTTTTGTGATGGTGGGGGTAGAGGTCCATCTTTAATTTTCCCCTCTTTTGCAAACTAGTACCACTGCACCTTCTCTTTTCCTTTATCTTCCTTGTGAAGGTTGAAATTGAGAAAGGCTTTTTTTAAGGATCAATCTTGTCACCATACATCTTTTAATAGCCTTATCTTTGTCATTATCCACCCTTTTTCTTATGCTTCCTTTCCTTAGGAGTTCTATCTCTCTCAAGCTTCAAAAGTTTATAGGATTCCTTTTCCTTTGGAGGTCTCCTTTTTGAACCCCTTAAAGCCATATGATCATGACCTTATTGGGCTAATTAGTGAAGCTGTTGCATTCTCTTTTTTAGGTTTTGGTTATATTGATTCTCCCATCTTTATCAAAATACTAAACCCTTTTGAAAACATCAACCTTAGGCTTATGCCTGTACCAGTCATCAGTTGCCTTTGGTTTGAATGTCTTGGCATTTGGCCAGTTAAATGAATGACCCTGATGCCTTTGGGGAATCCTACTCTGCTCGTTTCTTAGTCTTGGCCTTTTTAGTGAGTAAGATTGGCTTTTGTTATCAACCAAGGATGTCACTTTAGTTTTAGCTCTTAATCAATTGGGGAAGCCACATCGGTCTCATTTTATATACTTTGGTGATCTGCTGTATTTCCTTGAGATGTATTTGAATAAGTGTTGGCAAGTCAGGCATGTAACCTCCTCCTCATTGGTAAAAGTAACTTCCCTGTTCACCTTTAAGCTCTCTCCATTCTCTTCCTTTGGGAGTTTTAGTTCCACCTTGACTCTAGGCCAATCAGGGGTCCATGGTTCACCCTTTCTTGGACCAAAGACTTTAATGTCTTTGGGGAAGATCATGTTGCATGGTATTCTGGGTGATATCATACTGATTTTTTGAGACTTCCCCTTTCTTGGGAATAATAGCTTCCTATCATTAATGGCCTTCTAGATTACATTCCTGAAAATAACACATTTATTAGTAGTATGCCTCCAAGAATTATGCCATTTACAATACTTTTTGCCAACCCAATCCTATAGAGGAGGAATGGCATGGCCATTAAAATTTAACTTATTCATTTTTTTATAAGAGCACTAAAGATGTCATTGACCTTAGTAAGATAAAAAAAATATTCCCTAGCTATCTGATTTGCCTTAGGATTTTTCTTCTTCTCTTTTACCATTTTTGGCCTTTTCAAGGCTTGACATTCATTGGATTTAGTTTTGACATATTCAGCCACATTTATGGCCTCATCATCAATATCGATCTCATAGTCATTATTTATGTCCGACACTTCAAGGGTGTCTTGATAATAAGTACCCTTTGAGGAAGACCTTCTTTGGTCCTTTTTCTTGAGTAGCTTTTCATAGCTAGTAGCCCGAGTTATTAACACAAATAAATCCCTGAAGTGGTAGCCCTCAAGTGCTCCCTCATTGAATAATTAAGTCCCCAAACTACTATAGGGACATATTTAGCCTCATTGATGACCAAA
This sequence comes from Mallotus nudiflorus, assembly GCA_947683625.1. Classification (NCBI taxonomy): domain Eukaryota; kingdom Viridiplantae; phylum Streptophyta; class Magnoliopsida; order Malpighiales; family Euphorbiaceae; genus Mallotus; species Mallotus nudiflorus. The sequence continues at coordinate 1,119,577 of CANTUR010000239.1, forward strand.
TGACATTGTGTTTTTAATTTGCAGAACCTCATTACATATTATTCCATTGACTCACCTGGTAATTAAAAGATCTTGGCTAGATCGACTAAGGAAATATCAGGCCTAAAACTGTAAAATTCCACTTGAAATTTTTCTTCCAAGTCTTTCTAAGTAGTGATAGAGTTAGAAGGTAGGAGTGTATAACAGGTAAAGGCCGATTTAGTCAGAGAATTGCCAAAGAGTCTCAGCCTCTAAAAGTCATTGGCCAATGCCTCTCTATATTGTACTGTGAATCGGGTAACATGTTCGATTGAAGATTGATGTTCTTCTTCGCTCAAAAATAGTACAAATTCAGGCACTTGGTATCCCCTAGGAAAAGGATGCAGTTTATCTATCCAATTAGGATAAGGCTTATTATATATTGGCCTAGAAATGGGTTTGAAATCTATTCCCTTTTTTTTCAAAGTGTCTCTTAGAAGACTTTGATCAGTCATTGGTGGTCAATACTCATATTTATAATCACTAGTGTTGTAATATGCATTATTACTAAATTGATTTATGTCTTTTCCTCAGGTTAATTCTATTATGTAGCCTTGCTCATCATAAGTAAATATAGTGCTAGCCCGATTAGAATTATGACTCATTGCCCGACCTTGATAACTATTATCATCGTAGTTAAAAGATCAGGCTTGGTAATTTCATTCGTTGTTATTGGGCCTTCTCATTAGTCTCACATTACCATATTGTAAATTACTACCACTAAGTCTATTAATGTCCAAGGAATACCTGGGGAGTTTAATATTTTTTTACCCTTAAGCATAGATGGCATATGATGCATGTTAACATTTACCTCCTCTAGTCGCTTATGGGACTGCATTTAGAGTGACTTGTTCCTCTCCAAAATTGGCCTTAAGACCATTGATATTTGTGCAATAAGGTCATTAAAAAGTGTGTGGTTTTCCCTTGACACTTCATCCTTAAGGAACTTTATATCTTCTTTGTCGAGGATGGGCTTCTCCTAGGTGGCAGAGTACAATTGTACTCCTCCCTAGTGTCCACAGTTTCTTTTCGGCTATGCTCCTAAAAATTATTGTTTAATGTATCGATCTTGTTGTTCGAGGTAGTCCTCTCATTGGATTTGCTCACTATAGTGTTAGCTTTTTGTGATCTCATATGCACAAGCATATAAGGAGTCCCACTAGGCATGTCAAAAAGATGTTTGACCAATAAAAATTAATGAAATCAAGCCAAACACCTTTTGATTATTTAAATTGGTCTGTATGAGCCTTTTACAGTATCATATAAATAGGTTAGAAAAGAATGGGTTTTGTTACCAGCATAGGGTAGTAACAAGGGCAAGAAACAAGTTTAAGTCCTTTTTAACCTATCTGAAGTGAATCAAATAAAAAGTTGACCTTACTGGGAAGCCTTGATCATTAGGATCAAAACTAAAATAAACACTGGGGTCTTTAAAGAGAAAATGAACTGATAATATATTTATGGACACCTTCGATTTGATTGGCTCATAATAAAAGCCCAATGATGAGAAAGTACGAGTTTTGAATGCAAGGGAAGCCCGAAACTTCTTTAAAATCTACTTGATAGCCTAAAACACCAAATCCAAGCCCAAAACACCAAATTCAAGCCCAAAAATCAAACCTAAGACCAAAATTGAACCTCTAAGCCTAAGCCTATTGCCTTATGGCCTAGACCTAGCCTGGGTGAAGAGGGGATTGCCTCAACAAAGAGGCATCACCTGTTTATCTTGGGCATCAATGAGGTGATGCCTTATTAAAGAGGCAGTGCTCTTCATAATCACCCTCTACAACATTAAATGTCATTAATAGTAGTAGTTGAGGCCCATCTGCCTCTAATTTAGGGTGTTTTTGGATTTAAAAGAAAAAAAAGATAGGAAAAAAGGTAAAAAAGGCATTGGGAATGATGAAAAAAATGGGGAGAGGGTGAGAGTGAGTGGGTTAGGAATTAAAAAAGGTAAAAAGTTAAGAAGGCTTAAAAAGGAAGGGTATGGGCAAAGGAAAAGGACTTTTTTTAGGAGGCTGGACTTTTGGTTTCTGAGAAAAAAAAGGAGAGAGGATGATTTTTAGAGAGAAAAAGAGAAAAGAAAGAAGAGAAGAAGAAGAAGAAGAAGACGTGGGAGATTTTAGAGCTAAAAGACTTGATTTTCTTGAGAAGGAGGAGGACTCTCTTACGTTCAAAGCATTCAAATCAATAAACTAGGCTTTAAAGGCCTAGTTAGGAGCATCGACTCGTCCAAACCAGTGAGAATTCTCATTTTTAAGTTTTAGGTTCTTCATTTCATTAAAAGCTTTGACTTATTACTCCTTTTCTTGTTTTCTTAGGTTTTATTGATTATTTAAGGTTACATGGAAGTATGAATGTATGAAACATTGAGTATTGATTATTGATTTTTGTATATTTGTACTAGTCTTGGCATATTTGTCTTAATTTCTAAGTTTCTTAGAAATTAAGAAATGTTGTTTATTCCTAGGTTTGTTGAAAAGGCGACGTCTCTTCATAGAGGCATTGCCCCTTCTCGTTGTGGTGATATGGGATCACCTCCTGGTCAGGAGGCAACAAGAGGTGTCACCTCTTTAGCAGAATCCTGCATGATTCTGCTTTGATTTTTAACACGTATTTTGTATATTTTGCATGATTCCCGCATTTGTATTATTAAATATTTTTATTTTTTAATTACTATGTTGTTTAATGTTATTATTGTATAATATTATTACATTATTTATGGACTATTTTATGATTTTATTTCTAATTCCTATGGACATATTTGTTAATGATTTTGTAGATAATATTCTTGTTTATGAGAAAGGACTAATTTGTGCTTATTGTAGGGATTGCTTGGTGATTTTTAATCATTAAATAGTTAGTTTATTAATTAGTTTTTAAGAGATTTTGTTTGTATAATTAATTAATTAATTTATTTTTGGTTTATTTCTAGTTTATTTATGTTTCTCTAAATAAATTATTGTAATCCCTAATCCTTTCCCCCATTCATTTAGAATGTATGGTTGTAAATTATTATTATTTATTTTATTTATATTGAATGTTGGGCTATAAGCATGAAAATGGGACTAATGTGCAAACTCAGACTAAAATATAAAATTGGAAATAATTGCAATCCATGTTAAAATAATGAAATAATTTAATAATCAAAGGTAATAAAATATGAAACACACACGGAGGCCAACCGCAAGGTTGGGTGGGCATTTTAAAAGCCTATACCTAGTTTTTAAACTAGATCTTTGATGACAACTTATAGGACCCTCTGTGGAATCTAGTTGTTGTTTAGTGTGTCTTGGCTTTTATCTGGGTGGTGATTTCATCTCCATTTTAGGCCACAAGCCCATTTTGTATTTCCTAGTGGGTCTTAAGCTGACATAGTGTTGTGATCACCAAACACTTATATGCGCGCTTAACCCTGCCGCCTATAGTGGCGACTCCAATGGGGAATAAAAAAACTAATTCCAAGTGCGTTATAATTTATCATCTTTAATTATTTCCTTTGTAAATTCTTGCATTCACTACACATTTCCACACAATGTGCACAATAAGTCCTAAGTAAACTGACAATAGTCTTTGCTTTGCTAATTGTGTTTCACTCAAATCTGGTGGTGGAGTATTCAATTATTTTCACTCATAGCATGTACTTATCAACATCGCACGGACCCTTGAGTAGGGAGATATAATGAAGGTATATATATGTGGGAGTTGAAGGTTATTACTTAAGACTCAACTCATGTAATGACTTAGCATATTCCATTAGAATTTTTCCCAAATGCATGTGTTCGATGCCATATGGTAATGAATAAGGCTCGAGACAGTCTTCTAGCTGGAAACTATTTGACACTAGTCATCTAATTAGGATCTTTAGATAAGCAATAATGGCAGGATTTGATTCTGAGGCCTTCAAAGAATAGTTGAAAACTGAAATGGCTGAACAGACCCAGGCAATTATATGAGAGATGATGGCTGAAATGAGGGGACCAGTTAGACAGAAACCACCAACACTTCAGCCACAACTGTTTGATGTGGATGCTGAAGGCTCCAGAAGATAGGAAAGAGAGGATGATCAAGAAACTTTAGTAGCAAAGCCTATAGCCAGACAAAATGTGAATGTAGACACTATAGAGAATGTGGAAAAGTCTAACTAGGTTAAAAATGTGACCAATACTGTGGCTCAAATGTAGTTAATAATGAAAGAGAAGGGGATAGATACTCCGATGAACTACTATGATGTGAGTTTAAATGAAGATGATGACCCTCTACCCTAAAAGTTTAAGTTCCTTAAATGGCATTGAGGATCCCCATGTACATGTGAAGCAGTATATGACTCACATGAAGATGATCGGTTTGACCAAGGCACAGATTGTGAAGTAATTTCCTCTATCTCTAGAAGGGGCACTAATCAGATGGTATTATGCTTTGGAATCCCATTTCCAAGCTAACTAGGAGGGATTATACGCTGCATTTATAAAGCAATATAGTCTTAATATTCAAATGGAAGCATCTTTAAGAGACCTGCAAAATATAAAGTAGAAATTCAATAAATCTTTCACTGATTACTTGATCAGGTGGAGAGCAAAACTGGCATAGATGAAGCACATCTAAATAGCTAGTGATAGTGATAGAAGGATGTGTGCTCCCACTCTTTAAAAAATTGAAAGATTTAGGGATTCAGAACTTCGAGGAGCTGTGTAGATTTAAAGTGCAAAAACAATCATACTTGGCATAAGAGAAGAAATTCTTCAATGGAAGACCTGCAAGCAGAAAAGGAATTAGATCTAGCAGTAAGATCGGGCCGAGTGATAATATACAGATCAATGCTGTCAAACAACCTTGAAGGTTTTTTAACTTAGGAAGACCTCTCTCCAAAGTCTTAAAGAAACTAATTGAAAATAACCTCTTGCAACCCCTACCTCAAAGACCACCTTTTTTAAATGCCACCACAAAATTATACTGTAAATATCACCAAAACATTAAACACAATACTGATGATTGTACTCGCTTGAAATATGAGGTTCAAGATTTAATCAATTCAGGCAAGATAACTGACCCCAAAACTAGAAAACCAAACACCTAAAATAACCCTTTGTCCAACTATCATAATATGCCACCACCAAATCCACGCATCCTGATGATCAATATTAACTTAATAGAGGAACAAGTCCTTAACTCCTTTGTTAATGCCATACCCACACAACTAAAACCACAACTAAAAGACCTAAACCTGAACCAACAGTCTATGGAGCTTCATGTGAATGTTTTAGATATTTAGAGTTTTGATGATGAAGAAGGGGCAGTAATTAATCTGTGGAAAAATAATAAAGGGAATATAGCCTAATCAGTTGAGAAGCTCAAGAAGAGAGAGGAAGTAAAAAATGTTGAACTAGAAAAAGAGAGAGTCGACTCAAAAGAAGAACTAAAGAAAAAAAAAGCAAAATGAGGAAGTTGTTGAGACAAAAAGAAATGAGAAAATTATTACCAGTGTTTAGGAGCTATTTATGAACTCTCAAGCCCATCAGGAAGCACTGGTTATGGCCCACGATCATAAGAAGATCCCTATAACGAACACTTCAGAATAAATAGTAGATTCACTAATAAAAAGCCCTTCGAGGGAAAATTGTGTTTATAGATGATGACTTACCCTTGGAAGGTAGAGACCATAGCAAATCCTTATTCATAAAGGCTAAGGTGAAAGGGAAATTAACTTGCTACATAATGGTGGACATTGGATTTACCACCAACGTATGTCCTCTGAGGATCTTACCAAATTTAGGGCTGGCAATAGCTAATCTAAAGCCATCTGATGTGGTCATTAAGGCCTATAATAATACGAAAAGGCTAGTTGGGGGAACTTTTAGAGCCTTAATTAAGATTGGACCTAATGAAGTTTGGGTTAACCTCCATGTAATAGATTTTTTTATCACCTTTGTTGTTCTTCTAAGAAGACCATGTTTTCATCTGGGGGGAGTGTTGTCTACTGTTTATCAAAAAAACAAATTTCTTTATGAAGGAAGAGTAGTCACTATAACGGCAGAAACTGAAGCTATTATTGTTGCTTTGAAGTTAACTCCCAGTGAAATTCTAAGCAGGAGTTAACTTCAAAGCAGTTCGAGTTTTAAGGTTTGTCTGATCTCTGAAGATGAGTTGAATCCGAGAATTATGGGTATAATGAAGAATATGCAATTTATGGCTGGAATGGGATTAGGGAAGAATCAGTAAGGCCTACTTGAGTTTGTTAAACCTAAAGTGTCAATCTTGAAGCATGGGGTAGGGTATCCAAAGGTAGATAAGTCTGAAAAAGAGGATGAAGTTAAGGGAAAGTCTGAGAAGAACAAAGCCAAAGCTAAACTAAAGGAGAAGATGCTGTGGGAAATATTTATGAAGGAAGGTTCTAACTACCCCTATAAAGGAGCTCCTAAGCCTTTGATAATTATTGAGAAATTGGTCCCCGGGTTTGAAATTTTCATTGAACAAGTGATTAAGATCAATGAAGTTGTTATTGAGGAGCCATTAGTGGAAGAACTGATACTGACTCCATAATTAGAAAAGGACATTCCTATAATGGAGCTAAAGGACGCTACTGACCAAGAAGAGGAGTTTAACTTTGAATCCTAAGTTTTTTATTCCATTATGGATATTTTCTGTGATGACCTTGACATTTCTCTTTCTAACTTGTTTGAAGCTAATGACATTTTCTTTTCTAAAGTTAATGCAATAAGGTCCAACTTTGCTTATTTATGTGATTTTTTCCTAATGCTTATTCTGTTTATGATGATCATTTCATGCATATGTTTAACATTAATTTAATGCAAACTGAATCATTTAATCTAGGCACATGTGATGATCTTAAAAATATATTGATTGCTTTTGACTTAACTCCTTATAAGAGAGAAAAAATGAAAGAAATATTGAAAAATAAACAGAAAATATTTGCTTAGGGCTATAAGGATATGCTTGGGATTGATAGAAAGATTGCAGAATATAAGATCCCCATGTATTCTCATGTCACACCGATAAAATAAAAGAATAGGAGATTAAGGCTAGAAAGGGCTCTCTTGATCAAAGAAGAAATGGAGAAATAGTTAAAAGTAAAGTTCTTGAAAGTAGTAGATGACACCCAGTGGCTGGCCAACATAGTTTTGGTTCCTAAGAAGGATAGGAGAGTCATAATGTACGTGGACTGTAGGGATCTGAACAAGGCTTATCCAAACGATGATTTTCCTTTGTCGTGTATTGACACTTTAGTTGATAGTGCAGCTTCAAGTGATATGTACTCCTTTATAGATGGCTTCTCAGGATACAACCATATTATGATGGTAGTGATTGACAAGTTGAAAACTTCTTTCACCACTAGATAGGGTGTTTATTACTATACAGTCATGTCATTCGGGTTGAAAAATGCAAGAGCTACTTATCAAATGATGGCAACCAGATTATTGCATGATATGGCCCATAAAGAGATAGAGGTGTACAGGGACAACATAATGGTCAAGTCTTCGACTAGAGAAGGGCACTTTGAGGCTCTAGACAAGTTCTTGGCACGAGTTGAAAAGTATAAGCTCAGGTTAAATCTAAAAAATATGTTTTTAGGGTAACTTCTAGAAAGCTACTAGGGCATATTGTTAACTAGAGAGGCATAGAGGTGGATCCAGATAAAGTGAGAGCAATTAGAGAAATGCTTGTACTGAAAAATGAGAAAGAGGTCAGAGGGTTTATTAGACGATTGTAATACATTAGTAGGTTCATAGCCAAGCTGACTGCCATCTGTAAGCCAATCTTCAAGCTCTTGAAGAAGAATCAACCGGTCATCTAGGATGACAAATGTTAGCAAGTTTTTGAAAATATTAAGAATTATTTGATGAATCCTTCAGTCTTATAGCTGTTGAGCTGGGTAAGCCTTTAATGCTTTACTTGGCAATAGAGAAGGATGTGATTGGTGCAATGCTAGCTTAGGAAAGAGAAGGAAGAGTTGAGCATGCCATGTATTATTTGAGTAAAAAGTTTCTACCCTTTAAGGCCAATTATAGTCTAGTAGAGAGAACTTGCTTGGCTGTAATTTGGGTAATAACGAAGCTCCGACATTACTTATAGTCTTATAGAATTTAGGTGATCTCTAAGCATGATCCTCTCAAGTATCTTTAACAAACTCCCTCTTTTACAAGGAAATTAGCTAGATGGTTAGTCTTGCTTACCAAATTCGACATAGACTATATAGCAAAGAAGGTGATAAAAAAGAGAGCTATAGCGGACTTCTTAGCCCAGAATCCAATAGATGATAGACAAGAATGGGAGTTAAAATTCTCGAATGAGCACAAGGGGGCAATAGAGATCCAAACATGGAAAATGTATTTTGATAGAGCATTCAATAACAAAATAGCAGGCAATGGTCTGATTCTGGTCTCCCCCGAAGGAGAAATGATTCTGATGGAAAAATGATTAGAATTTGAAGTCACTAATAATCAAACTGAATATGAAGTCTACATTTTTTATCTAGAAACACTCAATAATGTAAGGGTAGAAGAGGTTATAGTATATGGAGACTCAATAGTGGTAGTGAAATAAATCTTAATAGTGGAAGTGAGAAAAGATAGACAGAGACTGTACTGGGACTACTCGACCACAATTCTATTATCTTTCACCTAATGTAGATTCATACAATTGTTGTAGGAAGAAAATTAGATGGCAGATGCTTTGGCTACTCTAGCTTCAACATAGGAAGGAGGAAAATAGGCAGAAATTAAGCCCCTTATACTAATAAAGTCTTAGACTCCCTACTATGAAGAAATCAGAATAATGTTGATCAACCTTACAGAAAAGCCTTGGTTTCATCATATACAGCAGTATCTCGAGACGGGCTAATTTCCTGATGATGCCGATAGGAAAGAAAGAATGCTGCTAAGGATGTTATCTCAATAATTCATTAGTCATAATGGGATGTTATACAAGAGAATGCCAACTGGAGTACATTTGAGATGAGTTGATAAGGATGAGGCACGGAAAATTTTAGAAGCAGTTCATGAGGGTGTATGGACCACATATGAACAAAATAGTCCTTGCTAAGAAAATAACTCGTCAATGGTACTTTTGGCTGACTATGAAGGCAGATTATGTGAAATATGTAAAGAAATGCCATAACTACTAAGTGTATAGTGATAAGAGCCATTTGCCTTCTAAAAATATTTCATACAATATTCAGATACAAAATCTCAAACCAAACCTACACACTTCTATCATAATGACACTACTATTGCAGTTTATAGAATACAAACAAGAGTTCAGATATAAAATTTATAAAATCTAGTCGGGCCAAAGAAGACCGACGTATAGTACTACTAAGGAGGTTTGAAGAAGAAGATCTTGAAAAAAATATATTTAAGGGAGTCAGACCTCACTAAGTGAATTATTATAATATATATACATGCAACCTAAAGTCATATATAGTCAAGTATCAATATAATAATATACATATATATGCATTTCACACAGATGTTAAAATCCACGTTTATATAATAAATGCAAAAAAAGTTTATTTAAGTGAAGGATCAAATAGAACCCTAAAATATTTCGCAACCTTGATCAATAAATCTCACTAGCCAATAGGCTTACTTAATTCCAAAATAATTCTCTTTTCCAATTCTGGATAGTAGACTGGCCCCAAGACACTGAGTCAACTAAGCTCCCACAGTCTCACTATCAGTGTGATTAGCCCCAAGACACTAAGTCAACCGACCTTTTGTAATCACACCACTCCCTCACCACAATTCTCAATAAATGAGTAATCAAGTTTCACTTCAAATTATTTCATAATCTTAACCTTATAATCTAATGCATTGGTATGTACACAATCCTAGTGCAACCCACTAGGTAGCATGTTCTACTGATATCCTTTAAATAAATTATATATATGTTGGAAATAATAAAATGCATAATTAAAACATAATGACATTCTTTTTAAAAGAATATACCACTTATTCACCAAACATATATCAAGCATATACTGAAAATATACCAATTGTATACCAGAAATATACCGAATATATACTGAAAATATTCCAAATATATATGTCACATATATACCAAAATATAACATAAGTATACAAAAAATATACCAATTATATATTAAGAATATACCAAATATATGTGTCACATATATACCAAAAGTATACCAATGTATACATAATCACCTAATAAAATAATTCATATTTAAATACATTATGAAAATATGGATACTCATACTTATGTACTCTACATGCAATGCATATATATAATAATAACTCACAATTGTATGCTCTTTTAAACAAACTTGATGGGCCTGATCCGATAGGTCTCGGTCTCGGTGCAACTGTGGAAAATAAATAATAATAACAATATTAGAATCGAATTCCTAATTTCATACTTCTAGGAATTCTAAAGAGTGACTCAATTTAGGATACGACTCGACCACAAAACCAAAAACTCAGGATCAACCCGACATCACGTTTTACGAGAATTCTACCAAAAATTTGATAAAATCTCCTCTGTAAAATGAACATCTCTTTACAAAAGTAAAGTCGATCCTGCAAGTAAACACACTTCAATAATACTCAAAAGCACAACACCTCAAATTAGGACCTTGAACTACATAATTTACCAATTGAGGAACACAATTCTCACAAATAAATATTTAATAATAATAATATAATAAAAATCATTAAAATAAATAAACATCAATAATAAACCAAATACAATTTATTTAAATAACAAAAACATTAAAGCTAATTATTTTTCCAAATTAGTTAATAAAATCTCAATAATTATATAATATTAATAAAAATCCAACTTTTCAATTATTCAAAATTAAATACTAAAACTCACAAATAATTACTTAAATAGTTCAATTATGTAATAAAAAAGTTAAAAATTCATTTAATCATAAAAACAATAAGAAAATTATTATTTGAATATATTTCCGTAAATTATTATTAATTAGTTAAAAATAGTAAATAACTCGTAAAAATTATTTTAATACTATTTCATTTTCCAAAATTATTCAAAACATATTAATTAACAATAATTTCAATTAAAACACCAAATTCACCAATTTATATTAATTTTTTCCAAAAATTAATTTTTCACATAAACTTTTGAAAATTCGTAATAAATCATTGGGACACAATTTCAACATACTTCCTTCACAAACTATACTCTAAATATTATAAACAATTTATTAAAAATACAAAAAGTTTCTGGCAAGGGTCACCGGACAGGGACTCACCAGAAAACTCAAAACCCAAAAATCCAAATAATTCAAAAAAATAAAATATATATATATATATATATTTGAAAAGCTTAAGCTACACACAACAACTTTTCTAAAGATATTAAGCTCAAATCACAAGAAACTAAGCTCAAAAAAATTTAAAACTAATATTAACCTAAATTAAAACTTTAAGAAAATTCATAATAGAAATTATCTAAGCTTGAACCGAGCTAAGAACTAGCTTGCCCAGATCTAGAGGGTTCAAACGAGCTTGGGATCATATGCTCTCACTGCCGGAATCGTCACCAACGACGTAAAGAAGTTGTTACTGCTGTGTCGCTGGAAACCAGGGAATGGAGGGGACTTCTGACAGCGAAAGGAAGAAAGGAAGGAGGGGAGATGATGGTGAGGTGTGGTGGTGGTGCACGGCGGGGCTGGGTAGCACGCGATTCTACTAGAAACGCAGAGGAAGAAGAAGAAGAAAATAGGAAAGAAAAGAAAAAAGAAAGAAAAGAAAGAGGGAATACCCGAAAAAAATTGATCTTGCACCCCCTTAAATATATATATATATATATATATATATATATATATATATATATCACAACATACTAACACACATATATAAAATAATAATACTAATATTAATAATGACAATAGTAGTAATGATAATAATAATAATAATAATAATAATAATAACAACAACAACAACAACATTAATATTTTAAAATAATAATAACTTCCAAATAAATTCCTCTACTTAATAAAATATTTAAAATAAAATAAATAAATATTATTCACAACAATAACAATAATAATATTAATAAATGAATAAATAATCATATACATACTAAAATTAAATTACACACAAATAATTATAATATATAAAAATTTAAAATATTATTAACACTGTATATTCCAAAATAATTTCTAATAATTTAAAATATCGAGTCATAACAATTTTCCCCCCGGACAAAAATTCGTCCTCGAATTTCAAATAAAATAATAGATAATAAGAATTCATCGAGGAAAAAGGTAAGGGTAAGTCACTCGTATCTCAGCTTCAGTCTCCCACGTGTGCTCTCTATGTTATTGCTCCTCCACAACACCTTGACCATCAGGATCTGCTTCGAACGCAACTAACGAACTTGGTAGTCCACTATCGCAATTGGCTCCTCCTCGTACGTTAGATCTTTGTTCACTTCCACACTCTTAGGTTGCAACACGTGTGAAGGGTCTCAAAAATATACTTTCTCAACATCAAGATATAGAACACTGGATGCACTTGAGACATATTCGGAGGCAAAGCCAACCGATTTGCAACCATTCCCACTCTTTCCAGAATCTCGAACAGTCCAACATATCTTGTTGCTAATTTCCCCTTCCTGCTAAACCTCATCACACCCTTCATTGGAGACACCTTCAGAAATACAGTCTCCAACCTGAAACTCAACATCTCTACACCTCGGATCCGCATAGCTCTTATATCTGATAATTGCGGTCTCTAATCTCCTTCTGATCATAGCAACCTTCTCAGCTGCATCCTGAACCATCTTAAGTCCAGTCAACGCTCTCTCTCTAATCTCATCCTAACACAAAAGAGATATACACTTCCTTCCATACAAAGCCTCATATGGTGCCATCTCAATACTGCTATGGTAGTTATTATTATAAGCAAACTCTATTAACAAAAAATGATCATCCCAGCTACCTCCAAGATCCAATACACACATCCTTAACATATCTTTGGAGTTTCTAGATCATCCTTTCAGATTGACCATCTATTTAAGGGTGAAAAGCAGTACTGAAGTCAAGCTAGGTGTCCACTACTTCCTGCAACTTCTACCAAAATTGTGAGGTAAACACTAAACCTCTATCAGATACAATGGACACAAGTACTCCATGAAGGCACACAATATGCTTAACATACAACTTAGCCAACTTAGCTACAAAATAAGTGGCTTTAACTGGCAAGAAGTGAGCTAATTTGAATAACCCATCCACAATCACCCAGATGGAATCGTATCCATCCTTCGAACAAGGTAACCCTACCACAAAATCCATAGCAACTCTCTCCCACTTCCACTTAATAAGGAAGAGGCTGAAGCTTCCTAGAAGGCTTCTGATGCTCAGCTTTCACCTGCTAACAAGTCAAACACTTAGAGACATAATTAGCTACATCCTTTTTCAATCCATCCCACCAATACAAATCTCGGATGTTATGGTACATCTTAATAACACCTGGATGTACGCTATAAGTTGTAGAATGTGCTTCTTCAAGGATCTCCTCTCTCAAATTATCCATATCAGGCACGTATAATCTACCATTGATCTATAAAACACCTTCATCATCCAGTGTAAAATTAGTGAACTTCCTTGCACGAACATTCTCCTCAAGCTCTGCTAGAATAGGATCTCAGCCCTGAGCTACCTTAATCCTATCTTTCAATACTGATCTGACTCTGAATTGAGCTAGCAATCCACATGTCATGACCCAAACCAAGAGTCATGACCGGCATTAGGGAACGGGAATTCTTTCGAATCTGGAACCCATAGCAAGCCTTAAAAGAAAAACATGCAATAATTAAAATAAAATATGCACCAGAATTTAAATCTTAAACCAATATAATAAAAATAAACACTGTCATATCATAAAATAAAATATATTACACAATATTCAAAGAAAAGCCTATGAAATTACAACCAACATACAATAAAAATAAAATACAACTCACTACTGTAGTTTTCTAGAGTACAAATAAATTTCAGTGGATAATTTACATAAAATAACCAGGGCGAAAGAAATCCATCGGATAGGCCTACTACTGAGGTTTAAAGAAGAAGAAGAAGAATCTCCTAAAAAATCAACTTAGGGGAGTCAAACCTCACTGAGTGAATTGTTATAATATATATACATGCATCTCCTATATGTCAAATGCAATCAATCATCCATATATAATTAATATATATACAAGCATTTCACACAAATGTTGAAAACACATTATATAATAATATTGAAAAACATAAGTTTTATTGAAGGATCAAATAGAACCCTATTTAAACACAACCATGATCAACAATAACATCACTCTAGCCATACAAGCTCACTTAATTCCAAATCAATTCACTTATTCCATATGGACAGTAGACTGGCCCTGAGACACTAAGTCAATCGAGCTCCAGTAGTCTGACTGTCAATGTGATTGGCCCCGAGACACTAGGTCAACCGAGCTCCAGTAATCACACTATTTAATCATATCAATATCTCAATCAAATCAATCAATCAAATCATCATTACCATAAATAATTCTCACTCAACCCTGCTTCTATCGCACCGATACATGCACGGTCCTAGTGTTGTCCACTAGGTAGCACGTTCTATCGATATCCTTCATTTAAATAAAATATTCATACGGGAAAAATAAATAATGCATAATAACAAAATAAACCATATATATATCAGAAATATACCTAAATAAACTAAGTATATTTCAAGTATATATATGTCAAATGAATTCAAATCAACCATGAAATATACAAAAAATAAACCAATAATATATTAAAAACATGCTAAGTATATATCGAAAGTAAAATATGCATTTATTTAGAAATATATAAAAAATATACTAAAAATATACCTAAAGTATACTTAAGCATTTACTGAAACATTTTATGAATAAATACAAATCAAAACATGAATATATACTAAAACATGCAACCTAAGTGCAATGTATATAAAAAATAACAACTCACAAGTTTTCGTTCCTCAAGACTGGTTTGACGGGCCTAGTCCATTAGGCCTCTGTCTCGACGCAACTAAATAATAAAATAACAATGAAATCAGAATAAATCTAATCAGATGTTCTAACAATTTCTAAAAGAAAACTCTAACGGAGGATTGGAAACTCAAACAGACACAGAATTTCATGATCGACCCGATGTCACGTTTTATGATAATTTTAATGAAAATTTAGCAAAGTTTCCTCTGTAAAACGGACATCTCTCTACTAAAAATTAGAGTCGGTCTTGCAAGAAAAACGCATTTCAAAATACAAAACACAACACCTTCGATTGGGACCCCGAACTACACAATTCTCCCAACCGAAGTCCATAATTCACCAAAAATCAAATACATATTAAATGTATTAAAACTCAATAATTTCCACAAATATCCTCAAAGTATTGCATATTTAAACATTAAAACACTAAATATAATTATTTTCACAATAATTAAGTAAAAATCCCAAAATAATAATATAATATTATTAAAAATCCAATTTCTCAAAAATTCAATATTAAAATAGTAAAAATTCACTTTATATATTCAAATAGCATAATTAGACTAAATATATATGAAAAGCAATTAAAAACCCATTTAATTACCAACTTAGTAAATAATATATTATTTGAAAATAATTTTTGAAAATTAATATTAATTAGTTAAAAAAAGTAATTAATTTCTAAAAATCATTTTATTACCTTAAATAATTATAAAACCAACTAAAACATAATATTTAACTATAACTTCAACAAAATTACACAATTACCCTAATAATTCAAAATACACATAATACTAAATAATTTCCTCAAAAATTATATAAAATCGTTAAAATTATTTTATCAACATATAATATACTAATATCATCTAAATACATATTTAACCAATAATTTCAACAAAAATACATATTTAACTTAATAATCTCATATTTACATAAACTAAAAATACTACTAAAAATTATATAAGATTCACAAAAATTATTTTCTCAACACTAAAATTAATAACAACTCATAATAACACTAAATCAACCAAATTTATATTTAAATAAATTAATTTATGAAAATTAAATAAAGAATAATAAAATATTCAAAAATTCACCAAAATTAAAATAAATTCCAAAAATTAAAACAAAAATATTTTTATGAAGATTAAGCTACTAGAATCATCATTTGTAAAGGGAGTTTTCATAAATCAACTAAAAAAATAAAAAAAACAAAATAGGTCAAAACCAAAAAATTGAGAAAACTCACAAACGATCGGGTTTAAACTCAAACGGAGCTTGGAATCAACTTCACCAGAGCTAGTGGAGTGGAAAGAGACTGGAAAAGCATGAAACGGTGGCCAGAATCAAGAATGCCTGGAAAAAATGGAGAAACGGCCCCGGGGAAGGAGGAGGAGGGCGGCAGAGTGGCTAGCTGAAGGAGGAGGGCGGAAGAGTGGCTAGCTGAAGGAGGTGGTCGACGACGAAGGCAAGGGAGGCACACCGACAGTTAGAAAATCGGACGGTGCAGGCGGAGGGAGATGAAGTTTTGGTTCTGCATTTTTTTTTCTTGCAAATGTATATATATATATATATATATATATATATATATATATATATATATATATATATATATATATATGTGTGTGTGTGTGTGTGTGTGTGTGTGTGTGTGTGTGTGTGAATAAAACTATATATTAAAACCTTATATTATAACTTTATAATATCAAATCTCCACCACACAAATAAATATCCACATATATATATATATATACACACACACACACACACACATATATAAACACACGTACATTAACATTTATATACATAATAATATACACACATAATACTAACACTTAATTGATAATAATACAAATAATGTAATTTATTAAAAATAATAATATTAAAATAATAATGTACTAAATTAAATATTATTAAAATAATACTATTAGAAAATAATAAATATAAACAATGCAAATTAAATGTCCAAAATAATAAGTTTCAAAATAAAATATTTAAGTAGAAAATATAATTAAACATAAAATAATAATGATTAATCACAAAATAGTAAAATAATTAAATATAACTTTTAAATTTATTAACACTGCATATCTCAATTTATAATAAAATAATTTAAAAATATGGGTTACTACACCACCTGATCTGTCAATTTTCATCATTAGACCTTGATCCACCAACTTATACAAATCTTGGATCAAAGGTTTCCTCTCCACACTAATATAAGCAAGACTACCTAAGGATTTTCTACTCAAAGTATTTGCTACCACATTAGCCTTGCCGAGACGTAAAGAATATTGCAGTCATAATCCTTTAGAAGTTCTAACCATCTCTTCTACCTCAATTTCATATCTCTCTACTAGAAAATGTATTTCAGGCTCTTGTGATCTGTGAAATTCTTATAAGTTACCCCGTATAAATAATGTCTCTAAATCTTTAGAGCAAAGATCACTACAGCCATCTCTAGGTCATGAGTAGGATAATTCTATTCATACTTCTTCAACTACCTTAAAACATAAGCCATCACCCTACCATTCTACATCAATACACAACCTAGGTACTCTAGAGGCATCATAATACACAGTAAACTTGCCTTCTCCATTAGGCAAGGTAAAAACTGGAGTTGTGGTCAAATTCTCCTTCAGTAACTAAAAAATGTTCTCATAACCATCTAACCATATAAACTTCACATTCTTCTAAGTTAGGCGAGTCATAGGAGTTGTAACTCTCAAGAAATCCAACACAAATCAGCCAAACTATGAAAACTTTAAATCTCTGTGACTATCGTCGGTCTGGGCCACTCAGACATTGCCTCAATCTTCTATGGATCAACCTGAATACTATCTTTAGACACTACATGTCCAAGGAATGCGACACTCTCTAACCAGAAATCACACTTTAAGAATTTAGCATAAAGTTGATGTTCTCTCAGTGTCTGCAGTACTATCCTAAAGTGATATACATGCTTCTCCATACTCTTTAAATATACCAGTATATCATCAATGAAGACTACCATAAATGGTTTGAATACCCTATTCATCATATCTATAAAAGTAGCTAGTGCATTAATCAACCCAAAAGACATCACCAGAAACTCATAATGGCCATATTGAGTGTAGAATATTATTTTAGGAACATCAGCTTCACTGATTAGCAACTGATGATAACCTGACCTCAAGTCAACCTTAGAAAAGAATTGTGTACCCTGAAGTTGATCAAACAGATCATCTATCCTCGAAAGCTGATACTTGTTCTTTACTGTCATCTTATTCAGCTCTTTGTAATTTATGCACAGTCTCAGTGTACTATCCTTCTTCTTCACAAACAGGACTGGTACACCCTAAGGAGAAACACTAGGTCTAATGAAACCCTTATTTAGCAAATCCTATAACTATTCCTTCAACTCCTTCAACTCTACATGAGCCATTCTGTAGGGTAGCATCGAAATAGGAGTTGTACCTAGGATCACATATATACAGAATTCGATCTCTCGATGAGGTGGTAAACCTAGTAACTCCTTAGAAAAAATGTCAAGAAACTCATTAGCTACTGGAAAATTTATGAAAGACAACTTCTCTACTAAAGTATCCCTGACAAGTGCCAAGTATCCCTGACAGCCTTCCTCAGCGTCTTCCTAGCCGTGATAGTGGAAATGAGATTCTGAGGTGCAGAACTCTTATCACCCACAAAATTAAACTCTTCTTCATCCGAAATTCTAAAAATCACCTCTTTACTCTGACCATCCACAATGACATAGTGTTGAGATAACCAATTCATACCAAGGATCACATCAAACTCCATCACATCCAACAACACCAATTCCACTAGCAATTCTCTGCCTCCTATTAACACTGGACAACTAGAAAGAACTACATTTGTGTCTAACGAATCGCTTAGAGGAGTAACAATAGATAAAGGAAAAGCCATCCTTAAAGCTTACCAATATGACTTCGAAGCAAAAACAGGGGACACGAAAGAATGTATGGCACCTAGATCAATCAAAACTCTGGCATCCAAGTAATAAACTATAAGTATACCTACAACAATGGCGTTGGATGCCTAAGCATACTGCTAGGTGAGGGTGAAAACTCTAGCCTAACCTCGACCTTCCTGCTGGCTGGTGGAAGCCTGACCAATACCCCTAGCTATGCCATGCCCCTACTGGGCAATAATTTATGTCATACTCGGATACTGAGCTGAAGGCAACTCATAAGGAGTTAGAGCTAAACTAGTAATGCACTGATGCGAAAATGACTGCTGATAGCTAGAATATGGCAAATTTCATGTTGAATGATATCCTGCCTACTTTGGTGTAAAACAATATTCCCTTAGGGTCAGACGTACCCTACTGATAAACAGGCTGCATCTGTAGTACAACTGGAGGTATAACAGCTTCCTCTTATTCCTACTCTATAAGTTCCTCACCTTATAGCTCTCTCTGCCTACAGCGACCTGCCACTCCTTGAGGTCTACCTCTACCTTTGCCTTTATGCCTGAATGGCGGCTCAGGAGGTAAAATCTCATCCTAACAGGACTTATCATCCTTGGCCTCAACGATCAGTGGAGGGACATGCACTCGCCACCTCATTTTAAAAAGACAAAAACCAATGAGATTCAGAAAAAATGAACAACAAACAGACAATAAACAAACATCCTAACGATTATGCAAAAACTAAATTAAGGAAAAGTTATCAAAGACATAGTCAAACCTAATTTACTGTAGTAGTTTCAAAGAAAACACAACTCTGATAACCTAGGTCCACAACACTAATAACCTAGGCTCTGATATCAAGTTTTTCATGATCCAAACCGAAGAGTCATGACGGGCGCTAGGGAATGAGAATTCTTTCGAATTTGAAACCCGCAATAAGCCTTAAAATAAAAACATATGCAAATATAATATAAAAAAATATGCCATAATTAAAAATTTATTTAATATAGAAGCAAATGTTTATATCATATATAATAAAAATATTTCATACAATATTCAGATACAAAATCTCAAACCAAAACAACACACTTTTATCATAATGACACTACTACTGCAGTTTTTAGAATATGAATAAGAGTTCAGATATAAAATTTATATAACCTAGTCGAGGTTGAAGAAGACCGGCTTATACTACTACTAGGGAGGTCTGAAGAAGAAGAAGATCTTGAAAAAAAATATTAAGGAGTCAAACCTCACTGAGTAAATTATTATAATATATATACATGCAATCTAAAGTCATATACAATCAAGCATCAATATAATAATATACATATACATGCATTTTACACATATGTTAAAATCCATGTTTATATAATAAATGCAAAAAAAAATTATTTAAGTGAAGGATCAAATAGAACCCTAAAATATTACTTAACCTTGATCAATAAATCTCACTAGCCAACATGCTTACTTAATTCCAAAATAATTCTCTTTTTCATTTCTGGACAGTAGACTGGCCTTGAGACACTAAGTCAATTGAGCTCCCGCAGTCTCATTATCAGTGTCATTAGCCCCGAGACACTAGGTCAATCGAGCTTATGGAATCACACTACTCTCTCACCATAATTCTCAATAAACGAATAATCAAGTTTCACATCAAATTATTTCATAATCTTAACCCTAAAATCTAATGCACTAGTACATATACAGTCCTAGTGCAGCCCATTAGATAGCACATTCTACTGATATCCTTCAAATAAATTGTATATATATTGGAAATAATAAAATGCATAATTAAAACATAATGACATCCATTTTAAAAGAATATATCACTTATATACCAAACATATATCAAGCATATACTAGAAATATATAAATTGTATACCAGCAATATACCGAATATATACTAAAAATATTCCAAATATATATGCCACACATATACCAAAATATAACATAAGTATACAAAAAATATACCAATTATATATTAAGAATATACCAAATATATGTGTCATATATATACCAAAAGTATACTAATGTATACATAATCATTTAATAAAATAATTCATATTTAAATACATTATGAAAATATGGATACTCATACTTATGTACTCTACATGCAATGCATATATAAAATAATAACTCACAATTGTATGCTCCTCTAGACAGACTTGATGTGCTTGGTCTGATAAGCCTCGGTCTCAGTACAATTACAGAAAATAAATAATAATAACAATATTAGAATCAAATTCATAATTTCATACTTCTAGGAATTCTAAAGAGTGACTCAATCTAGGACATGACTCGACCACAAAACCAAAAACTCAGGATCAACCTAATATCATGTTTTACGAGAATTCTACCAAAAATTCGATAGAGTCTCCTCTATAAAATGAACGTCTCTTTACAAAAGTAAAGTCGATCCTGCAAGCAAACACGCTTCAATAATACTCAAAAGCACAACACCTCGAGTTAGGACCTTGAACTACATAATTTCCCAACCAAGGAACACAGTTCTCAAAAATCAATATTTAATAATAATAATAATAATAATAATAATAATAATAATAATAATAATAATAATATAATAATAATAATAATAATAATAATAATAAAAATCATTAAAATCCATAAACATCAATAATAAACCATAATATAATTTATTTAAATAACAAAAACATTAAAGCTAATTATTTTTCCAAATTAGTTAATAAAATCTCAATAATTATATAATATTAATAAAAATTTAAATTTTCAATTATTCAAAATTAAATACTAAAATTCACAAATAATTACTTAAATAGTTCAATTATGTAATAAAAATAGTTAAAAATTCATTTAATCACAAAAACAATAAATAAAATTATTATTTGAACATATTTCCGTAAATTATTATTAATTAGTTAAAAATAGTAAATAACTCATAAAAATTCTTTTAATACTATTTATTATTCCAAAATTATTCAAAACATACTAATTAACAATAATTTCAATTAAAACACTAAATTCAGCAATTGATATTAATTTTTTCCAAAAATTAATTTTTCACATAAACTTTCAAAAATTCATAATAAATAATTGAGACACAATTTCAACATACTTCCTTTACAAACTATACTTCAAAAATTATAAAAAATTTATTAAAAATACAAAAATTTCCCAGTGAGGGTCACGAGAACAGTGACTCGCCGGAAAACTCAAAACCCAAAAATCCAAATAATTCAAAAAAATCAACAAAAAATATATTTGGAAAGCTTAAGGTACATACAACAACTTTTCTAAAGACAATAAGCTCAAACCATAGGAAACTAAGCTCAAAAAAATTAAAAACTAAAATTAATCTAAACTAAAACTTAAAGAAAACTCACAATATAGATGATCTAAGCTTCAACCGAGCTAAGAACTAGATTGCCTGGACCTAGAGGGTTCAAACGAGCCTGGGATCACAAGTTCTAAAGACAAAATCGTCACCGGCAATGTGAAGAAGTTGTTGTTGTTGTTGTTACTGCCGTGTCGCCAGAAACTAGGGAATGGAGGGGACTTCTGACAGTGAAAGGAAGAAAGGAAGGAGGGGAGATGATGGTGAGGTGTGGTGGTGGCAGTTGGTTGTGCATGACAAGGGTAGGTGGCGCACGAATTTGCTAGAAACGCAAAGGAAAAAGAAGAAGAAAATAGGAAAGAAATGAAAAGTAGGAGGGAATACCCGAAAAAAATTGATCTTGCACCCCTTTATATATATATATATATATATAACAACACACTAACACATATATATAAAATAATAATACTATTAATAATAATGACAATATTAATAATAATAATAATAACAATAACAAACATAATAATAATAATAATAATACATTAATATTTTTTAATGATAATAACTTCCAAATAAATTCCTCTATGTAATAAAATATTTAAAATAAAATAAATAAATACTATTCACAATAATAATAATAATAATAATATTAATAAATGAATAAATAATCATATGCATACTAAAATTAAATTACACACAAATAATTATAATATATAAAAATTTAAAGTATTATTAACACTGCATATCCCAAAATAATTTTTAATAATTTAAAATATCGGATCATCATACTGTTGTAACTAGATCCATGCCTTATACTAGTTATTAATAGATTGATCTTTGTCGTAGTCAATGAACCTCTGAATGATTCTCTGAGGCCAGGTAGTGACCAAGTTGTCCAAAAAGTTCTAAAAAAGGGCCCTGGCTCAAACTCATGCACTAGCTCTACAATCAGTTGTTTCAGCTCATATTATTTGTAAAGCATAGCAAGATTGTAAAAAGTGGCAAAATAAAGACCGACTAGTAGAACACAATAGGTGTAGGATTGAATGGTTACATGCTACAACCTCCGCCATGGGCACATTCACTAAATTAGAGTGTCAGGACTGTAGACAACCAGCTCCAAATATCCTCTAGAATAAGATAAAGTCTCCTGGTACGACATTTTTTTGCCTTAAAATATGCAATGTCTTTTGGAGGTTCGAGCAATCTCAGTTTTTCATGAAACCATGCCCATTGGAAGAATGAATGGGTAAAAATAAAAAAATAGAAAATGATAAAAAGGAAAAGAAAGCTCACCTCTAGCAGAAGGGGAATCCCTGAGAATCACCTAGTTTTAGAGAAGTGGTTGAGCCCAAAGATGGTATTTGCCAAGATAAGAGGGAAAAGATTTAGGCCAACTTCCACATGGTCTAGAATGTGAACCTTTGGGTCACAGTTGCCAGAATGGGAAACCAGTAGAAATTAAGCACATAGGTAAAGAGCAATCATCTGAGGCCAATAAAACTAGTTACTATCTGCAGTCACAACAGCTTCGAGAAAAGAGCTCATCAGAACATCATTACTAAAGATACGGTGAAGAGAAGACTGAGGGAAAAGGTTGAATAGCCTAGCCATTTAGTATTGGATGGAGTGTAGATATGGGGTTTCAATTGAAGGAATTATAATCTGACAGGCAGAATCCATTTGAGAGCCCAAGATAGCTTCAAATTCCTCTAGCAAGGGGCATAACTCTATTATGTTGAATCTGAAGACATGTTTCTGAGGATCCCAGAATTGAGAAAGAACATAG
Source organism: Mallotus nudiflorus (assembly GCA_947683625.1). Taxonomy (NCBI): domain Eukaryota; kingdom Viridiplantae; phylum Streptophyta; class Magnoliopsida; order Malpighiales; family Euphorbiaceae; genus Mallotus; species Mallotus nudiflorus. The sequence continues at coordinate 1,143,643 of CANTUR010000239.1, forward strand.
AGAAATAGAAAATTAATCTTCTTAGCATATAGAGATCGAAAAAAGGATAGATGAAATGGCTCCAATTTAACCCACGATCCATCATTCAAGCTTTTCAGGATCAGCTGTAGCTGTTTTAAAAGAATTTGCATGAATGAGAAATTAGGAATTTTAAAGAAGAGCTAAAGATTTAAGTAGCTACAGGATGCTGGCATGGAGGTGTTTGCCTCTACGATTAGGTAGTGCCTTTGTGTGTTAAGGCAATTCCCTGTCGGGCGATGCCTCTCCAATAGATGAAACATATCTTGTGTTGCTACAAAATGATTGTATAGTACATGCAAATTCAGGAGAAAATAATTTCAGCAATAAGAAATTCCTCGATTGATTCAAAGTTCTACCAAAATTTGAGTTTAAATGTTGCATCATCCATCTGGTGTAAAATGTGAAAATACTAAAATGAGAAGTTAATTTGGGAAATAATAGAGCAATAGTGCAAGGCGACAAAAATGTCTCCAATTAAAATAATCATATGCTAGCAAGCCTTTGGTGTATCCCTCTACTTATCAACTCCACTATCATCACTGTCATCCTCAGCATGCTCATCAATTGGCTCCTCCTCCTCATCATCACTCATGTCATCCTCCTCCTCCTCGTCACCCTCAACTTGGAAAGCAGCAAGTTAACACTCAAGAGTAGTAATCTTAGCCTAACTAGCCTTATCTTGGTCCTATCAAAATGAAATAAGAGGTAATAAATCATGAGAGCATGCACACATATAAAAATAAGGCATAGTTATTTCTTTCCATTGATGTGTCATCTGCATCAGGAAGTCCCGATGGGCCTCAATCACCCTATACATATACTCTTCCTGATCTCAAGGTATCTGCACAATTAATATATTGTTAGAATTAATCATGTATTAAGTCAAATTTGAGAACAAGACTTCAAAAGCAGGGAACTCACATGTGTAGTGGCCTCCGGTAAGAACTCAAGTTCCAAGCTCTTGTCTAATGTCAAGAACTGACGAGAGAGCTTGTCCGAAGGTACCCAGTAGTAAGTCAACAATTCAGGAGTGGCAAAAAGGCTACCAGCTATCATCTAAGATCTGGAGTTAAAAGGCTCCCTAGCGGGTGGAGTGCTAGAGGAAGAACCCTCACCACTAGGCACAATGCGAGGGTGTAATAAGGCCTCTCCTATGCAGTAGGCCTGGGACAAGGGGTTGGTGTTGTAGGCAATGCCTAAAAATGAAAATTAAGTCAGGAAATAGGATCCACAAGCATAAATGTAAAATAATATGTTTAATAGAATTGCATGCTTACCTAAGGTGCAGGTACAGGTACAGGTACAGGTATAGGTACAGGTACAGGTAAAGGCACCCTTTGTAAGAGATTAGCTCATGTGAAGTCCACATATTAAGACTTCCTTATCTCACAATAATTTATAGCATCATCTCTTGCCAGAGCCTTATTAAGCTCATTTCCCTTTAACATATGTGCCTAGAAAATATATCGGGGAAGAGCGAGGGGTCGCCTCACTTGAGCACCCATCTGCCATTGGTGTACCCTCTTTCTTGAGGTACCAAACTGTACAGTCACATCCTCAGAGTAGTACCCTTCTCCTGGATAGTGGAATCAAGCAGACCATAGCCTAAGACCATCCAACCTGGGGACCCTACAAATTCGAGCACAGCTATAAAAACAAGTCGGTAAGTGAATGAATTCGATTAATAAATGTGTTACTAATTATAATTATATTTGTAGGTACCAACCTCATCATGTGTGAGAGTGTTCAGTCACTTTCAATGAATATGCACGTGAGCAATTAGCCTCTTCCAAGCGTGACTGGGGCCCTATCTCGCTATAATAAGAAAAGGAATGTCGCTAACACGAGTAGTCCCAATAATTAGCTCTAACTCTAGAACCCAACCCTACAAAAGAAAGGAAGAACTATTAATAAATCATGATAATAGTATTTGAGATGGAACTTAATAGTAAAAGAGGCGGGAAGTACCAGAATGGCATGCTAGAAACCATAAAGCTTCTTGGCTCCATGCACTAACTCATCCATACTCCTATACATATAGGCTAAAGCACAGCTACCCCAGTCGTATAAAGCCACTAAATCCAAATCTCTCAGGGGCATCAAAAAGCTCAGGTCTATTGAACTAACAGTATCTGTAAAAAGAGTGGTGCCTAGCAAGTAAACTAGGAATGCGCATTACCTAATCAATCTAATGAGGTATAATAGCTGCCTCAACTCTAGCACAAATATAGAAGCTCCTGATGGAATTATGCTTTTGTGTACATCCCCTTCATATCTAGGACCTTGCCAAGTAGATGCTCAATAAAAGTGAGATGGTTGGGAGATAGGCAATGGAGACTCACATCAAAAGGAACAAAATCCCTTGTGCAAGCAATACTAGTAATATCAACAAAAGCAACTAGATTGAGCAAAAAGCTCCCCAAAAGGAAGGTGGAATGTGTGAGTGGTATTGGACCATCTCTCTATTAAAGCATGTAGAGGCTGGTAATTTGTAAGCCCCTACTGCATTGAAAGTGCAAGAATGAAATTAGAGGTATCACAGATACGAGTCTTCACCACATCCATGAGCTCATCGTACCAAATACAAGCACTGCTGAAGTTCCTGGCACCCTTGATGGTGTAGGCATCAAGCAATAGGAACAAAATAGGGAGTTGAATTTTCGTTTTATATTAATAAAGTTTTTTTATTTAGAATTCTGTCAGTGAGGAGAATGCCACTAAGCTAGAGGCAATCATCCTATTAAAGAGGCATAGGCAATCGCCTCTCTGTAAACACCTAAACTCAAAGAGGGGACCACTCTTTATGATGAAGTAATCACCTAATCAAAGAAGTGATTGCCCCATCAAAGAGGCAACACCTCTTCGTGTCGATGATTCGACAGAATGATTTGATTTTTAAAATTTCATTCAATTAAATTAAATTTCTTTCAGTTAAAATGATAAACATGTATCTATTAATAGTAACCCGATGTTATTTAATATTATTTATAGGAAAAATCAAAGAAATTGGGTACTAAACTTTCATGTAGTCAATCCGTAAATATGGGATCACATGTCTATAAAAAGGGGATATCATCTCTGATGCTAAGCTTGAAACTACATAAAGGGTGCACTAAGGGAGTCACTAGGTCCCATGCAGGTAAATTCAAGGTCTGTGTGGCATCCATAATGATAAAAGATTTGAAGAGTGAAAGAAAAGAAAAGAAAGAAAAAAGAGAGTTTGAAAGCAAAAAGGGTGGAAAGTGAATTTGAAAAGAATGAAAGGGAATTTTTATGTCAAAACAAAAGGGTAAATGAGGAAGACTAGTTAAAAAGAAAATAAAGAAAAAAAAGGAGAGTAAAGCCCATTTAATAAAAAGAATATAAGTTGGCCCATCAGAAATATGTTCGCCAGTGAAGCAAAAAAAATGATGATAATGAAAACTTTTATTTCATTTCTCAGGTGTACTCCGAAATTGATGTTGGGGAATTAAATATATTCTGATCGAAGCATTAGTAGTAAGAAGTGACTGGCTGGGTAATGAATTCCTGAAGTTCACATCATCACAAGGAGCTTCTAGTCGAATTTGAATCCTTGAAGTGCGCATCGCAAGGAGTGTTTGGTCTAGTTTGAATCCCCGAAGTGCATATGCCTTTACTGAGTGATTTCTCAAGCTGGAAAACTTGAGAATCATGTTAAACTATAATGAGTGGCTGATCAGGCCAGGAAAACCCGACGATCACACTCATATTTTCATCTTCTTTACTGAGTGACTTCTTGAGCTAGAAAAACTTAGAAATCACGCCAAACTATAATGAGTAGCTGATAAGGCCAAGAAAACTTGAGGATCACAATCACATTTTCATCTTCTTTACTGAGTGAATTCTTGAGCCATGAAAACTTGGGAATCACGTCAAACTATAATAAGTGGTTGATTAGGCTAGGAAAAGCCAAGGATCGTGGTCACATTTTCATCTTCCTTTACTGAGTGACTTTTTGAGCTAAGAAAACTTGAGAATCACACCAAACTATAATGACTGGCTGATCGGGCTAGGAAAACTTAAGGATCACAGTCATGTTTTGAGTAAACTTTTAACCTCTCGGGTTTAAATTCCCGAGGCTGACCACCCGAGTAGAGCTCAAAGGTCAGGTATGTTGTTCTTATCCTTCAATGTTTTTATATCTATGTTGCATTTTTTTAAAATTGATTTCTAGAAATTTGGTTTTTCAAAAAATTAAGGGGGAAAACTATGGACACCTTCAATTTGATTAACTCGTTGATGATGAGAAAGTACGAGTTTTGAATGCAAAGGAAGCCCGAAACTTCTCTAAAATAGACTTGAAAGCCTAAAACACCAAATTGCCCAAACACCAAGCCTAAGCCCAAAATTGAGCCTCTAAGCCTAAGCTCATTGCCTTATATCCCAAAGGTCCAGAACTAACCTAGGTTGCCTCAATGAAGAGGTGTCGCCTATTTATCCTGGGCATCAGTGAGGCGATGCCTCATCAAAGAGGCGGTGCTTCTTCACACCCAGCCTCTACAACATTAAATGCTATTAATGGTAGCAGCTAAGGCCCACATGCCTCTAATTTTGGGTGTTTTTAAACATAAAAGAAAGAAAAAAGGGTAGGAAAAAAGGTGAAAAAGGCATGGGGAATGATGAAAAGGATGGAAAAAGGGTGAGAGTAAGTGGGTTGGGAATTGAAAAAGGCAAAAAGTTAAGGAGGCTTAAAAAGGAAGGGTGTGGGCAAAGGAAAGGGACTTTTTTTAAGAGGCTGGACTTTTGGTTTCTAAGAAAAAGTAAAGGAGAACAGATGATTTTTAGAGAGAAAAAAGAGAAAAGAAAGAAGAGAAGAAGAAGAAGGGGGGACTTTAGAGCTAAAAGACTTGATTTTCTTGAGAATGAGGAGGACTCTCTTGCATTCAAAGCATTCAAATCAACAAACCAGGCTCTGAGGGCTTAGTTAGGAGCATCAACTCATCCAAACCAGTGAGAATTTCCATTTTCAAGTTTCAAGTTCTTCATTTCATTAAAAGCTTTGACTTATTACTCCTTTGTTTGTTTTCTTAGGTTTTATTGCTTGTTTAAGGTTACATGGAAATATGAATATGTAAAACGTTAAGTATTGATTTTTGATTTTTGTATATTTGTATTAGTCTTAGAGTATTAGTCTTAATTCTAAGTTTCTTAGAAGTTAAGAAATGTAATTCGTCCTTGGGTCTGTTAAAGAGGCGATGGCTCTACATAGAGGCGTCACCCCTTCTCGTTGTGGCAATATAGGAGTGCCTCCTGGTCAGGAGTTGTCATCTCTTTGAAGAGGCATCACCACTTTAGTAAAATCCTACATAATTTTGCTTTGATTTTAATGCTTATTTTATATATTTTGCATGATTCTCGTATTTATCTTATTAAATATTTTGATTTTTTTATTACTATGTTGTTTAATGTTATTATTGTATAATATTATTACGTTATTTGTGGACTATTTTGTAATTTTATTCTTGTTTCCCATTGACATATTTGTTAATTATTTTATAGATAATATTCTTATTTACGAGAAAGGACCAATTTGTGCTTATTACAGAGATTGCTTGGTAATTTTTAATCATTAAATAGTTAGCTTATTAATTAGTTCTTGAGAGGTTTTATTTTTATAATTAATTAGTTTATTTTTTGTTTATTTTACTTTTCTTTGAATAAAATATTGTAATCCTTTATCCTTTCCCTCATTCCTTTAGAATGTATGGTTGTGAATTATTATTATTTATTTTATTTATATTGAATGTTGGGCTATAAGGATGAAAATGGGAATAATGTGAAAACTCGGACTAAAATATAAAATTAGAAATGATTGCAATCCACGTTAAAATAAGAAAATAATTTAATAATCAAAGGTAATAAAATACAAAACACACACATAGACCAATTGCAAGGTTAGAAGGACATTCCAAAAGCCCATGCCCAATTTCTGAACCCGATCTCTAATGACGGCTTCTGGAAACCTCCATGAAATCTAGTTGTTGTACAGTGTGTCTCAGCTTTTATCCGGGTGGTGACTCCATCTCCATTTTGGGCCATAAACCCATTTTGTATATTATAGTGGGCCTTAAGCTCACACAGTGTCATGATCGCCAAACACTTAGGTGCACACTTAAGCCCACCGCCTACCATATTATGTTTTTGTCAAAATGTGTAGAGAGTCTTACAAGCACTAAAGTTTTAGCCTTTATAGGCCTCGGAGCCTTATCATAAATAGAAACAAAATCAAATTAAGACTTTTTTAAATGAACCAAAGGAAACAAATCAAATTAAGACTTTCCTAAACTAGTTTTAAGAAAAAACAATGGTCACCAAAATTAGGGAAATTAATCAATTCTTGACTATAGTTGTTCCTCACTAACCATTCCCATCATCTGCTCATCATCTGGGCCTCACAGATGTGTCATGCTTTTCTTGGGCTTTTATTAACGAGCTTTGTGTTTGGGCCATTTTGGGCCAATACTAATAAGAGGTTTTTTCATAAATACCCAAAATAGAGGTAAAACAATAAAAATACCCCAAGTTTTCTAAATTTACGCGCTTCCTTTTTCAATTTTAATTACGCGCCTACCCCTCTTCTCCTTCAGCTGTAAAACACACTTCCATCCCCTTCCTCGGCTACAAAACACACTTCCATCATGAATTTTTAGCTATAAAACATGAACTTGCAGCTGCAAAACCTCTTTTTCAGCTCAAAAATACTTCATTCACCTGCAATCACTCTACATCAAATCAAAACCAATTTCTTCTCCAAAAAATGAACCTCAACTCTGCCTCCCTCACATAAAGCACCATTGTCAATCTCTTGTTAAAACTCAAAAGAACATCACTGTGATTTAAAAAAATGAATTAAAAACAAGATTTCAACAACCAAGAAAATAATAAGAAATTAAACAACAATAAAAAAATCAAAGTGTAGATGGCGGGGTTTAGCGCGCATCCAAGATTTTAGCAACCGCGACGTTGTTTGAACTCAAGGCTCTAGAGAACACACCATCCACTATCACAAAGACATTGTGTGGAGATAAGGAGTTGCCACCCAAGGTAATAACTGGGACAAATAAAAAAGGTGGTACTTGATTCCTTAAAAGAAAGCTAGCACCACAACCAGGAGATTCTAGATACGGAATACCAACTTTTTTCAGTTTTCTGTTCATTTAGAATTACGTTATGAATTATTATATTATCCTCTATTTACATGCAATTTCATATAAACCTTTATTCTAGCAATTAACTCGAAGGCAAACTAGTCATGAAAATACAAGTAAATAATGCATTTATTCAAATATATAATCCCTAAGTTAGTCTAATATACATTAATTTTAATTAAATGAACTAAATCTACATGTTTTAATTTACAAGTGAGCTAGAGACTAATTCCTTTTAATTTTAATTAAATGAACCTACGTCTATTTATTTTAATTCTAAAAGTGAGCCTAAATCTATAAATTATGAAATATTTAAATTAGTAGGTCTAGTTCTACATGTTTTAATTCTAAGGTGATCTTAAATCTACAAGTTATAAAAAAAAAAGGCTTAAATTTAAGTGGGCTAAGTCTAATTTACTAAATGAGCCTAAGTTATCTCTAACCTAAAAATCTAATTAATTATGGGCCTAAAATGCATTTTAATTAATTAAACCTAAAAACAACCTAAATTTATTTAAGTGAATTAAAATCTAATATGGGCTTAAGGCCCAAAACACATAAAAATAAATAAACAAATCCAAAAACAAATAAAACATATCAAAACAATTAAATAAAAGATCAAACAACTAATTAAATTAATTCCTTCTAAAATCCTAATTTCCATTAACATGCAATCCTAAATTAATCTACTTCCTCTATTGATTTTAATTAATTACCCAATTGAAATCCTAACTATACTAACCAATTAATCAAAATAAACAAACAACCATGCACAATTTCACTATTCCCACTATTAGGGCTACTACAATAATCTATTAAGAATAAAAAATAATAATAATTAATACAACCCTAAAAATAAATAAAATAAAATAATAAAAAAATCCTAGAAATTATATCTCTACAAGGTCTTATCCATGGCATCTCATGAACTTCTTATGAGCTTAGTCCTCCATAATCACCATAAAAAAGAATAAAAATTATGATTAGTGAATAAATTATAACAATAATAAAACAAAATTAAAAATCAAAAAAATTAATAAATCAAAAAAAATAAATAAGGACAAGATGATATTTATGGATGATTTTAATGAAGTGCTCCTCAGATTTTGTAAAATCATTGTTCTTGATAGGTCTTTGAATATTATTCTTCAAAAATCCTCCAAAGATCTTCAATTAATCAATTAAGCAAAAGAAATTTTTTTGTAGAGAATAAGATGCTTTTTTTCTTTTTTTCTCTTTTTTTCATTCTCTCTTCCTCTTTTTCATTTTTCCCTTCTGCCTTTTCTTTTCTTTTCTTCCCTCCCCCTTTCAGGAGTCAAAACACTCCTTATATAGTGAAACATCTTTAAACGCTAGTTATAAATTGATTCATAAAAGACTTCTATTTCCTTAAATACATTATCAAAATAATTTTAGGAAAATTTCAGACCAATTAGGACTTAAGAAAAAAAATTTCTAGAAAATTCAAGAACCCGGGCGGAAAAGGTCTAATTCCGACCAGAATTATACAATTTCGATCGAAATTACATAATTCTGATCGAAATTTTAAAATTCCAACCACTTAATTATAAAAATGTACTTAAAAGAATTTAAGTTTTGTAATTAGGTCCTTAAAAAGCATTGCAATTTAGTCCATGAAAACATTAAATCCTTTCTTTCAAAAATGCAATTAGACTTCTGAAGTTTCAAAGTTCAAGTATTGAAGAACTATTCATGAAATTTTCATTATTGGAGTCTTTTGTCGTATCCATAACTCATCATCCCGAAATTAGGTGTCTACACAAAGGTGAGCATTCTCATTCAGATTCATCATTTTATACAATCATTGAATGCATACAAACTCATATTTATTCTTAAACCCACCCACGTCTTCATTTTCTTTAATTTTTTTAACAATCAATTGATATAGAAGATAATGTATCCTATAAACAATGTACAAATCTTGATTTCTTCCAAGAAAATACTTTCATCGATTTATTATTTTAATTTAGAATCCTTTCAGTTTACTTTTATTTCTGATACAATTTAATGATATCTGAGTCAAGTTCATTGGAAGATGAAAAAGTAATATATGTGCAAAGATAAATATTTCAAAACACTTTTTTTACATGCTTGCTTCATTTTAGAATCCTTTCTATTTACACTTGATTTCTAAAATATTTTAAGGACATCTACTTGAAGTTCTTTGGAAAATCAAGAAATAATGTATATGCCTGCTTCATTTTAGAATCCTTTCTGTTTAAGTTTGGTTTCTGAAAAAAATTCAAGGACATCTATTTCAAGTTCTTTAGAAAATCCTAAAATAATGTATAAGCTTGATTAACTTTAGAATCCTTTCTATTTATGTTTGGTTTCTGATACATATTTCACTTACAGGAAATGCAACAACTACTTTTTTTCATTCATCACAATGGCGAATGGACTGACAGCTTCACTTTCAAAAACTTCCAAGTCACCGGAGTTTAAATTCTAATAGATTGCACGTACTAAAATCTCATAAATATAATTTCAGATCAATTAAAAGTTGAAAAATGAAGAAAAAGAACCATAAATTGTTAGGTTTCACAATTCCATATGCAATAGAAAAATTAAATTTTAATCATAAACCCGAACCAGGATCTAAGTAATTTGATTAATTGATTAAATCTAGGATTTTCATTTTCTTACCACTAACGCAGAAGAGGCAAGATTTCTAAAAGGCAGAGAGGAGGTTCACTCCAGTGACATCCTACCTTGAGCTTTTAATTTGATAGTTCAGATTGAGACATCTCCAAAAGAATTTATCCTCCACAAGTGTCCACATGAACATCCTTTGATTTGAAAATGAATACTTGTGTACTAGCACCTTCTCTTGATTTCTCACAAATCAAGAATCAAAAGAACTCTGTGTCTTTATTTTCTAAAAGGAGAGAAAATGAATTTAGTGGCAGAATAATAAGAATATTTGAAACCCTAGAGAATATAACATATTTATAGACATTTAAATTAGGTTTTCACTTACTAAACGACATTTTGGTAATTTCTCACTTATTTTTATTCTAATTTTATTTTAAATTAAATCAAAAATAATATTATATTTATTTAAGATAACTTTTACCTTAAATAAATAAATAAATATTTTATTTATTTATTTCCACAGAGTTTATTTAGGCTTGTTAAACCCATATTCATTTTGGGCTTGTTTAAAGTGTGTGACCCTATAGGTTCACATGACGTTGGCAGTGGGATTTAAATCTTTATTTAGGCCTACAAGTCATAAATGGCCTCTAATAAGACATTATGACTACCCAAGTCATGTGAAGTCAATAATCTGACATAACTTAATATGCAGTGAATATTCTAGTCCCTTTATCATATGATATCTTGATTGAATATAAGGCATAGATTATGTCATTCTTATAGAATTCAATCATATAATTTCTTGATTCTAAGTAGACTGAGAATAATAACTCTTTATCAATTTACTTTACCATGGCCATGCATTTTCTTCAGTCTATCTTATCAAAGGGCCCATAGATATTTTACTCATATTAAATGAGGAACAAATTCCTTCTCAATCACTCACATTTCTCACATAACTCATTTTATACCCAACAACAACCTATTTTATCATTTGGTTAAAGATAATAGAAAATTATGTCAAAATATAAAATAGTTATGTAAAAATCCATGGTGATTTCAAGGTCAGAGAACTAAGCCAATATTACTATAATGAGAATTACTTATGACAATTATCTACGTAGTATTCTCATGATGGGTCAATCCAACACTTTATTTCTTAAATAAGTACCTATGAGTTGACTTAATATTTCATATTCATGATTAGTGAAACATAATCATCAATCAACGCCATACTAGCCATAATACATTGTTATGACTAGGGATAATTTGAATAGAACTCATATTTAATCTATGGGTTTTACTATCAAGTCACATACTTGATGATCTTAGTAAGAATTAACTATTCAAGTAATTATCATAACACAAAATGAAAATAAAAAATGCCTCTTTATTAAATAAAATGATAAAGTCAAAATATGGTCATACATGATTTTAGTGCATATCACTAACACAAATCACCTACTAAGTCAAACAACAATATTCAAAACTTGCAATTGAAGATGATTCAACTCTGCATTTCGATATATAGTTGAAAAACACATAACCAAATCAAACAAAGTTCCCCTTGTGCATCACAATAAAGAAAAAGACGTAAATTTCTTTGATTTCACTTTAACAATAACTATATTATAGTCAGAGCAACAGTCAACAAGCACAAAAAATACAGAAGCCTCAGATATAGTAGATTATACAAAAAATATTAGCAAGCAAAACAACAAAGACAAACAATAAGAAGTCCAAAGTCCTCTATGTCTATCTTCTATAATCAACAACGCAAATGTTAAAGAAGTGAAAGTCCATCAAATCTACAACAATAAGCAGACGTTGAAGATAGTCATAAACCTCTATGCCATTTCAAAGAATTTTCAATTTAGAGTCATCAAATCAAGTGGAAGAAAATTCTTCATAAAATGCATTGATGAACACTAAACCTAGAGATTGAGAGCATCAAGGTACAAAAACACAATGATGTTTCAAATACGAGAATTCGAAAATGAACACCTTGGAGGGCAGATTAGGAAACCACCGTCATGCAACAACATGCATGATAGTTGATTACATCAAGTCAAAATACAGCAACTTATAAACAGTGAATACGCCAACAGATATAATCAGAGATATGCTAAAGTATTATGGCATCTCAATCAACTATATAAATGTAATAACCCTTATTTTTTAAAAATTATTTAAATATAATTTGAGATATGCAGTGTTAATAAAATTTAAAATTTATATTTATTATTTGTGATTAATAATTGTTATTTTATGATAAAATATATTTTCTATGTAAATATGTAATTTTAAAAGTTTTTTTATTTAAATATTAGGGTTAGTATTATTAATGTTATTTTTCAAATAGTATTATTTTAATATTATTCTTTTAAATTCATTATCATTATTTCTACTATTATTTTTATTGATTGACATTATTTGTATTATTATTAAATTATTTAATTAATATTGTTTATATAAATATTATTTTATGTGTTATTGTTAATTTATTGTGTGTGCCTATATATATATATATATATATATATATATATATATATATATATATATATACAAAAACAAAAAAAGAACAAAAAAACTTACTATAAAACACATCCCCTCCCGCTACCATCTCGTACCCTTACCGTTGGTGTGCCACCCTCACCACCACCATCGACCTTCCTTCTCCTGCCATCACCACATCATCTCCTCCCCTGTTCTTCTTCTTCCTCCTGTCGTCGACCAGTTGAAACAGTAGCAGCGATAGCAAGGTGGTCCTCATAGTCGATCTCTCCTCCGGCCACCAAATCAAGCTCTTTCGGTGCTGTTCGACTCCTCTTGGTAGTTTAATCTTCATGAATATTTTTTTTTAAAATTTTTAGAATTTATTTAAATTTTGGTGAATTTTTTATTATTTTATTATTATTTATTGAATTTTCGTAAATTAATTAATTTAATTATTAATTTGGTTAATTTAGTGTTATTATATATTGATATTAATTTTAGTGTTAAGAAAATATTTTTGAGAATATTATATAATTTTTAGTAATATTTTTATATTATGTGAATATTGGAATATTAGGTTAAAATTGTATTTTTGTTGAAATTATTGTTTAATTATGTGTTTTATTTAATATTAGAATAATATATGTTGATAAAATAATTTTTAATGATTTTATAAAATTTTTGAGGAATGTTAATTATATTATGTATATTTTGAATTATTAAGTTAATTGTATAATTCTGTGAAAATTATAGTTAAATATTATGTTTTAAATGGTTTTAGAATTATTTAAGGTAATAAAATGATTTTTATAAATTATTTACTATTTTTAACTAATTAATACTAATTTTTGAATCAAATAATTATATTATTTACTAAATTGGTGATTAAATGGGTTTTGATTACTTTTAATATATATTTAGGCTATTTAAGTTATTTGAATATATAAAAGTGAATTTTACTATTTTATATTGAATCATTGAAAAATTAGATTTTCAATAATATTATATTATTATTTGAGATTTTTATTTAATAATTGTGAAAATAATTATATTTAATGTTTTAATGTTCAAATATATTATATTTTGATATTTTGAGGATATTTGTGAAAATTATTGATTTTTAATATAATTATTATATTAAATGTATTTTTGGTGAATTGTGAATTTCGGTTGGGAAATTGTGCAGTTCGGCATCCCAATCGAAGGTGTTAAGTATTTTGTGATTAAAAACATATTTTCTTGCAGGACTGACTCTACTTTTTAGTAGAGAGATGACCACTTTACAGAGGAAGTTAACGTGACTTCGCATTGATCCTGAGTTTTCAGATTTGTCTGAGTTTTCAATCCTTCGTTAGAGTTTTCTTTTAGAAATTTTTAGAATATTCAATTAGATTTATTCTGATTTTTGTTATTATTTTATTTTTAGTTGCACGGAGACCGAGGCTCATCGAACCAGTCTCGAAGAGCGCAAACTTATGAGTTGTTGTTTTATATATACATCGCATTTAGGATACATATTTTAGAATATACATGCTTTAATATGTATTTGTTCATAAATTGTTTTATTAAATGTTTAGTATATGTTATGTATATTCTGAGTATATTTTTGATATATTTCAAAATAAATGCATGTTCTATTTTTGATATATACTTAGAATGTTTTTAGTATATTATTGGTTTTTGTTTGGCATATTTTATGGTTGATTTCAAATTTATTTAACATATATATACTTGAAATATATTTAATTTATTTTAGATATATTTCTGGTATATATATGGTTTATTTTGTTATTATGAATGTTATCGTGCATTATTTATTTTCCCATATGAATGTTTAATTTTAAATAAAGAATATCGATAGAACGTGCTACCTAGTGAGCAATACTGGGACCGTGTACGTATTAGTGCAATAGATTTAGGGTTGAGAAAGAATCACTTGAGGTAATATATGATTTGATTGATTGATTAAGATTTGATGTGATTGAATAGTGTGGTTATTGGAGCTTGGTTGACTTAGTATCTCAAGGCCAACCACACTGACAGTCAGACTGCTGGAGCTCGGTTGACTTAGTGTCTCAAGGTCAGTCTACTGTCCATAATGGAATAAGAGAATTAATTTGGAATTAAGTGAGCCTGTATGGCTAGAGAGTTATTGTTGATTGAGATTGCGATTAAATAAGGTTCTATTTGATCATTCAATAAAATAAATTTTTTTCAGCAACTATTATATAAAGTGATTTCAATATCTGTGTGAAATGCTTATGTATATATATTATATATACTGACGATTGATTGCATATGACATTAGGAGATGCATGTATATATAATATAACAATTCACTCAATGAGGTCTGACTCCCCTCAGTTGTTATTTTTATAGGAGACTCTTCTTCCTTATACCTCAGTAGTAGGCCTATCCGCCGGACTTCTTCAGCCCCGACTATTTTGTGTAAATTACTTACTTAACTTTTATTGTACTCTAGAAAATTGTAGTAGTTGTCGTACTTTGTATTTGTAGATTATTGGTTGTAATTTTAGAAGCCTTTCTCTGAATATTGTATAATATATTTTATTTTATGATATGACAAAATTTATTATTATTATATTGGTTTAAAATTTTATTTATGGTGTATATTTTATTTATTTATTGCATGCTTTTATTCTTTTAAGACTTGCTACGGGTTCCAAATTTGAAAGAATTCTCGTTCCCTAGCGTCGGTCATGACTTTTGGTTTTGGTCATGACAATAAAGGCTTGGGGGTCAAAAGAAATAGCTCTTGAATTCATAAGAGGAAAACTAGAAGAATCCTTTTCATTTCTACCCAGTTTCTTATACATGATTGAAAAGACAAATAGAGGATTAGTAGTAGACCTGAAGCCAAATAATGACAATAGATTCTTAAATGTGTACATGTCATTACAAGCAAGTATTCGTGGGTGGCAACACTGCATATCAGTAATTGTAGTTGATGGGAATTTTCTTAAAATAAAATTTGGAGGCACACTCCTAACGGCCTCAATGCAAGATGCAGCATGAAAAATATTTCCACTTGCCTTTGCTGTTGTGGATTCTAAAAATGACAACTCTTGGATATGGGTTTTTGTGCAATTGAGAAAAACCTTGGGAATGAGAGATAAATTGACCATAGTGTCCAATAGACATCAAAGCATAAAATTAGCCATAAAGGAGGTTTATCCTGAAGTTACACATGCATTTTGCATCTATCACATCTTAAATAACATCAAAACAAACTTCAAGAAAAGCATAGTGCAAATTAAAGAACTATTCTTACAAGCTGTAAATAGTTACAAAGTAAAACAATTTGAAAAGCATATGCTTGACATAGAAAAGACAGATGCAAGAGTGTACGAGTACCTTAATAATATTGGACATGAAAAGTGGACGAAGATGCACTCATAAAACAACAGGTTCAGGACCATAACATCAAATATTGTTGAATCCCTTAACTTAGTAATAAATATGCAAGAGAACTACTGGTCATAACCCTGCTGGAATACTTGAGAGGACTGATGTAGCAATGGACTTCCATAAATAGAAATATTGCAAAAGGCACATTCAAAAAGCTTGCAAAAAAGCCTGATGAAAGGCAGACCGAAAACTACATTAAATCTCTAAAATCCAATGTAAGATCTCATACTTTTCTTTCAAATTTCAAATACTATGCATAACACAAACAATCAATAATTATTTAGTCAAACAAATATTATTTCTGAATACTTTTAGTTTCTTGATACAATAAATGCAATTCCTATTTTAATTCTGCTTATTCTTAAATAATTTTCAAAAATGTTAATTTTTGTGAACTTGCATCCTTTTGGTTTACATTTGGTTTTTGGTTCAATTATAAAACACCAAATTCCAAGTCTTTTTAGGTCAGAAGATCAGATGATGAAATCTTCGGTGTTAATTGTGAGCAAATCTAAGAAATAGTAGACCTGAAAGATAAAACTTACACGTGCAACAAATTTCAACTTGATCAACTACCTTGCCAAGTCAAGATTAAAGTCGAAAGACCTAAAAAGACAAGAGCCAAATCTCAATGGGAAATGAAAACAGAAAACAAGTGTGGCAGATATGGCTTATTTGGACATAATAGGAAGACCTGCAGAAATCCACCAAACATGCAATAGTTCTTGCATACTTATGTTTCCTTTCAGTTTCTGAAAAAGATTTTTACATTTCTATAGACATTTATCAAGAATAAAAAATGGATTCTTATTGTTTTGTTAAAATTTCCTAGTGTAATTACACTCTCCCTCAAATGAATGATATGTAATATAATTTCTGTTAGGGACATTCAGATTACCATTTAAAATAAATGTACTTCAATAAAACTTCATTGTAAAAATAGAATCCATTTTGTTTCTAAAACGGTTTCATACACATATATACAAACAACTTCAAAGACTAAAAAAATTCATTAATTTTTTTTAATTTTTCAAACTACAATTACATTTGCTCAAAAATATAATTTTCAAAACTACATTCAGATAGTCCATTACCAAACTTTTCATTAAATTTCACAAAATATTTTGAATACTTTTGGTTTACATTAGGTTTCTAATACAAATATAATAAACCTGAAACAATAATAAACCTTTTCTAATAAAAAAAATCAATTAACACCATATATAGAATCTTAAAAAATAATAATAAAACAACACTAAACTTAAAATAAAATATTTTATAAAATCAACTATCTCCACACATCAATACAAATTCAACAACCTAAATATTCATCTTTATGACCAAACTAGGACACCTTAAAATCCTTAAAAAAAATAACCAAACAGTTCATAAAAGACTTATAAAACAATCTAATCAATCAACCTATTCTAAATCAACCTTCTTCTTCTATTTTCATTTGGATTCAACCTTTTTCGATATTCATATTCACTTTCCACTGCATCATGTTACATTATCATGTCATAAGCATACAAACTCACAGCGTACCGACTTCTCATCTAATCTATATTAATATTCCCAGGAATCTCCAACCCATAAAGCAAGTACTTAGCAAATGCAATTGTAAAAACTCCACAATCACTACAAAAATTAAAAATAGATCAAAATAATGAAAAATCAATAAAATGAAATTAAAACAAAGAAAAAAAACCTCACCTGTTCTCTTAGGAAGGAAGATCATCAACCGACACAACTTTAAAAGGATCTAAAACCTTCTTTGAGGATAAACTTCAGAATTCATATTAATATCTTTACAATTTAACCACAAATCAAGAAGTTCAAAAAATACTGGAAGCAGAATGCTATAAGATTCCAAAACTTTCATCACTAATTTTTAGTCTTTGTACTCCTCAAAGAATTATAAATGTAAATACACCTGTCCTTGAAGTTCAAACGCCCTAAAATCCAATGTTTCTCCTTACCAATGTGAATAGGAAATAACACATCATCAACAAGATACCAGGTAGTGTTACTAGCCATGTAATACCCGAGTATGTACTCCGCAACACTATGATCAATAGAAATAAGAGAATAATCATTATTCTTTGATAAAAATTTCTTATATAAAGCCTAAATACATTAATCAAATTGGTTATTTGTTGTAGTGCATTTGACACAACTGTCAGAATAAACTTTCCCTTTTTTCCTCAAATAATAAAATAAAACATCAATATGCTACAAAACATAAATTCAACATATCAAAAATTTATTTTATATATAGTATACAATCAGTTTATATTCAGTTTCTAAAACTAAAAACTTACAAAAAATAAAAAAACTTACAGAAGAAAACAACATCTTTCCAAGGGAATCCAGAGTATAGAACTATATCTTTGCTACAATTGTCTAAACTCCAAATACAAAACTAGGAGAAATCAAATTATCTTTATCAAAATACAAATTCTTCCTATAAAATTAAAAAAACATAAGCAAACAATCAATAAACTACTTATAAATAATTAAATAAATAAATAAATAAAAAACAAAAACGTACTTGTTCTTCTTCTTCAACCCAACCTCAATCCAACTATCAAAACTAGAGAGAGATTCATATTTTAAAGCTTCTCCAATATCCTTACTAAAAGGATGTATATTTTTCAAAATGGTTATGTACTTCCTCCCCGTGCTAACTCTTGAAGAACCAAACTCATTAAAAAAAAAAGATTTCATGACATAACCAGGTCTATGCTCCTTTTTATCAGGAAGTGGAGTCTCAAAGTCATCATCATCAACCTGAATATATTAAACAGTATCAAAAACCAAACAGAAATAAAAAAACAACCCAAATAAATCACGTATAATTAAAAAAACAATGATAATACCACAGTAGCAGGATTAACGATCTGCCCACCAATAGCACCACTTTCCTTAGAAATAGACATAGAAACACCTTTTCCAAAATTCTATTCAAAAAAAAAAATCAATGCTCAACCACAAAAACACAAACCATAAAAAAACACAAAAAAAATTAAAAATAAAATAACATACAACATCACCACTTAAAGCAACTTTTACAATATTATCAATAACATTAAAAGCCTCATCAACATCATCAAATATAGAATCTTCAACCTAAAAATAAAAATAATATATCAAAAGCAAAATTAATAACTAACACAAAACCAAAAAATATATTAGTAAAACATAACAAACATAACACAACACACCACATTAGACTTCTTCACCACTTCATCATCATCTTTATCTTTATCAAAATCATCTTTGCTATTGGAATTCGAACCAATATCATCGACCAATTTATCACCTTTAAAATAGGAAAAAAAATAGTATCATAAACAAAAAAGAAACCAAAATGATTAAAAAATAATCAAATCCAATATACCTTAACAGAATCTTTTACCTCTAAATCACAAGCTTCTTTATTCCCACCATCTCCTCTACCTTCACTCCCTTTATATTCACTTTCTTTTTCACCTAAACCAACAGAAGAAGCACTACCACCACCTCTACCTTTTCAACCTAATTTAAAATGACATCAGAAACTAAAAGTAAACAAAACAACAACAAAAAAATTAAAAATAAAACATAATAGAATAACCAACAACACCTAATGTAGCACCTCCATTATTTCCATCATCATCTTTCTTTTTCTTTAACATAAACACAATATTATCATATGAATCACTATTTTTAACCCCCAGTTTTGCCATAACCAATTTCATTGAAGAAGAAAGATAATCCAACTTTTTATACACAATCAACTTCAAATCATTAAATTCATTTCTCAAATAGTCATGTCTTAAAGCTAATTCCTTTAAAAAGTCACAAGAATTTGGTGAACTCTTCACATCACCAAACTCTTTCTTGCCTTTTCCAAAAAAACCATCTACAGTCAGCCTTAACAACTCTACCTTAGTGGGAGATACATTGCTCAATTTCAACTACAAAAAATAAAATAAAATTAAAATTAATAACAATAAAAATAAAAAAAACAAAAAAAAAAACTTAAAAAAATTAAATAACCAAAACAAAATTTACCTTACTCAGCCGTTCCTTAAAAATCAAGCGTTGCAACACCTTGTAACTCAAATTTGATTTACAAGTCCGATTCAGAACTCGAGGAATAAGTGGATTCTTTAAACTACTATGTATACAAATATTATTAACCACAAATCGATAACATTCATAAAACCATATTCAAACAGCATAGAGAAAGCCATTTGATTGGTAAAAAGTCCAATCACTTTTCTTTCTATTTTCACTCGTAAAAAGATTCTCCTTCAAGTATTCCATGGTCAAGTAAAACGCATCCTTCCCCCAATGACACTCATTACAAAAACCACACTCAACAATATCAAATATTCTTTTACTCACCATCTTCTCCAATGGAGAACTCATAAAAATACTTCAATAAAATAAATCGAACCAATCTTAACACCATCTTCATCATTATCCCAATGTTTGGATAACAAACTCTCATACACAGACTGCTTGTTTATTTTCTTTAAACTACCAAAATATTTTAAAATCAACCTATTCTCCTCTAAAAAAATAGTTAACAACATAGAGTTACCAACATACCTTAACCAAGTAACTAATGCAAATTTGTCCATCCCAAATTTTAATCTCTTTCCAAAAACATCAAAATAACACTCAAACAAATTAGATTGCTTCAATTCTCTTAACAAAAGAGAATGAATCAACTGGCATTGAACTTCAAATTTTGGTAAATCTAAGAAAAAACCAAAACATGTTTCATGAAAATGACGCGACTGAGTTTCATTCAAAACTTCTTTAATCAAATTAAGAACACCATATGATAAAGTGCAAGAAACCTTAGCTTTAAAATACTCATCGCTTTTCAAGAAAGGCTTTTAGTCCTAAATAAAAATTTAATCAAAAACTAAAACAAAACAAAACTAAACCAAAAAATAATTAAATAAATAAATACCTTTAAAGTAGCAACCTTTACACTAGATCATTTATCAACATCCTTTTTCATCTTCATCTTCCCCCTATCAATATCTACACCCACAGAACCCCTTTTCTTCTTACCCGAAACACCACCACCCTCCTTCTTTGCATGTCCCTTTTTTTCACTCCTGTCTATTGTTTTTTTCACTATTTTTACTCCTACACATCTTTTCTTCTTCACATTTCGTTCTCTCTGTTTCACAGGATTATGATTTTGTGATCTTATGTTAACCATAAAAAATTTATAAGAAATAATGACTAAAACAAAATGACAATTACTTTCTACACCACTAAGCAGCAGTTGCTACTGAAAAAAAGAAAAAAAATCAATTTAAAAACCAAATTTAAAAAAATGAAAAAAAAAAAAAAAAGAAGAAATTCAAAAGAAAAGGAAGAAACAACAGTAAAAAAACCTCTTTGTTGAAGACTAATGTAACAAGGGATATTTTTGAAAATGCAAAGGATACACATAAAAAAAGAAAGAGTAAATTTGTAAAAAAAATAAAAACTTTAGACATTTTTATTTACAACAATTAAAAATGGAATATTTTTATAAAAATCTCTACCAACAATGATTTTTTTTTTTGGATTTTCTACCCTTCATGGATGTATTTATCATCTTTGAAGGTTGTTTAGATTTTTCATATAAAATTGTTGTTTTTGGGATCTTGTTGCTCCTTACGATCTATTGTACTATTCACTATATACTGCTGGAGTTGAACAAATATATATTTACACATTATAGTTGATGGTATATACTTTAATATAAAAATAGATAGAGCCATAATCTAAAAAAACAAACAAACAAACTCAACTATGAAATCTAAAGTAATTACTATTTATAACTTTAAAATACAAGCTACATTTACATAATTTTACTTTATTTGTCTAAAAAATTGAAAAAGAAAAAACACATCAAATATTAATAAAAAAAATTAAATTAAAATAATTAAAATAATATTAATTAATTAATTTGATAAAAAAAAATTATATACTTTACTGCAAATATTTATCCTAGCTTCTAGTTTATTTTTCAATATATATATGATAATCATTTATGATCTAACAATTTTTCCAATCGATAATTTTCAATGTGTCTCAAATTATGTCATTGCAGTATAATGAAATTGGGAAAGTGTATATATTATCATATCAATCTATTGAAAACTCGAGTTTGATAAAACATTCACGTGTATAATATATGATTAAAAAAGTTAAATTTTATAAAATAAGATTTCAAATTTATGAAAAAAAAATTTAAATTTTATTAAATTTATATATTATATGTGAAATATAAATTTTGAAAGAATTTTTTTTTTAAATCTATTTAATTCAAATTTAAATTAATTAAAATTTTATGTTGATAATATACTGAAACATCATATGAAATAATAATAAAATAAAATACAATGTGAATGAATTTTAATAAGAGATTAAAAAAAAGTGTGGATATTCATATGTGAATTACCATTACAACGGGCTAAAAAATTATAGAAATTAGCATGTAACAACTAAAATATACAAATTTGAGGAACTTATGATATGATCAAATCTCAGTCAGGGTAACTGTTCTCTCTGTGTCCACTGGAGTCGGAACAAAAAAATTTCTTTCAATTTTCAGTTCAATTCACAAAAAAAAAAAAAAAAAATTCCAAACTTCAAAATTTAGGGTTTCTCCTCGCCATTTGCAGCATGTGCGATTGCATATCCTCTCCCCCTCTATCTTTCTCTACCTTTAAAATTCGCACCTCTGACTTAAAGCGATGTCCTGCATTCAGCACCTACATCTCAATTCCTAGAAATGGCGGGTTTAAGTTAAGGGCCACCAAAAATTCCCGCCAATTTTACAGTGAATTGGGTTTTAAGGAGAAAGGAGAAGGGAATTTGGAGTTGGAATCAAGAATGGGGAGTGATAAAGAAACTGATTCGGGGATTCTTGAATTAAAGGAAAGAATAGAAGAGGAGGACTTGATTAGAGTTGGAGAAAGTAATGAAATTGATGAGTCCAGAGAGGTAAATGAGGAGATGAGATTGAGTCGAAGGAGACAAGTGATAAGGAGATCTAATTTGTTGGCAAAACAAGTCATCAGTGTTCAGTCTGCTCTTAGCTTGGGTTTTGTTTCCCAAATTTGGGTCGATGTTGATTCTGTGAGTTGCATTCGAGACTCAATTGTGTTTGTGCATATTGGGGAACATTCAAAATTGATTCATGAATATGATTTTAGATTTTGTTTTTTGTGAAAATCATAGCTTTTTTTTTTGTTTTTGTTTTTGTTTTGTGTTTAGTGGATGGTATTGGTTGTAGAAGTGAGGCCAAACTTGCTTTCTGGAGAATCAGAGAGGTTTCTTCTGGAGGATGTTAGACGGGTAAATTTTCTTATTTTCTTATTAAGGATATGTTTTCTGTAAGATATAAAATTAGACTTTAGAAGTTTTGCTTCCTTAGGTGAAGAAACCTTAGCTTGAAAAATGTTTCCCTCACTTGATCAATCTCTCACTTACCCGTCACGAAATTAGTTGGATAAACAGTTCAATATGTCACCTTTGTGGCATACTGGAAAAAGACACTTCTCTTTTCCTTCATCTTAGGATAAAAATAGTTGCTTGTCATAGGTCAATTAAGGAGCAAAGTACAATTGTTTGCAGGTCGGTGATGTCATACTTGTTGAGGACGAGAATGTGCTGGACAGTGAATTAAAAATGGTTGGCCTTGAAACTTTGGTAAGTATCATTCTGTGTGTATTTAGTCATGATTGCATTGAGATGTTTATGCGTGTTGGTTGCTGGATTTTGCATACTTTATTAGAGAGTGAATTCTCATTAGGAACTAATTGAAAAAAAAAAATGAACATTCTCTTAGATACACCCTCTGGAGTTCCTTCGATCCATTGTTTTTTATGTATTTGGTATGTTTTCATTGAGTATATCTCCTTGTGGCATTTTACTTACGAGAGCTTAATGGATGATGCCTGTTAGGTAGGATACAGTGTTGTGACGCCAGGTCGGCGGTACATTGGAAAGGTGAATTAACATGGCATTTGTTAAGTCCTTTGTATTTATACTATTTGTTGTGAAATGCTCTCTTACTTATGTTGTAATTATTTTAGGTGCGGGGTTACTCTTTCAATGTCAATTCAGGGGCTGTGGAGATGCTTGAGCTTGATTCATTTGGGATTTCCATCATTCCTTCTAGTTTGGTTGGTTGACTGGTCTTTTGTTTGTTCTTACAGTACATATTGGAATTTCTGATTTAGATTTTATACTTCCAGTCTTGCACAAATAGTTGTCTGGTTGAATTATATGCTGCTAGCAGTTTTAACTATCAGGTCAGTTATTAAATTCTTTTCTTTTAGGTGAGTACCTATGCTTTACCTATTGAGGATGTCCTTGAAGTTTTCTCAGACACTGTCATTGTGCATGAAGCAGCAGCATCACGGATACGAAGGTTAACAAAGGTAACTTTCTGCTGCAGAGTGAAGCTGTTAATTTTCCATATATGTGGTTTTATAAGTTGCTATGCTGAGAAAGTTGTAGTTTGTCTGCAAAGTGCTCTCTTTATTATTATTTGATTCTGCAGAGCATTTTAGGGTCTAATTGTTCATTTTTTCTGAGAGATGACAGTAAGCTAGACAGGCTCTAGACATTTAAGAGATGTTCACGTACACACTCATGCACAAAAAGATTCCTGTATGGAAGCACATAAATTATTGCTTAACACTGAGGCCTATATGCATATATAATTCATACTTGTACTAGGTTTCCTAATCTTTACCATTAATTATTGAAGTATCAGTGTTTCTTACCACATGTATAGTAAGTTGCTACTTTCTGCTGAGGGTGTACCATCTAATTAATGAGTAGCATTTCACTTGTAATTTGGGAAATTCATCTTGAAAGGGACTGTTGAATATATTTTCCTGCTATCTATGGTTTCCAATGGTAAATAAATTATTGGTGCTTCTTTATAATTCAAATTCAGGCTTTTTGTTTTTGGTTTACAGATATATCCACATCTACAGTGCTGGTTAACTATCATGCAACCTTCTTTTAGTTGATTGTAATGACTAATGAGTAGATTGTCTCGTCATAAAGCTTGATAGTTGATAATTTATACCAGTAACTGAAAATCCACATGCTATTAACAGGGTTTTTGGGATGCACAGAAGGTAGGAACTTCCATAGGCGAAATTGACGAATTTTCTGGTGATAAATTTTCCATTAGATCCGATCATCATCAGAGCACAAGGAGAAGTTCTCACAATCAGAAATCCCATCCCAAAGTTCAAGAATTTGAGGAAGATTGGGAGCTTCCAATGGATTACTTATGATATTCAGGATTCTAATACTTTGCATTTGTTAAAATCATTTTATACATGTAGATATATGGATGTTCTTTGCTCCCTTCTTGACTTCTGCCTATCCACAACACACCTCTTTTTTTTGTCTTTTTGTTTTTGTTTTTTTTTTTTTTGCGCCTTTTCTCATTTTCCTTCTCATAGAGAAATCAAGTTATAGTTAGAAGAAATTCTAACTTGTGAAGTTTGAAAAAAGTACATTGTAATCTGGGTGAAGCTTTTTGTGATTGAAGTCCTTCATAGGGTAGAGAAATTCTCTCCCCAAACTATTCTTGTACATATGTACTGTTAGTACAAAGGTATTAAATGTAAATTATCTTCAAACTACTATCATGCATTCAATTTGTAACTTGTGACTTCTGTGAGTTTTTTTTTTTTTTTGGGTCTCTCAGCTTCATTCCAATACGCATCGATTCAAGGTCACAGTTCTGCACCTTGTTATTCTCTTATTCTCAGATACTACAAGCTTTCAGAATCCATATATAACACAAGTGACCCGTTCGATTGGGCTGTGGATGCAAATTCTGAGCTCAATACTTGAAGTACTTTTCTTCCAGTAGAAAATGAGATGGAGACAGAAACAAGAGCTTTTGTTGCTTTCATTGTTCAAATGCATTGTTACCTCATTGCACTGTGTAAGAAAGTGCCAAGCAGCGATCATTGCAAGAAAGAGAAACCCACTGAAATCTAAAAAGATATAGATAAGCTGCAGGCAGCAGTAGACCCAGCTTACGGTAATATTCAGAACTAACCAAAATCTAGTCTTCTACGAGATGGTATTTTTGAACTTTCTTCTGTTAGATGGTGATGATGATGGGTTCCCATATAACTAACTGTACTTGTTTATTATGTTTTGCCGTGGGCCTTGCCGTTTCCATCTCCTGAGATTCTAGATATAATTAAGAAGAACATCACAATCTGGGGTGTTTCTATTTCAATTTTTTGGTATGATTTAGCATGCAATCGTAAGCTTTCTTTCTTCAAATGTTAAAAGTGAGAAACCATCCTACCCTCTTATGTTGCGTTTCCACAAATATGATATGAGGATACCTTTATTAATGAATATTGGTCCATTGTTGCGATGCTCAATAAAGAATCCTCAAAAGCCAATAGTATATAGGAATAATATACATATTACAAACCTATACTGATAACTTTTTTTTATAAGAAGTGATAAAAGAAAAAAAAATTGTTGTGCTATATATTTCGGGCATATAATTAAATCTCTAATAATTACTTGTAATGGTTGTGGAGCCATCAACATTAATTTTTGCATTATTATTGCAAGAGAATTTGTGAGATCCATTTTTATAGTGTCCTCTTTCAGGTATGAAAAAATATTATATAAGTTGCACCACAATGAAAATCTTAATAATAATCTTTCTCAAAAGAAAAATATAATAATAATCCTAGATCTATGCTTATAGAGCGTCTTTGTGATTGTATGTCTACTAAGCGGAATGAAACATATTTAGTAGCCGTTAGCGCCTGTATTGATTCAAATTCAAAACTGCCTGCGTTTGTTTCTTTTTTTTTCTTGGCTTTCACTTTCTCAGCTGCTACTCTCTCATTTATCATCTGACACAAACACGAACACCTAAGCTTCAATTCCAAAGCATTCCACCGGAAAAACAAAATGCAGAACAATCTCCTCCAATCTCCAAAGCTCGCCGGAGAAAATAAACATCTCCGTCCAAAATCCAGCCGTAAACCTCTCCAACCAAAGAACTCACTGTCCACCAATCCAGCTATAGAGATTCAAATCCTAAAGCCGAAGCACAAGCAGGATCAGTCCGTTGAGATCTCGGCTGCGGCAGCTAAGGAATGGAACAAAGAGAACCATCCGATCGTTTCAACGTCGCCAGCGAAGCTTGTGATTGAGACAATGGATGCTTCATTAGCTGAGGAGCTGAGTACGATTAGGAAGAAGATGGAGAGACTGAAAGCAGAGAAGGAGAAAACAGAGAAAATGTTGAACGAAAGAGAGAAATTTTTGGATATGAAGATGAAAGAGATGGAGGAGAGAAGCCAGATTCAAATGAGCCTCGAGATTGAGGTGGATAGGCTCTTTAGATTGAAGGAACAACTCCGTTCTTCTTCTTATTCTTCTTCGTCTTCCATGGTAAATTCAATTAAATCAAGCAACAGCAAAAATAAATAAATAAATAAACTCTTGCAGAATGACATCATCATTTCGATTTATTATTATTATTGTTATTATTTTGGTGTTGTTTCAGAAAATTTCTCCATTGCGGTCACTAAGAGAGCAAGAACATGAGAAGAAGAAGAACAATTATCAAGTCCATTGGCAGGTATATTTTAATGATCTTTTTCGTTTTTTATTTGGTTACATCCGATCCGAACTACTGCACATTTGGTGTATTCAGGAAATGGGAGATGATGAGGAGATGGAGGAATCAGTGACAGGAAGTGGATTACAGAGTCCATGCTTGAGTCTCAGTTCGAGTTCGGCTTCCAATTCTATTGCTTCACAACTTGTGACAGTAAAATGAATCCATTTTTTTTGGCTGTTTCCTTTCTTTGATGTAAAATCGGTGGGTTTTTTGAGTGCTCTAATGATTTCACTTTTGTCATTGTTGTTGTTTTTCTTCAAATTTTCTACAGTATTTCACTGTACAATTTGGAAAAAAAGAAAATAATTATCCTACTAAACTTCTTCAAAAGCAGAAGTCAGAAATAGCTGCTGCTGCAGCTGCAGCTTTGATTATTATTTGATCAAAATGATGACCATCATTTGGTGTCATTCAATGATCAGATATTTAGTTGCCATATGGTGAAACGATTCAGACTAAAGCCCGTGAGAAACCACAATTGAACAAGATTTTAGAGCTCAAGTGTCGGTTCATAAAAATGATTATCAAAATACTAACTGCCTACTGCTATCTCGCTGATATATTCGGTCCTGTATCGAGTTAAAAACAAGATTTGAGAGCACCAATTTCTATTCTCTGGAAGTGATGCTGTTTTAGCTTTTATTCATCTGGAAGACACAGGAATCAAAGCTATATATAGCACGTATGCCAACCCTAACCACAGAACTCCAGGGCAAGCTGCTGACAATGACATTATTCCTTTATTCCCCTGATGTGCAAGCAATGTTTCAGAAATTCCTAGGTATTGGCATTAGTGAGAAAAAAAATTACATCCATCAGAATCAGAAGCATATTTAGATTAATCAGTTTATATCACAGGACAGAAACTTCCCAAAAAAAAGAAACGAATAAAAAAGGCACGCCATCCACACAAAAAAACAAAATCAAAAATATTTTAAACTACTCAGTATTCGAACATTTCAAGGAAATGAAATTGCAAATATCACCCCCTGTTTCGCTACCCTGCCTATTCTAACTCTAACTTGAGACTAGGAAAACGCAACAACATGGAGCTGGAAGGCTTGTTATCAAAGTCTTCACAGAATATAATCTTGTACAGCCATAACACATAGCAGCTGACAAGAAAATGTGTAGAACACAGAATAAAAGAAAAAAGATGTAGAAAACAACATTGAGCAAATGTTCCTACATTAGAAGAAATCACCAGAAAGCTTGGATACAATTATCATTGAATCAACTGGATATGAATGGAAAATTTTTCCTCTAGACTTCTGACGAATTCAAATGATGATGATTCACTATGAATGAATTGGGGCTTCCAATATTCCACAGAATACCAGTCCTACCTAAGTTTCACATTAGCAGAATTTCCAATGATTGTTGCAGTTTACACATGTTACATATGTTGTCATGGGTTCATCTGCACTCCTTGTTTGCATCTGATAGTATGTGCATTTGCGCTGACCACAGCGACCGCACTTAAATTGATCAGTTGTGGCTTTTGCTGGACCACCACGCTCACTGTTAAACAATGCTTTCTGTTTTAGCTGTTGATTTTCCTCTTGCCTTTGTTTACTTGCCATTTCTTCAGGGGTCATAGAAATGAGCCTCTCTGGTTCCACATCCCCAAGAAGAACTTTTCTCCTCAAATCAGGATTATTTGGGTCCTTGAGGTTGAACATTATGGATCTATATTTCACTTTCTGGGCTCCATTTGATCGGCCCATCTTTTCAAACATTGTAGATTCTACTGATACAGCAACTCGCATTGGATCGGACCCATTTACTTTATCCCTGATCTCCTCATCAGCCTCATCAAAAACTTTGGACAAGGCCTCCACAAGAAGTTCGCGAATTTTGTCACGCAAAGCATCATTACATTTCAGCAATGTAGTCAGCTTTGGTGGAGCAATAGGGGCTTGTGATGGTTTTTTCACATTAGAGACTTCTTGTTTCTCCACAGATTTCTTTTCAACCTTGATAATCTGTTCCTGGTGAATCCTTTGCAAATTTACTTTGCTTTCTTCTTGAACTTTCTCAACTTTGACTGTCTCTGCCTTTGAAACCTCAGCTTTGACTGAACTTTTACTATCAGCAGTGCCATTTTTCTTCCTAGTGGTCTCATCAATAACAATCTTTTTCCACATTTCCAGTAAGTCAGAGGCTACAGTTTGGATCTTCTCCCTGGGATGCTTTGTGAGAGGCCGAAGCCGTTTCCCCACCTGAAATATTAATAAAAAGCTTCATGAATACATGACATGTTGGAGGCAGCAAGCTAAACCATACAAGCAATTACTGAGGTTCATGAACATTTAAAATGAATGCTATTAGTAAGGCAAATTTTGCGTTGTCTAAAAACTTAAAGAACTTTGAGAACCATTAGTCCATTACTTCAACTATCAGGTGGGCAGGTAAAGTGGGATAATTGACTATAAAATAGGTCTGCAAGGATTATCAAGTTGGATGCTGCAACTAACCTCTGTTTTGCCCAAGTACCATCAAACAAGACGAGATAACCAACTAAATAAGTTAAACATTAAAACATGGTGCAAATGCAATGCATCATACATGTCAGCAACAATTGTATAATTAAACAAATGTTACTTCCACAAATCTTTTCTGTCTATGAAAACAATGGTGTAATGGCAACACAAACTGATGCAAACTTAATTTTGGCAATCACAGCAGCCAGAAAGCACCAGGATATTGGGGGAAAATACTTGTAAATGCGCCTCGCAAGTTCAGAATTCAGGTAATTCATGACCCCTGGCAACTCCAAATAAACAAAGACACAAAAAAGACCAAGAAACATATGCCGACATGCACAAATGTACATGTACTTGTTAAAATTAAATGAGGTACAGCAAACATAAATTTGGAATGAGCATTTTGTTCTGCTTAATATGTGGGATAACTATTAATCAAAGACTCTAGTTGAATACCTACATTTAATCAGGTCTAGATGAATCCGAGATCTTTCAGTCAATAACCTTCATAGAATTTTCACATTTACTGGAACATTAGCCACTAGACCAACCATCTAGATGGGGGGTTTAACCTTACAAATGCCCAAACACAACGCAAAGGTTCCTTGCTCAAAATGAAGGCATAGCATATTCAACAATTTCGACAGTCACAACCAAAGACCCTAGTTACATTACTTTAAAAAGAAGGCAATCAAATTCCAACACCCAATTCATAAAATCAGACAAACCCCAATCTAATTTATAACAGTAGAAGATTAACATAAAAAGACCCCCCAAAAAATAAGAAATGGAATATCAAACACAATTCAAAACCCAAAAAAGGAGAAGAAATTAAAAATTACCTGAGAAGAAACCAAAATATCATAGCTTATAGGAAAGCTCTTAAGCTGCTTCAAAGCATCAACACACCTCACAACGTCCGGACCACTAGAAGAAACACCGTCACTGGCGGCGGCATCAGCGGCTTTTTTAGCCCTTTCAAACAACTCCACCAACTCTTTCTCCATCAAACTTTCGGATCCCAAATGAACCCAATATCTGCCTTCACAAAACAAAAAATAAAAGAAAAAAATTTATCAAAATTAAACAGGAATCATCCATGCAATTTAAGGACAAAAATTATATATATATAAAAGCAAGCAAAAAAATTGAAAAAAAAAAAAAACGAAAGAAACAAAGAAGATCTGACATAGATCTTTGTTGCGAATTGAGAAATGGGTAGTACCAGGGCAATTTGGAGATGGGTCTGGATTGTGTTGACCGGCAGACAGCTACAGAGGCGGAATTGTTCTGTGTACCCTCGGCGGGCTTTTGGTCTTCTCTTGTCTTGGTAGAGAAGGTGTTGCTTTTGTTGCCCTGTTTTTAATTTATGTTCCCTTTTGTCAGAATTGATACGTGGAGGATAATGTGGAAATGTATGTAATAAGAAAAACTTGCGAATTTCCAAAAAACAGAAAAAGAAAAACTTGGGGGCGTTTTAGTAGTTTTGATCAACGGTTAATATGTTTGTGTCCTAAGAAAGGGTTTGGAAATGGACGGTCT
Organism: Mallotus nudiflorus; assembly: GCA_947683625.1. Classification (NCBI taxonomy): domain Eukaryota; kingdom Viridiplantae; phylum Streptophyta; class Magnoliopsida; order Malpighiales; family Euphorbiaceae; genus Mallotus; species Mallotus nudiflorus. The sequence continues at coordinate 1,175,106 of CANTUR010000239.1, forward strand.
ATGATGGCGTTGAAGAAGCTCCTAGATGACATTGAATTATGGGTTGGATTGTGTGCATTATGTGGGTTTCATGTGATTGGAATTGGACTAAGATTTAGACCTTCGAACCCATAGTTTAAAGTCTCGACCCAAAACCATTAGAGCACCAAATTATGGGCTTGGATGTTTGTCCGATTCTCTCATTAAAATATTATTCGAATTTTTCCAAAATAATTAAAAAAATTGAAAAAAAATTTCAAATTTCTTTTAAAAGCGCAATGTTGACAACAATTGTTTTAAAAAATATGGTGGTTGTTTATATGTACAAACAACCACCTCACATCAACTTCATAGCAATCATTGTCACCAACAATGATAAACGATATAGCGATTGTATAAAAATCAGAAAACAACCGTAAAGCCAACAATAATCAAACAACAATCTCATAATAACCTTTTAACAAAAAAAAAAACAAATAACATCAAAATAAATCTTACAACAGCCATGAAACCAAAAAATAATTCTTCAACAATTAAAAACAACTATAAAACAGCCTTACAAAAACTAAAAAACAACAATAACAACCTAACAATAATTAGAAAACAACCAGAGATAGCTGACAATAACCAATTTCGAATTGCTCTGTTTACCTCTATTTTCCAAAGACGTAAATATATATGAAAATAAAAATAAAAAAATATCCAAAAAAATAATAATCAATAAAATAAATAAATAAACACTTCTAACGGATCTTGTGTAATACTGCTACAGTTATATTTTTTTCATCGCGACTCTTCTTTTTCTTCTTCCATTTCATCTCGTCAAAACCAAAACAATCACCTCTAATAAATGTTATCCAACACTGGTGCAACTGTCTTCTTCTTTACCGTCAATCTCATTCTTCTTTTCCCATTTCATTTTGTCAAAAATCAAACAATTCCAATGACGAAGTGATAACAGTATCGGTGTTGGAGTAGAATCGTTCGCTTCGAGCTGTTCCATGAGAAATAGGAGGTTGTGTCAAAATTTGGGAGTCTGTCAAGATGGAAACAACGTGAAAAAAAAAATATCCGTGTTTATGAAAAATAAAAAAATTATATTTGAAAAAAAACCGCCGTAAATTTAAAATTCGTGGTAAAAAAATCGAATAGGTGTAATTTTACCTATATATATATATATATAAATTACTAATATTAATGAGTTTGGTATGATTACAAAATAATAAAATATTTTTTAAAAGTAATTTAATATGTCCGTATGAACCATAATTTTTATCATAATTAAAAAATTATAAATACAAAAATTTTACTTGCACCAAGGTAGTACATGCAATCTTTGAGATATTATTTTATATCTCATCCAATAAAAATATGATATATTATGTGTATTGCAAATTTAATTATTAACTGTATTGTTAATTGCATCCAGAATATTACATGCTGAATATTTAATATATTATTAATTAAGAAAATATTTATTTAAATTTTTTTTGTTTAGAAAAAAAATTAAAGAGTTGTATTTTTAAACTGGAAAGAAATTTTCATTTCAAGCTGGAAATGGTTTTCTAATTGGAAATAAATTTTTAAAATTTTTATAATTGTAAAAAGTGCTTGAAAACATCTTTAAAGAGTTTCTGGAAATTTCCATCACATAAAAATTCTATTAATTACATGATTTTTTATAGGATTACAGCCTGGTTGATAAAATCAATACTCTTTTCTTATGAGTAGGAGCCGAATTGCTAATGTAATTTTCACTTTTATAGTTTTGGGAGTATGCCCACTTTTTAATTTTGATGAAATTGTTTTATGTTTTATGTACTTATGGCATTTTTTAATTCGATTTGAGATTATTATTATACATATAACATGCAAATGTTTTTTTTTTTGGCCAATATATAATATAAATGTCACTATTATAGTAAAATCACAATAGCATGTTCAACAACTACAATTACATGACTAATTTCAACCAGACAACATTCTCGTGGACCCATCTAATCTCCACACAAGAAGACACACAAAATTACCCTCTAAGATGGTCACCAAAAAAATTACCATATTACAAGTAAAAAACAACATCAAGCGAGTAAAACGCCAAGCTATAACCTTCTTATTTACCGTTGGGTGCATTTGCATATAAAATTGAGTTTATTTTTTTTATTTTTTATTTTTTAAAAAAGAAAACACTCTAAAGTAAAAGGCAATGGAATGTGCAGAACATTGCAAGGACACACATCGATTCATGGTTAAAAAAAGTTAAAAACCAACATTTTTCTACCCAAAAGGACATGCAAAGAGCAGTACAAAAACTCCAAAGTAAGCCTAAAAAGCAAGTGAGCTTCCATTTCAGGATTCTTCCTTGCGTAAACATACATGGGTTTTGAAGAACCGGATACGAACACATGCTTCATGTCAAAATGGAGATCAAAGAATCTTCTTTTGTAAAACAAATAACCCATTATTATTATTATTATTAAATAAGTTAAAAAGAAATCCCAAAATTGAAGAAAAGAAGCAACCTCAGAATCCAAAAAGAAAAATCACCGTACAGTTGTACCATTCCCACTCCTATTATGAAAGCTAAAATCTATTTTTAAACCCTTAAACTATATTTTAATCTCATATTTTTTTTATATTATATTAAGCGCATATACTATTATTTTATTTAACTTTTCAACTCTAATTTAATAAATTTTATATATATATTTTTCATATTATAAGAATTAAATGCAATACATAAATAATATTAAAATAATTTAATAATTATATAAATAATAATATAGAGATTCAATATAATGAAATAAAATGATATGAGCTTAATAAAAAAAATTATTATAGTTGAGGCTTTAAAAATAATTTGTGCCATTATCAAGCGAAATGGGATAAACTAATGTCACATGAATAGTGTTCAGTACATGATTCAGTCAACAAATTAAATTTGACTTTACACTCATTAATTTCACTATCTTCTTTTACCATACAACATGCAAATAGAATTTTCGTGTCCAAATCTAAATTAGTCGGAACTTCCACAATATCAATGCATTATATGTCAGGATAGTATTTTAATTGGTTATCTCTTTTATAGCTTAGTAACTCAGGTAATATTTATTATAAAATGAGATTATGAGTTTAATTTCTATTTATTTTTAATTTTTTAGTTGTAAAAAAAAAATTATTTCCAATATTAGAATGTTAAGTAGAAAGTGGTACAACTCATTATAGTGATTATTTATTTTCATAAGTATTTTAAAAATGTAAAGTTTAAATTTATGAAATTTATTTATATTGAATTTTAAGAAAGAACACTATATCAATATTTGTATTAAAAAATATAAAGTACTAAAAATTGTCACAATTAGCTGTATGGATGTTATTTTTTTAAATAATATTTTGAAATTAGAGTAATAACCTATGCAATTATTTTAATTAATTATTAAAAAATTTATATTACTTTTATAACTCCATTTCTATTTTTTATTTAATTGAATTAATTAAAGTTTAATTGTGTAAATTAATTAAAACATGTTCATATACATAAAAAGGGTAGTTTGCACAAAATTAAATTTGGTATTATATTGCAACATTAATGTTAATGAAAGGTGAAAGGGACAATCCAAAGGCTGATGGGGCCTTTTGGCTGTGTTCTGCTCATTAGTTAATGGGAAAACCCTGAAAACGGAGATTGTAAACAAAAAATCATGGCCGCAGCACGAAAGCAACCTCGCCCTTTTTCCATTTCGTACGGTCAGCTATGAGCAGCGACTGTTGCTCGCATCGCTGCCCCTGAATCATATGTATAATTCATTTGTTTCCATTGTAAATTCATTTATTATTATTGTTTAATTTTTTTTGTTGATTTTTATTAACTTATTATGGGATCTACTTTTTGTTTTATTAATTCAATTTTAAGTTTTATTTTTTAGTTTTAAATTTTAAAATTTCTAATATTTTAATATATATAAATATTTATGGCTTTATATGACTTGCTTTAATTAAATTACAATTATCTCTATAATTATTTTAATTCACCGATTCATCCATATATTTTTAAAAATCAATTAAATATCCATTAGATTTAATTTTATTAATTTTTTTTTTCAGCTAACTAAATATTCCTTTAAATTTATAATAAAAATATCAAATCTAAAATGATATATATTTTTTAAATATCTAAGAAGTATTTAGTTAGCAGAATAATAAATAGTTATTAAAATAAAAAATAGGAGGTAATTAGTTAATTTTTAAAAAAATTATAATGGATTAGTGGATTTTATCAAATTATAGGGGTAATTGTAATTTTCCCTTATTAATTTTATGTTTTTATTTATAACTAAACTAAATAAATTTTTAAGATTTTATTTATGCGTCAAATATAGAATTGATAATTAAATTTTTTATTAAAATTTATTTACAAATGACACAACTTTAATATTTATTTTGGCCAAATGCATATTTTCACCCTTGAACTTTACTAAATTAATTTATAACACTTCTCAACTTTTATTATATTATATTCAGTTTTTAAACTTTTATTTTGAACTTATTTAATCTCTCTACATAAAATTAAAGTATTATATAAATCAATTTTAATATATATATAAGAGAAATTTATATAAACTGTTTACTAAAAGAGAAAATATCAATAAAAATAAAAAAAAAATTCTACCCTTTTTAATATAAATATTTAATTTTATTTATATTATTTTGAAGCTAATTGTAATATTTTATGTGTTTAAAATTATTTGAAATAAAATTTTTATCCATTTTAATATTATATAAGTTAAATAAAATAAAAAATACAAATTGAAAGGTGATAAATATTAAAAATAAAATTTTAAAAATTGAATAAAAAATAATAAAAATTGATAAGTATCAAAAGGGTGAAATTATTCATTCGGCCATTTATTTTTGTTCACTAAGTTATTAATTCTAAACATTATTAGTATTCAAACAATTTAAATATAGGTGTTTGAAAATTTTGAATGTAAACTTTTATTTATTTATTTATATAATACATTTTGGATGCAATTTGCACGTCAATTGAAATTATATATTTTTAAAATAATTTAAATTTTTTTAATTAATATTATACTTCTATCCGAACAATTTTAAAACCATAAAATACCCTTATATTAGTCTAATATATTAGTGAATAAATTTTAAAATATTTTTCATTTGAAATCAACCCTAATAGACACTATTTTTATGAAATGTGATCATAATATCATAATTAATTATAAATTAAAACATAATTAGGTATGTATTATTATTTTTTTTTGTACTTGTAATTGATTCATCACACTACGAATTATTATTATTTTTTGTTTGTCTAAAAATGTTTATATAATAGTAACTAGTTTAACCAAGATCCAAAAAACTAGTTTAAAGTTCCTAAAAAAAATGAGATCTGTAATTAAGAGAGCAGCAGCAGTAGCAGTAAAAAGAGAAAAAAAAAAAAAAGTGCTGGCAACAAGGACTTTGCGAGAAGTCGGTAGCCAGTTAGCGACCGGACAAGCCAAGAATTGTGGTTTACCGCTCCTCCCCTCCAAAAAAAATTAAAAAACAAAACAAAAAACAAAAAACTCTTAGCTCTGTCTTCTCTTCTGTATTTTCTGCGATTTTCTCGCTGCTCATCCCTACCATAAACACTAACACGCAACTGAAAAAAAATCCCTAATTTTACAATTTTATTTTATTCTGGAAAAGATCACATGTTGAACCGAGCCAGTAATCGAAACTGAAACCGGAAAAAAGCCGATCTCTCTCTCTTGCTCGCATCATTTTTGGTGGTGGTGCCGGTGGTGGTGAGATTGAGATCTGATCTGATCATCTGCTGCTGCGAAATTCGTACTGCTTCTTTCTGCCATTTCGTCATTATTTCGTTTTCAGTGCATTGATTCGTTCTTTTTTTTTTATAATCCCGAGACGATAACCTCCTGGTACGTGTTTCTACGTTTATTTTTCTTTTTCCCTTGAAATTGAAATTAGGTTAATTAGAATTGATTAATCGCATTTTGTAGAGTCGTAATTTTTTACTTTTTTTTGGGTAATGAGTTCAAAATCTGAATTCTGAATTTTGTTTTTTTGGTTTGTAGTGCACAGACTGACCATGTATATTAATTGATGTTTGTCTTGTGTGTTTTTAGTTTTGGCTCGTCTGGCCGGGTTGCGTTTGTTCTCATTATCTGGATCTATCAGCGCTCTCTCAGCATTTTTGTTTTGGATTCAATCTCAAAGTTTGTCTTTTTTATTAGAAGCATTATCTTTTTTTTTTTTTTTTGAAAAAAAAGAAAGAAAGATATATTGGATGATTTTGCATGCGTAAGCTAGCTAGCTTGATTTTAAGGTATTTAGATGCTCAATTCGGAACAAGAAGAGGAGGAAGAATTGGATTTTTAGCTCTAGTGGGTGGTGGTTAATTTTTTATTTTATTTGCATTGTTTTGTTTTTTGCCTGGGTTGTAATCTTTTTGGAGATTTGCTGCAGGGGCAGCAGCAATTTCTCTGATTAATGCTGGCTGCAATTGGGGGCAAATTTTTTTTATTTGATTTGCCAATGTCGTTCCTGGAGGATTATTTATGACTTCTGGCCAGCCATTGCTCGACTCATCTGATCTTTCTGCATCGTCAACATCACAGCCTCACCACTCTCGTAGATTTGGCTCCTTGGGTTGTCTCTGCTCTAATGATTCCTCTAAATCTTCCATTGTTGATGACACTCAAAGCAGTCCTGCTACTTTAGATCTTTTGGAGAACAGCAACGGAGCTCTTTCTGGTACTGGCAGCAACCTTCATAGTCAAACTCCAGCTGGAGATAGTTTCATTTCTATTTCAACAACACAGCAATTCTATTCTCTTGAGTCTCAATTCTTTGAGCGGCTTGCATTGGAATGCCCCACGCAGGAGCATCCGCGCCTTGTAATGTGGGGTGCAATGGAACTGCTGCATGGTGATAATAATAATAACACTAATACCAGTTCTGCTAGCTTTGAAATTTCTAGAGGTCCAGCTCTGATTAGTGCTAAGGGGGGTTCTCAAGCTTCATCTTCGCTTCGTGATAAATTGGGCAAGTCTCAAAGGAGGAGTCGCCACAAAAGTGTGCAGTTTGATGACCATGTCTTGTGTGAAGAAGATGCCAGGATTATTTACATAAATGATCCTAGGAGAACCAATGACAAATATGAGTTCACAGGGAATGAGATTCGAACGAGCAAGTATACATTGATTACTTTCTTGCCTAAAAATCTTTTTATTCAGTTCCACCGGGTGGCTTATTTGTATTTCCTGGCTATTGCTGCTCTCAATCAGCTTCCTCCACTTGCAGTATTTGGTAGAACTGTGTCCCTTTTTCCTCTCTTGTTTGTGCTTTGTGTAACAGCTATTAAGGATGGTTACGAGGATTGGCGAAGGCACAGGTCAGACCGCAATGAGAATAACCGAGAAGCTCTTGTGCTACAATCTGGCCAATTTCTACCTAGAAAATGGAAGAAGATAAGAGCTGGTGAAGTGGTGAAGATCTCTGCTGATGAGACAATTCCTTGTGACATGGTTTTACTGGGGACAAGTGATCCCAGCGGTGTTGCTTATGTCCAGACAATGAATTTGGATGGTGAGTCAAACTTGAAGACAAGGTATTCTAGACAGGAAACATCTTTGGCGGTATCTGAAGGATGCACAATTTCAGGGTTGATCAGATGTGAACAACCTAATAGGAATATTTATGAGTTCACTGCCAATATGGAATTCAATGGGCATAGATTTTCCCTCAGCCAATCAAATATTGTTTTGCGTGGTTGTCAGCTAAAGAACACAGATTGGATAATTGGTGTTGTGGTGTATGCTGGACAGGAAACAAAAGCAATGTTGAATAGCGCAGCTTCTCCTTCCAAGAGGAGTAAACTGGAAAGTTACATGAACCGGGAAACACTGTGGCTGTCTATTTTTCTTTTCATCATGTGTCTGGTTGTGGCGCTAGGAATGGGCCTTTGGCTTGTTCGCTACAAGGGCCAGCTGGACACCTTGCCGTATTACAGAAAGGTATACTACACCCATGGCAAGGATTATTTGAAAAGATACAAATATTATGGCATTCCCATGGAGATTTTCTTCTCCTTTCTGAGTTCTATCATAGTGTTTCAAATAATGATTCCAATATCTCTTTATATCACAATGGAGTTGGTTCGTTTAGGACAGTCCTATTTCATGATTGGAGACAAGCATATGTATTGCGCTAGTTCTGGCTCAAGGTTTCAGTGCAGATCTTTGAATATAAATGAGGACTTGGGCCAGATACGATATATTTTTTCAGACAAAACTGGGACACTTACTGAGAACAAAATGGAATTTCAGATGGCAAGTGTGTATGGGAAGAATTATGGAGGCTTCTTGGCTATGGCTGATCAGATGCAGGAAGACAACATTTCAGGTATTAAAAGAAGTGGAAACTTTCTCATGTAATCATCATAATCAGTTTTAGGTGGTTCTCTTGTTTTTTTTTAGTATTGTGGTTGCCATTGAGGTATATGTTTCCCATCTGATTATCTTATTGCCATTGAAGTATTTGTTCAAAGCTGTGTTACCATGTCCTCAGCTGCTAATGTCAACATGTTGCATCATTCTAGTTTATTTTTCTTACTGCTAGAAATTATTTTTATGAAATTTTTATTCACCTTTCTTTTTCCTATACCATTAATGAAATATTTATTCTCTTAGTCTATCAAAGCCTGGTTATGATTGAGAGTTTTTCTTGATCATTCTACTCCTGCAAAAGATATTCTTTCCTTCTTGGGGTTGCTTAGACTTTAGATATGCAGGATATCATGTGACAATTTGCTTACACATTTCAGAGTATACTAGATTGGCTTCAACATGTATTTTTATGTGTTAACATTCTCATAAATATCATTTATGTTTCCTTCAAAAGTATGGTTTAAACTTTTGTCTGCAAATGTCTCATGGGTGCCTGTGTGTTGTTCCACACTGTTGAGCTGCCAGTTGCAAAAATGAATTTGGATAACAAGATTGTTCATAATGAGGGATCATTACTTGATCATTCTGGCCAAAGAGGAAAAAATGCAATAACCTTTTGAATACAATGGTTTATGCCATGACTTAGACACCTTTGCTCATTTCTAAGACTTCCTCTCCTTTATGTTAAGTGTGCTGTACTAGTATTCGTACATATTGGAAATGCATAGAGTTGGATATAATCATGATTGTGGGAACTAGAATTTGTTTCAGTAATTCTGCTTGACATAGCTTTAAACTAATTAGTTTTTACAGTTTCCGGGTCAGCATCATGATTTTGACGTACAATTGTGGCATCATTAGGAGCTCAAGATTTGAGAAAATTCTGCTTTAAATGAATTTTTAGATGTTTATTGCATTGAACCATCTATTGCTTGATATTATATGTTATTTAGTGCATTGAAGCTTCTACGTGCTTGATATTTTATGTGATCACAGCAGGCTAGTACAAGTTGCAAGTGCTTTATGTGATTTGGAAATTATACTTTTCTACCAGAGGGAATTAGATTTATAAGGGTGGGTCATTTAGCTGGTTTTTGTGACTGGGGAATGAGCCCTTGCATTGCACCCTTTTATCCCATATTTCTGGATCTGGACCAATGTCCATAATCACTCTTTTAAGAGAATTATTCTTTCCCTCATTTATCAGCTTAGTTGCTTTACTGAATGTGCGTGAAATTTTATTTTATAGAATAGTACAGAACATGAGTCTGTGTGCAACTGTGTATTGTTCATAAACCTGATAGGTGCTGCACCTCATGCTGGCAAAAGCAGGAGGCCAATTTTACCCTATTGGATTTGAACCAATGACTTGCCATATGAAAGTATTATATAACTGTTGAGTCAAGTCAGTCAAGCTGAGTCAAGTCAAAGAAAATAAAAGACACCCATATAAGAGAATGCGACACAACCAGAGTTTCCCAACCTATATGAGAGGGGCTGCTATACGAAATGAAACAGCATCTGGCATGCTCAGGTCAACTACTTGGAGAATGCGGAGCCTTTCTTTCTCGGTTGTCTATCTTAATATAAGTGGATTCTGATTCATGTGGTCGTTCTCTACTGCCATGGTCTTGTCTCTGCCCACTCTTTAACCATATCAATTGAACCAATGTCCTCCAATCACTCTTTAAGACAATTACTCTTTATTTCATTTAGCAGTTTTGTTGCTTTCCTGAATGCGAATGAAATTCTGTTTTATAGAATAGTACTGAACATGAGTCTGCATGTTCTTACACCTTGGGGCTGCACATTTGCATCTTTCGAGATTGCTTCATTTTTTATGTCATTTTTTTATTTTTTATTTTTAATGTAATTGTCTTCATGAGTTTCTATAATTCTTGATCATTTACAGCTGCAGCTGTAGACAGGAGAGAGGAGCATAAATCTACAATTGCTGTTGATTCCAAACTCATGGAATTGCTGCACAAGGACTCATTTGGAGATGAAAGAATTGCTGCACATGAATTTTTTCTTACATTGGCTGCGTGTAATACTGTCATCCCTATTCGTAGTTCTGAAACTATTGAATATCAGGGTGAGTCTCCTGATGAACAAGCATTGGTTGACGCGGCCTCTGCTTATGGATATACACTCTTTGAACGTACATCTGGTCATATCGTAGTTGATGTTAATGGTGAGAAATTAAGGTAGAAGCTCTTTCCTTTATTTATTTATTTATTTTTTTGTTTGAAAACTATTTTTGCTTTTTATCCTTTATTTGTGCTCCATCTATGATGAATTTAAATAATGCCCATGATTTCTATAAACAATTTACTAATTCGGATTACAAATTACTAAATCTGACTATTATATTGTTCTTATGCTGTATAGGTTTGATGTATTGGGTATGCATGAATTTGATAGTGTAAGGAAAAGAATGTCTGTTGTTATCAGATTTCCCAACAATGCTGTAAAGGTATTGGTGAAAGGTGCCGACACTTCTATGTTCAGCATTTTAGCCAAAGACAGTGGGGAAGATGATCATGTAAGGTGTGTGACACAGTCCCATTTGACCAAGTATTCATCACAAGGTCTGCGTACACTTGTGGTTGCTGCTAGAGATCTTACAGAAGAAGAACTTGAGCTGTGGCAATGTAGGTTTGACGTTGCAAGCACTTCTTTGACTGACAGAGCCACAAAACTACGTCAAACAGCAGCTCTTGTAGAATGTGATTTAAGTTTACTTGGGGCCACTGGAATTGAAGACAAATTACAGGATGGGGTGCCAGAAGCCATTGAGTCTCTCCGTCAAGCAGGGATCAAGGTATGGGTTCTGACTGGAGATAAGCAGGAGACAGCAATGTCAATTGGCCTTTCTTGCAAACTCCTGACAACAGATATGGAGCAAATAATTATAAATGGCAATTCAGAGAACGAGTGCAGGAAACTTTTGGCTGATGCCAAGGACAAATATGGTGTGAAATCATCAAATCGAGGAAACCCCAATTTAAAATGCAATAGGAATGCTGACTTTGACTACTTTGAAATACCAGAACAGAAGAAAGAAGGAACACTTGGTGGGCCACTAGCACTTATAATTGATGGGAATAGTTTGGTGTACATTTTGGAGAAAGAGCTGGAATCAGAAGTGAGCATATTTTTTTCTATCTTTTTACGTTGCAGAAATTTGTTTATTGGATGTGGTTTTTGTATGCTGTATTTCTTTTAAGTGTTACCTAAATATTCAGGGTTGTTTTTATTTGCTCCATTCATAAACTTATTTCTCAGTACTTCCATCTTTGTACAGCTTTTCGATCTTGCAATTTCCTGTAGGGTTGTGCTGTGTTGTCGTGTTGCACCATTGCAGAAGGCAGGAATTGTTGATCTAATCAAGAGTCGTACTGATGATATGACTCTGGCTATAGGTGATGGTGAGTTTGTCATCTTGATTCTACTTTCATTCTCTTCTTTCCATTTTCTTTTCAGCATGATAGCTGAGTCAAGTATGGTTTAGTGTGGCCTGAATGTCTTATTCATGCATTTATGACAGCACGTCCAACAAGTTTTTACTGATGGGCTAACTGGTCTACTTTTACTTGCATCTGACAAATGATGTTTTATAGGTGCCAATGATGTTTCAATGATCCAAATGGCAGATGTTGGTGTTGGAATTTGTGGTCAGGAAGGGCGCCAAGCCGTTATGGCATCTGATTTTGCTATGGGACAGTTTCGATTTCTGAAAAGATTGCTTTTGGTTCATGGACATTGGAACTATCAACGCGTTGGTTATTTGGTTCTGTACAACTTCTATCGTAATGCTGTTTTTGTATTAATGCTATTCTGGTATGCTTGTTTCCTTGGGTTATAGTATTCAATATCTGGCTGTTACATTGTTAGTTGATGGCATAATTCTTGAAGCTCATTTTGTGTTCATATTGTGGATATTTGAATGCTGTTGTTCAAAGAGGGAAAAAAAAAAAAGGAAAGAGGGAGGTAGGGAGAGAGTAAAACTAAGATAAGGTGGATGAATGATGGAATTCTGGTATCAGGAAGCTAGAGTCTCTAGTGGTTGTGACATTTACTGTGAGGAATCTGGACAATATTGGAGACATGCGAGGCTCACTTTTTTTTCATGATTTATACATGCCTTTTGTATCGCTAAATGCATAGCCTAAGCCAATAACTTGGATATAAGAGCTAGCTTTAGGGCTAAGTGTCCCTGTTCCTTCTGATGCAACTTGAACAACTATGCTGGCATTTTCTTTACAATGTAACTATTTACATAGATGCATCTCATATGTGGATGATATATCACATCTGTCAATCCTGCATTTTTAAAATCTGAAGTGAATTTGTGCATTTCATTATCCAATTTTTTTCCCCTTCAGAGGTAGCACTTTTCCCCCAAACCTTAGTGAGGGTGTGATTATCCTCCAGACTCTGGTATACTGCCAAGAGATTTATTTGCTAAAAGAAATAGGTTCTTCCTTTTGTAGTGGTTTATATATTGCAATGTGATAATCACATAACAAAAGAAGAGCAAGAGAATTATATTGTGATTGTAGGTTCTTACATTTTTCCATTCATAAACTTTTCTGTAGGTTGGTTGTCTCTGTATACTTTAGCCCTTTTCTCCCGTTCTATCCTTCATACTCACATTTGCATAAAGTTAATATTCTGAGAAAAAAATCACAATTTTGGTTTTGGTGATGGACTTTATTTTCTTTAAATGGATTGTGGTTTGTTGTGTTTTTGATACTAAATCAGTGTGGTTTTCTTTTCTATCAATAGGTATATATTGTGCACAGCTTTTTCAACAACTTCAGCCTTGACAGATTGGAGTAGTGTTTTTTATTCTGTTATATACACATCTGTCCCCACCATTGTTGTTGGTATTCTGGATAAGGATTTAAGCCATCGGACACTATTAAACTTTCCAAAACTTTATGGTGCGGGTCATAGGCAGGAAGCTTACAATATGCACCTCTTCTGGATCACGATGGCTGACACTCTATGGCAGAGTCTTGTCCTCTTTACTATACCTTTATTCACTTATAAGGAGAGCACAATTGACATATGGAGCATGGGCAGCTTGTGGACAATAGCTGTTGTTATCCTTGTTAATATACACTTGGCAATGGATGTCCAGCGTTGGGTGTATATTACTCATATTGCTGTTTGGGGATCAGTGATTATTACATTTGCCTGTGTGGTTGTATTGGATTCTATACCTGTTTTCCCCAATTATGGGTCAGTATTATCTACTTCTAAGAATCCTATTTTAGCTTATGATTTGATCTTTGAATGACTAACTATTATGTCATTATTTTGGCAGGACTATATATCATATGGCCAAGTCACCAACCTATTGGCTCACTATTTTGCTCATAATAATTGTTGCCTTGCTCCCTCGTTTTCTTTTTAAAGTTGTACATCAAATTTTTTGGCCTTCAGATATCCAGATAGCCAGAGAAGCTGAGATTCTGAGAAAAGGTCCTGATTATTTAAGGTCAAGGCCTGAATCACGTTCCAGTTGATTTGTATATTACCTTCATGTAGACACACACATATACGCACAGAGATAAGCTTCCCTCGAGTTGCCCATCATTTGGCTTTCCTGTGGCATGCTGTTGTGATGCTCGACTGTAAGTGAAATTTTGTCCTTTTATTGCTCATAGTAACTGTTCCCATCATGAATTCATTATTAGCTATTTGTATGGGCACGTCTTCTGAATGCATGCTGTGCGTATAGTTAAGTATCACTATGGAAACTATAGTACACAGAAGTAATGGAACTTTTTTCTCAAGAAGTGTTAACTATAATAGCTGAAAAATCCAAATTGCAATTATAGCCTATTCTTTGAGAATGACTGGTTGTGACCTACAATTATGACTGAGTAGTTGTGGCTAGAGTTTGAATATGTACAATTATGACTGAGTAGTTGTGGCTAGAGTTTGAATATGTGCATTGATTTATAACATGCTTTCAGTATGTTCATCAATGGAGAGAGATGTCAAGAGAAGGATTTACTATTTGGTAATAAGCTGTTAAAATGTTTAGATATGCATGTGTAAAAATTTATGTATTTGAGGGTCCAATGGGTCAAACCATGGTTACAGCCAATGGCCAAAATAGAGGTGAAATTGGCTATTCTAAACTGCAAAGTCAAATTTGCAATGTGGCAAAGGGTTGGACGTTTTATGATGAATGGTGATCAACTTTTATAAAGAAAGTGATGTGAAAAACATTGGAAACATTCAAAGTAGAGCACATAAACAAACAAGTATTACAAATGCAGTTTGCTTGCATGACCTTTATAGGATTCAAGCATTCCAACGAGAATAAGACATTAGATAGCAATTTTTAAATAAAAATTAAACAATTTTAAACTAGTTTGTGCAGGTTTCTATTTACTGACTCTTTAAGTTCACTGAATTATAGTAATCTGCATAAGAATCAAACAACAGTAGGGAGTTTAAGTGAAAGTTATACATGATCAACCTGTTGCATAGAATATGCCTGCAAGAGTCAGAATACTTTGTGTTGTAATTTTTAGATCGTTGTTTTGCAACTTTTGTTTGTGATAATATGGGCCCCAAGGGAGCAATATATAGCGAAGATTTACTGAGAATATACTGCTTCTGTATGTGAGATGTGCCTGTTAGTTTGGTCTATGTTCTTAGCTTTTTTCTTTATCCTCTGTATCATGTGCTCAGGTAAGTTAATGCAAGCAGGAGCAGGAGCAGGATTGACATTTGACAAACACAGCAGCATAACCATGTACAGGACAAAAAGGAGATGAGGGATGGTCTACACCAAACAGAATGGTCAGCGAATTCATAATGACATTTGCATGATTTGGGCAGTGGAAGAAATGGTGTACAAGAGTAAGAATACCGCTCTAGGATATACTAAGCAGTTTGGTTGAAAGTTATTATAGTGTTGGTTTTGGCGGAAGAGAAAAGATAGCCAGTGTTCAGAATTTAGGCATGATGTCAAGGCTTTGAAGTGACTTAAAGAACAAAAGTGAGAGTAAATGAAATAATAGTTTTATGCAAAGATCAGGTTTGACAATTGCCTTGCCATCGTATACTTGAAAAATAGAACGAGGGCAAAACAACTGTTGAGAGCTTGTGCTCAGTTTTTTCCCTCATCATGCATGAAGGAGAACTATAAAGTTCTCTTGTCAATCCTGAAGGGCTTTAACAAAAGGAAGTCATCCAGCACTGAGCACTAGTTGTGGGGTAGAAGCCCTGTGGGATGCCCTTTTATGTATAGCATTTTTTTTTTTTATTCAGCTGAAATCTATTTTCTGCATATCTCTTCCTGGGGTGCAGGCTCCTACTTGTACAGTTGAAACTTGAAATCTTCCCTTTGCATCCGATCCTTCTGCGGTACAGCATAACACAGGGAATCAAAATATCAAGGAGGAGAGGGTGCCAAATGCACATGAATTAGGTTCTTTAGTGGATGCATTTGGTGTGATCCTGAAACTAAAAATTGATATTGAAAAACTTCTACAGGCCTCTAAATCCGAAAATTTCAAATTGGAGATGATATTGATATTGAGTTTGTGTTTGAAGCTCAGTTTACCCCTCCATAATTTTTAATTTGGATGATCCGAAAGTTGTCTAGGATCGTCAGATGTTAATTTTTTTTTCTTTTTAAAAATCGACAAGATAATCAGAATATTAAATGTTCAATTATTATAATAGAAGATCTAATAATAGAACATGGACCTTTAAACTATCAATAGCATGAAGCGCACAGTATTAATCACAATTAACATGCCTAATCTGCTTAAGATGAGTGGTAAATATCTCTTGATTGGAATTAAAATATTTGATTGAGAATAAGGTTAAATCCTCTCATCTCTTTACCCTCTCATTTTCTATCATAAAACTTGACTATTTAGGCTAATATTAACAACAAACCACAACAAGCATGAATCACAAATGAATATACACATTTTCAATTATGAGACTTGACCATTCAGACTGGTTATTAAAAAAAATCACAATCAACATTAATCACATATGAACTAATGTCTATGGGCTTTATGTTGAAAAATTTATTGTTTCGATAGTGAGGGAATAGTCAAGTGATAACTCATCTTCAAGGACATTCAGAGATGTATGGTTCAATTTTTACAGTCATCGATTTAAAATGAGAGAGTTACCCTTTATTATACAGTCCACCGTTGCGAAAGTCATATGACTTCCCATTTTGTCAAAAAAAATTATTATTATTTCCCATTGTCAATTTAAGGACTCTAAATTATATGAGCTGAAAAATATTTTGAAAAATCTCAAAAAAAATTATTTTATAATCTTAGGCAAACCGCTTTATTTTTCTTAGAACATACTAGGAATATTTAGGTGTTTTGCGGAGGATATTAAATCGGAATAAAGGTGAAATTGTACCTTGAATTTTGTTTCGAAGTTAAACGTTTGGCCATTTTATTTTTATTTTTTAAATAGGACTTTTCTCTTTTAAAACAATATTACATTGAAACTTCTTTATAAAAAAATTATAAAATTATCCTTTAATTTTAACAATTGACTAATAAAAAATAATTTCTAATAATGAAGAGAATTGATATTTTTAAAATATATATCAATTTTTTTAATTTTTTTAATAAGCTTTATAATAAGTTTTGTTTGACTACTAAATTGTCAATTAATTTAATTTTATTAGTATCAAACTTGCCAGTTTATTTCATAATAATTATTACTAACAGTTTGTTTCATTAAACTGTTGTCAGATAGTTATTATTGATGATATAGTTGATTACTGAAAAATTAATAGTTTATCAATATTAAATATTTGATAAAACTATGCAAGTTGTCGTTGATTATATATATATATATATATCAAAAACAAAAAGAAGATATTCTTATTAATAAACTATTGTTTAAAACATTAGTATAGACGGCGAGCTTTAGCAAGCGCTCAAAAGTTTGACGACTATAGCACTGTGTGAGTTTGAAACCTATTATAAAATACAAAATGGGCTTAATGTTCAAATTGGAAAATGAGTCGTCATCCGAATAAAACTCGAGACACACTGTATAACAACAGGATTCCACCGAGGTTCTTAGTAGCCGTCCTCAGAGAATAAGTTTAGAAAATGGGTATGGACTTTTGGAATGCACATCTAATCTTATGGTTGGCCTCTGTATATGTTTTGTATTTTATTACCTTTAATTATTGAATTATTTTTTTTATTAACATGCAAATTATAATCACCTTCAAATAATTTCTAATTTTATATTTAAGTCCAACTATTGTTTAAAACACTAGTATAGGTGATGGGTTTTAGTGAGCGTTCAAGTGTTTGGCGACCACGGCACTATGTGAGTTTAAGGCTCACTAGAAAATATAAAATAGGCTTAATGCCTAAATTGAAGAAGAAGTCGCCACCCAGATAAAACTTGGGACATACTGTATAACAACTGGATTTCACCGAGTTTCCCATTAGCCGTCCTTAGAGAATGAGTTCGGAAACTGGGTATGATTTTAGAATGTCCACCCAACATTTCGGTTGACCTCTGTATGTGTTTTGTATTTTATCACGTTTAATTATTCAATTGTTTCTTTATTAACATGCAAATTATAATTGCCTTCAAATAATTTTTAATTTTATATTTAAGTCCAAATTTGTGCATTAATTCAAGAAATAAGATACATTATTGCTCCTAAAATATACCCTGAGGCATACTTAAGCACCTGAACTAATTTTTGTCTCAATTAACATGAAAATTCAGGTT
Source organism: Mallotus nudiflorus (assembly GCA_947683625.1). Taxonomy (NCBI): domain Eukaryota; kingdom Viridiplantae; phylum Streptophyta; class Magnoliopsida; order Malpighiales; family Euphorbiaceae; genus Mallotus; species Mallotus nudiflorus. The sequence continues at coordinate 1,193,330 of CANTUR010000239.1, forward strand.
TTATTGAACTTAAGACCCCTCTCTTAATAGCAGCATTAAATTAACCATCAGTAGCCCCTATAATTGCCACATGACCACGTGCTCCCCTCTTGCTCCTCCTCTTCTTTTTCTTTTTCTTTTTCTTCGGTAGTAAAGGAATCAATGCTGTTTTGGTTAGCATCAATAGAGTTCCTATGGCAGCTGCCACCATTACCACCACTAATCTTTCCTCTTTCTCAAAGCCTACTCTTTCTCCCTTAAATTCCAAGTCCTATATTCCTTTGAAAGCCCCTCTTTCATCACGGCTGTCATCACCGCACAACTATCACTACCACGCTGCAAAAGCTTAGATTTTCTTATGTAAGCTTAGATTCTTGGTGTTACTGAGCTCAGGTCGACCACTATTGCAAGCACTAAACCTATAACTAAAAATAGGAACGACAACCTCAGCTCCTTATCAGCTCCATTGACAGCGTCCACTTTGATGATGGTATCTCTTGCCATTTTCTCACCATTCATTGTGTCGCCAGCACCTCCATTTGCTCAATCGATGATGCACCAAGAGACCGGAGCTCATGCTCAAAACTCCCTCATTCTCTGTCGGAGTTTTTCTAAAGTTGAGTTGTCTTCCCTTTTTTCTCTATTTATATGTTTGTGATGGATTCATCTTCAAGAACTAATGCTTATATCGGTTTAAATATGGTATTATCTTCAATCTGGGGTAAAATTTCTTGATCAGGAGTAAGAATAAAATCATCTTCATGCAATTTATAAACATGCAGCCTTGGATTTTTCTTGGAGATCTTAAAAATGTAAGATCTTAAAACTGAGGTCTCTATTAATTAGGATATACTGAGGAAGAAAAATTTGAATATGTTAGCTTTTTCTCTATTTCTTGTTCTAATATAAAAAATAGAGACTATAGTACAAAAGCATGATAATCCAAAAATCCTAATGTTTCTTGCTATTCAAGCATTAAATTTTTAAGACATACAACAAAAAATAGGGTTGATGATTATTAGGTTGAAAAAATTCACAGGAATAGATGCTCTAGAAAGTAAAATGCCATATGGAAAAGAGGCAAAAGAGGAGCTAGTTAAGCTTGTTCAAAGAAAATGTCTAAGAATTCTTGTGTATGGTGAAGATTGCTATGATAGATGTGTTGGTGATGTATATTGCTATGGCATTTTTGCACAAGTAGGTCATTTTACTTTAATTGATCTCTCTATAATATAGTTTTGAGTAAGAGCTTAGATAGTTTTCTGTAAATGTAACAAGAAGTAATGCTAAAGAAAGGGATTGCATGGCATTATACTGCATATGACCAATGATTTGAACTAGCATCGATGAGTAAACACAACATCTTACTCATTCCTGTCGTTGAGGGTGTAGATTATAATTTGTTAATGGTTTGATTTTTCATGTTGATCATGTCAATAGGAGAAACAAGCTCGAGCAAAATATATAGGTTTATGGGCATCGTCAAATTCTAAGGAGCCATGGGAATGGAGGAAGGCTAGAAGGGAAGGGAGATGATAGTTTCCAAGTAGGCAATGCAAACAATTGTGACTTTTGTCTCCTCTGTATCGTACAACAACCTGCATTTTATGCTGAAGATCAAATGCTGCTACAAGAGAAAGTAAGGTAAATGTGGAAGCTTCCCCTTTAATTTTGTAGAGATGTTATTTATATAGATAAAAAATCCAACTTAACTTTTAATGCTAAGATAACTGATTATGTTTGTGAAAATGAAACTCAAAATGCTCTGTATCATATAAGATTAGTAATAGACTTCCATATGTGCATCTATTGTTCAATGAAATCGTCAATGCTGCCTATGTGTCACTGCTTTTTAGCCAAACTAAAAGGGCATCTAACTAATTGAAACAGATGGTGTTAAGAGAGGGGCCTTAAGTTCAATAAAACTTGAATTTTCATGTTAATTGAGCCAAAAATTAGTTCAGGTGCTTAAGTATGCTTCAGGGTATACTTTAGGGGCCTAAATGTACCTTATCCCTTAATTCAAATTCATGCATTTTAATATGATTCATAACATTTATCGCATAAATAAACATCCATTTATGAAAGTAAAGATAAATCCACACACAAAGAAAAGAGGGAGGAAAATAGATTACAATCCTTTTGCATACAAGAAAAGGTAAAATAAAAAGAAAATAAACCAATTAAAAGAAAAAGAAATAAGTTTGATGATTAGAAATCATCACGAAGTTCTTATAAATGACAAAATATTAGCCTCTATAAATATAAAAAACCCTACAAAAGGAACCATGAAGTTAGTCCATAATTGAAGAAACATGAATATTAATTAAACAATATAATAGGATAATTGCATAAGGAAGATTAAAATATAGAAATATGAAAATATATGAAAGTATGAATCAGAAGAGATATACATAGAATATAAATTGCACATGCCTTTGTTGATGTGGCGAACACCTTATCAATAAGGTGTCATCTTTATGTGTAGAGGCAATACTATTTCACCTTAACACAAAGAGACGTCGCCTTCAAAGAGGTGTTGCCTGATTGCCAAGCATAAGAATGCTTAAGAAATTTTCTTTACACTTAAATAAACAATATCACACATGAACGATTAAAAACTTATAAACATACTTAATAACTTAATAGATTATGCCATAAACATAATATAAAGAAGCAAATGAATATATAAAAAAAAGGAAAACACTAAAAAAGAACTTTATGTAAATCAAAAGCTTAATATTTAAAAATGGTGATTCTTACTGCTTTATGAGTTTATTTTAAAAGTGATTGGCCCTCAGAGATTGGTTTTAATCTTAAGCTCCACTTGAATGCAAGAGCTCTTTTTCTTCTTCTTTAAAAATGGATCTCTAGACCAAGCTTTCCTCCCATTCTTTAAAAAAATGTCACCTTTTCTTTTAGAGCTTTTCCTCTCTTTTTTCTTTTTCTGAAACTTGCTAAAACTTCTTAAAACCTTTTTTTCTCTCTCCATACCTCTTTTTAAGCCTCACCATGCCTTAACAAGACCTTATCTTTTTTTTTCACCCTCATTATTACACTTTTTTTAGCTCTCTCGTCTCTTTAAAGTCTCATTTTCACGCAATATGCTCAAGACGGTAAAGTATTAGGTCCACCCCACTTTTTCACTATTGTCACCTTTGCATTTAATGCTGGTGCAAGTGGCTAGTAAACAAGCAGCATTGAAGAGAAGTAGGTTTCATAGAGGCATCATCTCTTCGACCTTGACCCAGAATTGGGATGTTGGGCCAAAGCGGGCTTGGGCTCTTAGGTCAAATTTGGGTTTGATAAGGGTTGTACTTGGATGGGTTTACAGGCTTTTAGGTCCATTTTTAAAAGGGTTTCAGGCCTTTTGCATTCAAGTTTTGTGTTTCAATTAAATCAAGCATCCATAGTTTGCCCTCTATTATGAGTTGATTAAATCGAATGTCTACAGTTTGCCTTCTTAATTTTTCAAAAAACCAAATTCATGCAATCAAAATTTTTTAAAAAATTAACTTGCACAACAAAAGAGTAACAAATAATAAAAGGATATACTTGATTTTTTAATTTCACTTGGGATTTGGATTCTTCAAAACTCGTGCCATTAGCCTTAGGTATACAAACCTAAAAGGTCAAATTTCTCTTTAAACAGTTAGGAAGCTCATGTCGTCAACCTTAAGTATACAAACCCGAGAGGCAATTCCTTTCAAAATCTACATCATCAGCCTTAGTGTTTAAAATCAAGAGGTCAAATTTTTCTTCATACAATCAGGAAGCTCATGCCGTCAAACTTCGGTATACAAACCTGAGAGGTAATTCCTTTTGAAATTTGCACTGTCAGGCTCAGTGTTCAAAATTGAGAGGTTAAATTTTTTTTCACACAATCAAGAAGCTCATGTTGTCAACTTTAAGTATACAAACCCGAGAGGTAGTTTCCTTCAAAATCTGCATTGTCAACCTTAGTGTTCAAAACCAAGAGGTTAAATTTTTCTTCACATAATTAGGAAGCTCACACCATCAACCTAGGGTATACAAACCTGAGAGGCAGTTTCCTTCAAAATCTGCACCATTAGTCTCGGTGTTTAAAACTGAGAGGTCAAATTTTTATCTTTTCAACTTTTGTCATTAACTAATTTCTTTCAACTTTTTATATAAACTCTTCTCTTTTCTCTTTCTTCTTCTTTTTTAAAAAAGATTTCACTCTCTTTTTTTCTTTTTTTCTTTTCTCTAAAAAATTCACTTTCTTCTCCTTTTTTCTTTATCTTTTCTTTTCTTTTCAAAAACTCCTTTTTCTTTTTCTTTTTTTTTCCTTCCCTTTTTTTTCTTCTCTTTCATGTGTTTTCTCTCTTTCAAAAATGGATGCAACCTGAACTTATGATCCTCCATAGTGGGATCTCATGATGCCTCCTATAGATCCTCTGCATTCCCTTGGATTTTTGATTGGGGATGACATCCCCCTCACTGCGAGTTTGGGCACTTATATTTACGTCGTAGCCTTAGGAGAGATTAGTATTTGATTCCCATAATTTTTTCTGTTTAATAGGATTGAGTTAAGATTAGTGATCATATATCCCTCATCATAAATAGGAATGTAGTTGATTAAATTAAAAAACTAAAAAAATTAAAAATTAATATGTGTTCTCCAATATGAAGAGGCATTAAGATGATTGCCTCATTGATCAGGCATCGCCTCATTGATCAGGCATCACCTCATTAAGGAGAGCATCACCTCTTCAATAGAAAAGATTGAAGAGGCGATGTCTTTCATATAATGTACTTAGGAGTCACCTCTCTAATAGTATCCAACATTTTCTTTTTCAATTTTAAGCAATTTACACAAAATTCCCTGTTTACTTCCAACATGATGCCCACATATTCAAAGGTGCCAGGAACTTCAACGGTGCTTAGGTTTAGTATAACGAGCTTACTAACAACATCAAGGACCGCATCTAGGAGATTAAGTTCGATGATTTCATCCTATTACTCCCAAATGCTTAGAGTTACACCGATTACCAACCACTTCATGCATTGATGGAGAGGTGGTTTAAGACCACTCATACATTCCACCTTCTTTTTGGTGAGTTGACACTAAACCCTATCTCCTTTGCTGTTATCACTTGGATTGCCTGTGCTGGTGACACTGCCCTATTTTATGTAAGCATCCATCGGATGGCACCAGATTGAGTAGCTTACATCAAATGACTCCTCAGTATGGTCTCAGATATGAAAGGGACCCACATCATCAAGATTGACTCATTTCAGAGTCACTAAACCTGAGCCAGGGTTAAGGCTACTACCATTGACTGAAAGATCAACTAGGTAGTGAGGGCATTCTTAGTCTATTTATTGTGTGCTACCATATTTGCTAACACTGCCAGCTCCATTAATTTGATATTTTTGATGCCTCTTCAGGAATTGAATCAAGTGTCTTCTTACAATTGGGGTAGTTATGCACTGGATTACATGTATAAGAGCATGGATGAGGTAGTTTGAGGAGTTAGACGATTCTATGCTTTCTGGAATACCATTTTGGTGAGTATTTATTTTTTACTTCTAAGTTCTATTTGCTTATTATCTTGATTATTTACTAACAATTATTCTTTGTAGGTTTAGTTTTAGAGCTAAAGTTAATTCTTGGGATAGTCCACATCAGTGATGTTCATTTCTCGGACCTTACCTAGTGGGGTGCTAATTGCTCATGGAAGAGACACCAAGTTCATGTGCATGTTCATAGGGAGTGGTTGAACTCTCCATCCTATGATGAGGTACCTAAGAAAAGATAAAATACCATCATTAGTATCATATAGTTACAAAATCTATGTTACTTGTCATTTTTCTCTATAGATATGCCATGATTTATGGGGTCCTTAAGGCAGGTGGCTTCCTGAGATGACTTATTTGAGATCGATGTCCTTACAGAGGGTGCTCCTTCGTGGACCTATCTATTAAGTATGGTACCTTAGAGAGAAGGTCCTCAACTGGGATCCTAGTGCCTATGCTAGGCATATCCTCGCATCACCTCCTATCAGCATGTTTTGGATGCACCTACTAGAGGGATTTGAGTTAGATAGAGTGATTGCAAGACACCCTATTGAGACCTACACTGTGAGGAGTAAGAGTTATTATTCAAACTTTGTTTGAGCCAGCCTACTACAACGGGGCCTTTTTCAACTACTACTATCGCTCAGGTATTCACTTAACTTTATCTTTCTAATTGCATAGTGACTTAGCCTTTTCCATGTATAGATGGTAGCCATAGGTCTTACTTATAGAGCTAGACCTCCAGCACATGAGAGACTACTTTAGCATCCTCGTACTGACAACGGAGAGGGTAACTCAGCAAGAGCTCCTTCTTATAGAGCTCTATTTAGTTCTTACACATGGATGGTGGTTGATCATCTAACTTATAAGCCTGACCTGATAGCTCATTGTTGGGTGCCCCCAGGGGACTTATCTTGCAAGTTTCTCACGTTGGATGAGAGTCTGACACTAGCATGCACTTCTGATACTACCCATGTAAGCCTTTTCCTTTTCCTAATTTCATAATTAATCTTAATAAGGTGCTAGTAATAACTGGTCCTAATTATGTAGATTCCTCTAAATCAAGGAGTGTAAATGTATTGTCTGATTGAGGCTCAACAATACCATCTACTACATGTTACCCAGTAATGGAAGGTAATGATTTCTCTTATTTCTATATGTATGCATGCTTATATAAGAACTTACCTTGGATTATGTATGAACATGATCATGATGCAGTCAATCAGGCTAGGATCATAGCCTTCCAGTGGCAGGTTGCTGCTCTCCAAATCAAGGAAGAGGAAGATGAAGAAGAAGACAAAGAAGCCATTAATGACGATGATGGTAATGGTACCGATGGGGTAATGACAGAGATGATACAGAGGCCACCGAGATAGAGGCTTCTTAGATTAAGATCCAGACTTTTCTTTTTTATTATTCTCTAATTCTGATATTGATTGATTACTCTAATTTCATTTTAAATACTTGTGTCTAAATATGGTTGGATGTTTAAACATTTTAGCTTATCTCAATATGAAATTTTAATCATTTAAACACAATACCGTATAAATTTATTATTCAATCATAAAAATTTTCCATTAATGAACCGAAATAGGAAAACCCAAGCTAAATAACAAGACCAAAATGCGCCCTTAACTATCACAAAGGCAATTGCCTCTTTACTAAAGTGTCACCTCTTTATAAAAAGGTGATTTTAAAATGTCTCTTCATAATAAGGCATTGCTTAATTAGAGAGGTGAATGCCTTACCGCCTTTGCTGCAGATCCCCCTTTTTAATCCCCATCTCTCCTCAAGAAAGCAACTGCATCTTCTCATACTTACACCTCAACACTCTATTTTCTCCCTCCCAATAGTTCCAAAACCCCTAAACATAACTAATATAAGCTTTAAACAACTACAAACAATCTTGAAGAGCTTAGATGGTGGATTATAGGCGAAACTAAAGCCCTTCCACCTATTAATTTTCAAATCTCTTTATGTAAAGAGGATTAACTTTCCTTGTCTTTGTGTTTTAGCTCAATTCTAGGATCTAAGTAAATATTTTATTCAATTCAACACATTGGAGATATGCCTTTTGTTAGAGGAATTCGAAGCTATCTTGGGTTATCACATGGATTCTACCTGTTAGATTGCAATCCCTCAGGTTGAAACTCCAGACTTACACTCTATCCAATATCATATAGTAAGGTTATTTAATCTTTCCCTTTAGTCTTCCCTTTGCCATATCTTTGATACTAAAGTTTTAGTAGGATCCTTCCTTAAATAAACAAGAGATTTATTGGCCATGGATGATCGCCCTCTGCTTGAATGCTCAATTCTTATTAATTTTTCCTTATGGAAATTATGATCCAAAAGTCCTCGACATTTTGGATCAAGTGAAAGTTGGGTTCAATCCCTTTCCCCTTATTCTGGCAGAAACCATTATTTGGCTAGATAATTTTTTAGGAACTAGGTGATTCTTTGGGAGTCCGTTATTGTTGGAGGTTAGCTTTCTCCTCTCTCTTCTTTATTTCTTACTTTTTCTGTTGATAACTTACTTTCTAAAACTCTTGAGCTAGAACCCTGTGAATGGGCAATAAAAGGCAATGTGAGAAGTGGAGAGGATTCCCATAAATCCTTTGATACCTAAGTCAGAGTATATAGAGAGAGAATCTAAAGAGAGAAGGAGAATAATAAGAATACAAGAGAATAGAATGAATGAGAATGAGGGAATTAGGTTCCTATTTATAGCGATAGTGATGTTTAACCCTGAAAGGAGTAGGATTCCTCTTTTACTAGGAATCCTAAACCAATTGGGAGAGTGTTCCTTCTCTTTTAGGAGTCTCCAATTTTGGGAACCTTTTCCTTTTCGAGTATATGTATAGGAAATAGAGACATTAATTAAATAGGAATATATATATGGGGTATCAAGAGTCTCCCTTACAAGTCTGTTTGGATATTTATGTCCGATGTATCCGAGTCTAAAAGGGATGGCAACATCACTCTTTCACTTAAAAAGAGATTACTTAATTACATCTAATATGGAAAGGTAAGCTAAGGTGGCTAGCCTCAGTTACAAGAAAAGATAAAGCTCGGTATCAAGTCTTGAAATCATTATTTAAGGATGTTATTAAAGTGCCAGCTGGACTTTAAGTGCATAAAATCTACAAAAAAAAAGAATATATAATGGATTAACTCGTTAGCGTGGAGACAATGTGATGGAACCAGTCATCATTAGAGTTTTAATGCTTAGTGCATCAAAAGAACGGCCCGAGTGCCAATCCTCAATACTATAGAAGTGACATGAGGGAGCCAACTTCAATCATTAGACTTAGATGCTTGGTACAATGACATGAGGCTTACATGCTCAAAACCTCAGTACTATAAAAGTGACTTACTTATGCCAACTTCAATCATTAGCTTAGATTTTTAGTGCATTAGAAGTGCGGGCCAAGTGCTGTATAGTCTCGGTGCCTTGAAAGTGTGGTTCAGATGTCAACCCTCAAAACTATAGAAGTGACCTGAGGGAGCCAGCTTCAGTCACTGGACTTAGATACTGGAGATTGTGATGCTCGCTGTGAAGGGACAACTGTCAGTAGTGCGCTGGGGATGTACATCTACTATTTCATTTCATTGCCCCCCTTTTTTTAAAAAATTTGAATTGTGTAACCATTGTGTCTGTTCATATATTAAAAGATTAGATGTTTTAGCTACCATAATAATGATAACTTGATTAATGAGTTTTCCCATTTCCTATATTGCCCTTAATGATGTGGGAGAAATTAAAGTTTTTATGAGGGTAGTTAATGGTCTGTTCTAAAGCCTTCTATTGTCCTATAAGTATCTCTGTATCTTCGATGTGTTGCATTTTTACTTCTTGCTATCTTGTTGGCCTCTTTGATCTTCTTTGCTTCCTTTCACTTTTGTCACTAAGCTTTTCTTGCAGTAACCCCTGTGCTCTATAACCAGGTGATCCTTTTCTTTTTTCCTTTATTGCTTTTTTTATGCTTTTAGATAAATCCATGGCACCAAGGGAAAAAAGTAGCTCTGATCTATTCATTTATAGAATAGATAAGGAGTTGTTAGGGTGGTATCAAAGGCATTTTAGTATTCCTGCCGATTTAACCATGCACACTGTCGATAGAAAATTTAGAGCCCATACTCCCATGTTAGGCTTTGATAGGTTAGTTGTGCATTTTAACTAACTATAGGGGGTTTTGAAGTTTCCTCTAGATCCCTTTGTAAAAACATTATTAAATAGGTATAACATAGCACTCGGTTAGCTTCATCCTAATAGTTATCAGATTCTGACCGGGTTTATACAGTTGTGCACGAGGAGGGTAGGGAGCCAAACTTAGATGTCCTGCGATACTTATATAGTTTGACTAAAAAGAAAGGGGAGCTGATGTTCTCATTATTGGTTATCCCTAACCACAACCTTTTTGTGAAGTTGCCGGACCTTCATAAGAAGTGGAGGCATAAAATTTTCATTATTGAGCAGCACTCAAACTTCATAGATGTTCGACAAATATGGTCTGATGAGTGCCATAGGATGAAGCAGCCTCTGAAATTGTCCAACCATGATATCGAGATGGTCTTGAGACTTCATCTCAATGGTCTGGCTAATGCTCGATCAGCCGAAGATGTATCGAGAAGATACTTATGGAGAGTCTGTCCAGATCGTGTTCGACTAGTACATTTTTATCATGGAAAGGTATCTCTTTGACTCATATTTTTATCTTTTTATTTATAGATGGCTGACTTTTTTATATTTGTGGACAGGATTTGGATTGTAGTTAACGAGCTAGAGACACAAGTAGAAGCTCCGGTCTCTTCTCCATCACCTAAACTTGTAGCGCTCACAGCCTTAGATGAAGTTGTCACTAATTTAAAGAAGAAGTCTGTAGCCGGGTCTTCTCAGACTGAGAAAGGCAAAAGGTAAAAAAGGCATCTCATAGACAGAGACTCTGATGCTGAGGAGCTAGATGAAGAGATATTTATCCAACGTCTGAGGCTCTCCAGGTGTCTGGACATGAGGACTTAGATTCTAAACAAAATGAAACCACCAAGTGTCTTGAATGCCCAGGTTAGAGATCATTATGCCAAGTCCTTGAGGCTGCTGGTCGATATGCAGTGGTGGACGGAGGAAAGTCATAAGGAGCTGTTTAGATCCATGATTGGGCATTCACTAGAAGTAAGTTTGCAATATGATTTAATCTTTTATGTTTCAGGCTTTAAGGTAATGATACAAGTTTTCTATTCTCAGATGACTCAGACGTTGCTTTCGGTGAAGTATGAGTATTTCTTCCTGAAGAGCCAGTATAGCTTAAAAAAGACGGAGGTTGGGACTATAGTGATCGACTTTAAAAAGAAGTTGGACAATGTGAAGGCAACGCTGAAAATTTGCTAGACCAAATATGCAGAGGCCAAGTCTGAAGTAAAGGCGAGCTATAGCACAGTCAAGCTCAGCTAATGAGGAGGATTAAGGACCAAGACTCCTAGATTGCCAATATGGAAAGGAAGTTGAGCAAGGCCGAGAAAGCCCGAGAAAATGATCAAAGATCTTATCAAAATATAGTCCAGGGGTTCTCAATGCATACAAGTCCGAGTGTAAGAGAGTCCTGCTTTCCCAAGATTCAGCTTTGGACTTGATTGACTTAAATAAGATAATGTCAGCTGATCTGGCTAGGATCGCTTCCAAGGAGGATGCCCGGAACAAGGCCTCTGCCCTTCGTGCGAGAAATGTTTCTAAATTAGTTAAAGGGTCATCTTTTGAGCTTCTCATGCCTGTCAATGCCATTAATGCTGCTCCCCCTTTTGTCTCTAAGTCTAATCCATCCGATGTTCATTTGGTACACTAAAGATTTATTTTTTATTTTTTTTATAATTGACTTTTGTAATATAATTTCCCTTCAATGAATGAAAATACTTTATTGAATGTTATTTCAAATACATTTATTGGTAATATTCTTGGAGACAATATGAGTTCCAGTATCATTGTAATTCCTTGCCTTATCTATCTTTTATTCTGTATGCTCCTTTAGATGTTTGTTTTGAAATCTAATAAAGGGGCTTTCCTAATTGGGTCCAAGTTTATTGGTACTGGAGTTGCCCTTGTCGATGTCTACCCTTCTGAGCACTCAATCTCCTATCTTATACTGTCTTGGGTGGATGCATTGGAGATGATATTGTGTTATCTTCCTCTTATATGCCTCTATAATGATGGATGCCCATTATCTTCTTTCTTAAAGTAAATCCAGGCATATCCGAGTGTCAATATTATTGACGTCCTGATCCAATTCTTTACTAACCCAATAACTTGGCAATCCAATTTCTACTGGTATTATTGCATCCGTATAATAGGTTAGCCTGAATGGTATTTCTTTTGTGGATGATCTAGGTGTAGTCCTATAACCCAGATAACATTGTTGAGTTCTTCGACCCAATTTTCTTTCTTTTCGTTGAGCCTCTTATTCAATCCTTGCATGATAATCCTATTAGTGACTTTTTTTTGTCCGTTTGTCTACGAGTGGGCTACCTAGGTGAAACGAAGCTGAGGTCAGAGTAGAAGCTTTTGAACTTCTCATTATCGAACTATTTCATGTTTTCTGTGATTAAGGTATATGGTATTCTGAACCTACAAATGATTTCTCTCCAGAAGAGGTATTAGATTTAGGCTTCTGTGATAGTTGGTACAGCTTCCACCTCTACCCACTTCATGAAATAGTCTATGGCCACAATCAAGAATTTATTTTGTGTTATGGAGGTCAGGAAGGGACATAGGATGTGCATTCCCCATACTACGAAAGGCCAGGGGTTGCTAATCTAATGTTGAAAATTAGAGGGCTTATGATTGAAAGGGATGAACTGCTGGCACTTATGGCATTCTTGAGTTAGCTTTTGAGCATCCCTAGACATAGTGGGCTAATAGTATCCTTGCATTAGTGCTTTCCTGGTTAATGTGTAATGTGATTCATGTGCTCCACAAATGCCTTTATGGATTTCCCTGAGTATGTAGTTTCCTTCCTCTAGGGATACACATTTAGACCATGGGTGTGAGAGGGATCTTATGTAGAGTTCTCCATGAAGTATCGAGTAGTGGATTGTCTTCATCTTTAGTTTCCTAGCTTTCAATTTATCTTCTGGGAGTGTCCCATTTGTGAGATATTGGACGATCGACTTTATTCACTCCAGGCTTTCCTATATCTCCAAGATGTCTGGATTTTCAGTATTAGGTCTTATCAATGCTTTAGTGAGCTCTATGTCTCTAAATGCTTGATTGTCTTCAAGTGCTGACTTGGCTAAGAGATTGGTTTTTGAGTTTTCATTTTAAGGTATCTACATTATTTCCCAGTGCCCCACGTCTTACTTAATCTTCTTCAGGAGTTGCATAACTTTCCTAACATATCTGGCGATGGTTAAATCCTTAATTTGGAATGTCCTTTGCATCTGGTTTACTACCAATTAAGAGTTTGAGTGTATCTTAAGATGCTCAGCTTTGACTTCGACAACTAGCTTTAATCCTATGATGAGCGCCTTATACTTCGCAGCATTGTTAGTTGCATTATACTTTATCCGAACTGCATATTTGATAAGAACTTTATGCAGTCCTTTGAGAATGATTCCGATGCCAGATCCTTGAGTGGAGGATGCCCTATCAACATAGACCTTCCACTCTAGTGCACTGGTGATGGTGAGATCTTTTAGTGTCATCTATTGAACAAAATTTTCTAATGCTTAAGCCTTCACCTATTGACGAGACTCATAATCAATATTGAATTCTCTGAGTAATATCAACCATTGGACCAATCTGCCCGAAGTCTCAGGTCTTTGCAATATTTTTTGCAAGAGGAAGCTGGTTCTTACAGCAATGGGATGAGCCTAGAAGTAGTGTTTAAGCTTCTAGAATGCATGGATGATGGCCATAACCAATTTATCCAGCATTGGGAACTGAATCTTAGATCCTCAAAGTATTTTACTGACATAGTATACCAGGCTTTGCTGGCTCTCTTCCTCCCTTACTAGTACCAAAGCTATGCATTCTTAGCCCACAAAGAGGTATAAGTACAACGTTTCCTCTAGGACTGGCCTGCTAAGCAGAGGTGGTGAGGATATGAATTTTTTAATATCTTTGAAGGCTTCTTGAATTTTTTAAAGCTTGGAATAGTGGTAGGTACCATTTGGCCGAGCAAGAGATGAAATGCCCCAACACCAAGATCCTGCCATTTGGTTTTTGTAGTTTGTGGATAGTCTTTAGAGCTTTCATATTAAGAATGACCTCTATCTTTTCTGGGTTAGCCTTAATACCTTTATGGGATATTATGAATCCCAATAATGTTCCTGCCTTAACACCAAAGATGTACTTCTTCAAATTCAACTTAATCCTGGACTGGCTTAATAATTGAAGGACTTTATCCAGATCCGCAAGGTGTTGCTCTGCATACTTACTTTTGATAATAATATCATCTATGTATACTTCCATATTTCTCCTGATCTAGTCCCCGAGTACATGGTTCATCATCCTCTGATAAGTTCTTTAATCCGAAAGGCATTAATTTTTAGTAGTAAAGACCTTCATAGGTGATGAAGGATGTTTTCTTTTAGTCTTCTTCCTTCATTAGTATCTAATGATATCCTTGAGCTGCATCGATAAAACTGTATGAACTGTGGCCAGCGATGGAGTCTATTAGTTGGTTGATTATTGGCAGTGGGTAGCTACCCTTAGGGCATGCTCAATTAAGGTCAGTATAGTCCATGCACATTCTATACTTGTCATTTGATTTCTTTACTAGCACTATGTTGGCTACCCATTCGAGGTGGGTAACTTCTTTGATGAACCCAACTTCTAGTAGCTTCTTTGTTTCTTTGGCTATTATCTTCTGTCTCTCGAATGCAAAAGTTCTCTTCTTTTGGATCATTGGCTTTGTCCCTGGTTTGATGTTCAAGCTATATAAGGCAATATGAGGATCTACTTCAGTTATCTCTGACGCCTGAGAGGGAAAACCTTATGAATGCTTGGTGAGGACTTCATTTATTCCTTGCTTAGTTTCGGAGTCAAGTTCATTACCTATCTTTATCATCTTCCCATTAGCAATCTGTAATGTTTGAGTGTCGTCAATTAGTTTAGTTCTAGCTCCTTGTTTCTCTATCTCCTAAGTTTCAAGGGGGAATGCTTTCGTCTGAGGTTTGATTGCCATCTGGTAGCATTACCTAACCATATGCTGATCTCTATGGATTGTAAAAGTTATGCTGACCGGGATTGTATGGATTGTAAAAGTTATGCTGACCGGGATTGTGTAATTCCAATCAAAATTGGTGTAATTCCAATTGGAATTACATAATTCCTGTCGGAATTATGGAATTTCGACAGGTATTTTTCCTTTTTTTTAACATTTAATTACGAAAAGACCCCTAAAAGAATTTAAATTTTACAGTTAGGTCATAAAAAAACCTTACAATTTAGTCCCTAAAAATATTAAATCCTTCCTTTAAAAGTGGCATTTAAACCCTTAGAATTTTTAAAGATAAAGTATTAAAGACATTTTCATCACTGGAGTCCTTTGCTGCATCCATAACACATCATCCTGAAATTGGGTGTCTACAGCCATCACCTAAGCGAAAGTGGCAGGTTCTTTTGTCATTATCTTGTTTTTGAGTTTTCAGAGTCTGGTGCTATTCTTGAGGGCTTCAATAGTAACTTTGTCTACAAGATTTTTGATTTGCATAGCCAGTTTGTTGAACCAATCTAGGTAGCTTCGTAGTAATTAATTAACCTCTTATCGGCACATTCGAAGGTCATTGATGTTTTTGGCTAGAGGAATGTTGGTGATGAACCTAGTTCGAAAATTCTCTTCCAAGTCTTTAAAAGAAGTGATGGAGTTCATAGGAAGCTGGTAAAACCATTTTTGAGCATTCTTCGTGAGTGTGCTTGGAAAAACTCTACACATGATGCCATCATTTACATTTTAGAGCAACATTCTTATTCTAAATGAGGATACATGGTTGATGAGATCTCCAGTTCTATCATATTGATCTAGTTGTGGCATCCTGAACTTGGTTAAGATTTCTGTCTGGATTATCCTCTTTATGAAGGGCATTCTGCCTTCCATAACACATTCATCTTCCTTCCTCGGTTTTATGCAGGCTTTGTGTATAACCTCTTCAACCTTTTGAGTTAATTTTGAATCATTGAGAGCTGAAATTATGGGGCTGGATTCTCCTTCTGGAGCTTTACTTTTCCCCCTGCTCCCTCTGAGTAATTCCAGAGGTGTGGTATTTTCTATGTTAGCTGGTCCAGGGTTGCCACTTTGAATCAAGGTGTTCAGTTGTTGCTACATTAAACTATCTGGGCTTGGATGTTTTGTATCATTGCTTCTTTATTTGTTAGGGTGAGGTTGAGTGTTTGAGTCATGGTGTTTAAGTTGGGTGTAGTTATGGCTAGTGTTTCTGTTAGATTTGGAAAAGGTACAGAAGGTATAGGTCAATGATGATGTTGTAAGGGGGCATAATATGGGAAGTCAGTGTCGAGAGCTGGCCACCCCTGGGTGTTTTTAAGAGGGATGTGCATACCACCAGATGAAGTCTGGCATACTAGCAAGTGGATAAAGGTACCATCATTGGGAGAGGTGCTGACAGATTGATTAGAGGAAAAAGGACAGAGAGGTTGGTGTGAGTGTCAAGAGTTGAGATTAGTAATGGGCTAGAAGTCATAACGTCAACATCTTAATATGGTAGATGCACGAATGGCTTTTTCCCAAGAGTTCCCATAGACGTCACCACTTGATAACTTGCTTTCCGAAACTCTTGAGCTAGAACCCTACGAATGGCCAACAAAGGGCAACATGAGAAGTGGGGAGGATCCTCATAAACCCTTTGATGCCTAAGTTAGAGTATATAAAGAGAGAATCTAGAGAGAGAAGGAGAATAATAAGAATACAAGATAATAGAATGAATGAGAACGAAAGATATGGGGTCCTATTTATAGCGATAGTGATGTTCAAACCTATTGTTAAATGTTAAATGTTGTTAAATGTTAATGAATATTAAATGTTCAAACCTATTGTTAAATGTTTAATAATACAACACCTATTGTTAAATGGCTTACCCTTGCAAGTTTTTCAACTGACTTTTTTTTCTCTCTCTCTCATTTTACATGTCCTTAATTTTTACCTGGACTACCTCTTTTAAGGTTTTTAATCTAACAGGACCTTTTTTTATTTCTTTTATTTTTTTGTCTCTAACTTTCACCTAGACAACCTCTTTTTGAGTTTTTCTCCTAAGCAAGACTTTACAAAAAGTATTTCTTAAGTTATGGACTCCCTAAACTTGTTTCCTTCTAAATTAGACATAATAACAACACCCTTAAAGAATAATGTCTTCACTAGATACGGTCCTTCCCAATTGGGCTTGAACTTTCCTCGTAGGTTAGTCATAATTAGCTTAGTGAGTTTCAATACCAAATCACCCTCTTTAATCTTTCTTTGTTTAATCTTCTTATTATAAGCATGAGTTATCCTCTTCTTATATAGCTAAAAGTGATATATAACTTTCATCCTTTTTTCATTCAATAGCTTCAGCTACACCAATTGACTCTCTACCTACTGATACTCATGGATTTTGGACTCTAAGAGAACCCTTAATAATTGAATCTCGACTTCTAATGGTAATACAACTTCACACCTATACACCAATGAGTACAAAGTGGCTTTTGTTAATGCCCTGGTAGTGGTTCTATATCCCTATAATACGAATTATATATAGCTTGCCCAATCCTATAATTCTCCAACATCTTGGATAGAATCTTCTTCATATTCTTGTTTGCAGCCTCTACTGCTCCATTTGCTTGTGGTCTATATAGAGACAATCTATAATGCTTAATTTTATGTTTCTTTAATAAAGTGGTCATTTATGCTCTAATTACATACCATTATTAGTGATAATCTATTTTTCCCCAACGGTTATGAATGATTCTGCTTCCACCTACTTAGAGAAATAATCAATTGCCACCATAATATAGTGATGTTCGTTAGATGCCCTTGGTGTTATTTCTCTGATAATATCAATCCCTTAGACTTTGAATGGCCATGGAGAAGTTAATCCTTGAAGTTCTATTGAAGGCAAGTGGCTCACGTCTTCATATGCTTGACAATTATGGCACTTCTTTACAAATTTCATACAATTAGCTTCCATGGTCAACTAGAAATACCCTTGTACAGTTATCTTCTTAGCTAGAACCATTTCATTCATGTTTGGCCCACATACACCTTTATGAATGTCACGACCCAAACCCGAGGGCACGTGACCGGCACTAGGGAATGGGTAGGCATAAGGCCCCCGAAACCCGTAGTAAGCCTAAAGGAAAAGAAAATAAAACCATTCATATTTTACACTTTAATTTAAAACAGAACACATTATCAAACTGATTTTTCTCAGAATACACAAATTCAACTGCTTAAATAATAATATGCTTCAACATCTCATATTATAAATTGAACTTAAATCTTATACATAAGTGTGTTCCGTACAAATAAACTACATAATTATGCTTAAACCATACAAATCTTTAATACATATACTACTGCAATAACCTAGATTAACACACAATACAACTTACAATGACCTACATAAAATAGCCGGTGAAGAAGAAACCCGGCGTGGAGGTAGTCTGAGGTCGAAATCCCAAGCTCCTAAAAAAATAAATTGAGGGAATCAGACCTCACTGAGTAAGTCAATAAAAGAGCTGTACGGTTTGAAAATCTTTTTTTTTTTTTGAAAACTATATATGTTTATAGTGAAGATAATTTATAATATATATATTTATAGCTTTTGAAAAATCTCGGTAGAACCCTAAACCCAACAATCTACATGGCCAACTGGGCCCACTTATTCCAACTAGACTACCGGTCCCCGAGAGCAAGGGCATCAACCGAGGCACCAAGCTGTAGTCATTCACTTAATCCAAATATATGGCACTAGTGGTCCCCGAGAGCTAAGGCATCAACCGAGGCACCCATCCTAGTCCATTACTGACTTTCCAATCACTGGCGGTCCCCGAGAGCAAAGGCTTCTACCGAGGCACCCGTCCCAATTTAACATTCATCAATCATACAGTTATCGGATCCATCTCTCAATCTCTACCATGTGCACATAGTCCTGGTGAAGCCCACCAGGTAGCCCGTTCTACCAAAATTTCTCAATCGATTTTAAATAAATAAAATGCATTTAAATCGTAAACAATAGCATTACATTAAATAAATCATATAATCAACATAATAGAAATACGAGCGCATGCATTCTTTAAATAAACACACGCACCGATCGTTCTATTGACTTACAGGATGAATGCGAAGGCTGACGACCACGCGTCTGCCTCGGTCTCACAGCTTCTGCTCCGATATGCTCTAAAAGAAAAATAATGAATCGACTTTTAAAATATGACTATGGAATCGAAACCAACAATCAACAAAATAATGAAATTCCAGACTGACTCGAGGAAAACCAGACAAGACTCGATAGGCAGGATTTAACCTAACTAACGGTAGAAATTTTACAAGTATCACGTTTTACGAGAAAATCTACCAAAATTTCGACAGAGTCTCCTCTGTAAAACGGACATCTCTTTACCAAAGGTAGAGCCAGACCTGCATAGAAAATGCACTTCCAATATACGCAACCATACACACTCGAGTCGGGCTCCCAAAACTACAATTTGCCCCGACCGAGATCACAACTCAATTATTCAAAAGTAAACAATTAAATTTGTATTCCATCGCCAACAATATAAATATAATTATTATCCAAATTAAACCTTGGTAATGTATTATAGGAATATATATATATATTGGGAATTCGATATATAAAATTTTACACTACTTAGATAGAAATATCAATTAATTTTATAAAAAAATTTTAAACCCTTTAAATATTAATAAGACTAATTAAAATATATATTTTACCATATTTAGTGAAAAATTACATTTTTACCCCTAGAATATATAAATTACATAATGTGCTATATATACTAAAAATTTTCCTTAAAATTCTTTAATCATGCCAAAAATTCATTTTCTTAAAATAAACCTCCCTAATATAATTAAAATATTTAATCAACCAAAAATTTTCTCCCAAAAATTTTTATTTAACCAAAAAATCAAATTTGGCATAAACTCAAATATAATTATAAAAATAGTATAAAAATCTCAAAAATTATAATTTGAGTTCTAAAATTTATAATATTCACTAATAACCTCAATTATTAAAATTTCATAATTTTTAACCATAATTTTCGAAATTAGCCTAATTATTAAATTTTGACATAAAGTATAGAAATTCCTAAAAATTGTATAATATTCTAAAAAAATTATTTTCTTACCCTAAAATTTATATCAACTCATAATAACACCAAAATACCAAATATTATTATTATTTATTATTTTTATAATTAATTCCCGAAAATTCCTAAAATATTATTAAAATATTCAAAAATTCACCAAAAATCAAAATAAATTCCAAAAATTATACAAAAATTCCTAGAGGTAGATTAAGCTACTAGGAATCACATTTGTAAAGGGAGTTTTCATGAATCAATCTAAATCGAGCTAAAAAAAATTTCCAAAACCCTAGAGCTCAAAACCAAAAATCAACCAAAACTCAATCAATTCATGACCAAAGCTTAAACTAAGCTTAGAATGAGTCTCACCGGAATGGAGGAAAATGGTGGCCAGACGAAGCTTGGGTGAGTTTGGAGCAAACTCTCGGCTTCTTCTCTTCCAACGGCTTCCGGCGGCTCTGCAGGTGATCAGAGGCGAGGGAGAAGGAGGAGGAAGCAGCAGACAGCGGCCGGAGGTGGGGGAGGCGCAGTGATGGTGGCAGTCGAGGGTGTCGCGAGGATGAGGAGAAGGGAAAGCTTCGGTTCTGTTTTTCTTTTTCTTCAACTATACATATATATATATATATATCATCTAACCTACTAATATACATACACATATAATATAATAATTAAACCCTACATCTATATTTATAAATATACATATATACATATATTTATAAATATGCATATATACATATATTTATTTATATGCACATGTATACACACATATATATATTTATTTGTTTATAGACATACATGTAGCTAATGACTTTAATATAATTTAAAATAACACTAATAGCGATAATGAAAATAATAATAATAATCACAATAATAACAATCATAAAATAAATATAATATGATGGAAAAATAACTATTTATAGTATGAGTTGATAAAAAAAATACCCCTATTTATTTAAGTAATATGTAGGGTATTACAATGAATTACTTCCGTAACCTTTCAGGCCTCATCCTTATCCACATATCTTAAATGTACACCAGTAGGCATTCTCTTATATAACATCCCATTATGGCTAATGAACTATCGAGACAACATCCTCAAAGATATTTTTTTTCTTATCTGTATCTTCAAGAAATTGTCTTTTTTCCAAATATCATTATGAATCATAAAATTAGGGCTTTTTTTTAGGATTAATTGGCATTACCCTTATGTCCTTATAATAAGGACTTTATAAGAATTAGAGGACTGACTTCTATGTGCATTCCTTAGTCCTATATTGAAGCCAAAGTGGCTAAAGCATCTGGCATCTAGTTCTTTTCTCATGGCAAGTGAAAGCCAAAAGAATAGTAGCCAAATAATCCCAATAAAATCTTAGTTTATCTTCTCTAACTTTCCATTTATTAGAGATTTATTTTATCACCAACATAGAATCCCCATTTACTGTGGCCTCCTTTGCCTTCACATTCCGAAGCGCTTCCAACCCAAAGATGCAAGCTTCCTATTCTGCTTAATTATTGGTCACTTTAAACTCCAACCTTTTAGCCATCAGGATTATCTGTCTTTCCAACATGATCAGAATTACACTAATGCCAACCCTTTTATCGTTAACCTCTTCGTTAAAGTATAATTTCCAACTTTTGACCTCAATTGCCCTAAAATGTTCATCTAGAAACTCCAACTCTCACTGTTGTTCATCGTCTATCCAATTCTAGGCCAAGAAGTCTGCTACTGCTCTCCCTTTCATTACCTTCTTCACCACATAGTCTATATTAGATTCAATGAGCAGGACCAACCAACCATCTGGCTAATTTTACTGTAAGTGATAGAGTCTGTTGAAGATATCTAAGGGGGTTATGTTTAGAAACTACTTGTATCCTATAAGATTGGAAATAATTTTGAAGATCTTAGTTGCTTAAATTACTTTCAAACATGCCTTTTCTACTATACTATAATTATCTTCATACTGTAGGAGTTTTTTACCCAGGTAATACACTACGTGCTGAACTTTTCCCTCACCTTTTTAAGCTAACATCGCACCTATGATATCCTTTTAAATAGCTAGATAAAGAATTAAGGGTTTACCCAGCTTTAGTAATTGTAAGACTAGAGGATTCATCAAATAATTCTTAATAGCTTCGAAAGCCTGCTGACACTTATCATCCCAGATTATTGGTTGATTCTTCTTTAGGAACTTAAAGATTGGCTCACAAATGGTAATCAGTTTGGCGATGAATTTACTGATGTATTACAATTACCCAATGAACCCTTTAACTTCTTTTTAATTCTTTGATGCAGGCATCTCTCTGATTGCTTTAACTTTATCTGAATCCACTTATATCCCTTTCTAACTAACAATGTGTACTAGCAGTTTTCCAGATATCACCCCAAAAATGCACTTCTTTAGGTTCAATCTAAGATTATACTTCTTTGCCCTTTCCAGAAACTTATCCAAAACTTCAAAATCCCCTTCTCTAGTTGGAGACTTCACCATTATGTCATCCATTTATATTTCTATCTCCTTATGGATCATATCATGCAATAAGGTAGTAGCCATCCTTTGATACGTAGCTCTTGCATTGTTCAATCTAAACGACATGACTCAGTAATAGTAAATACCCCATTCAGTGGTGAAAAACATTTTTAGCTTATTTATTACTACCATCATGATCTTATTATATCCTAAGAAACCATCTATGAAGGAGTACATCATGTTAGAAGCTGTACTATTGACCAGTGTGTCAATATGCAGTAAAGGAAAATCATCTTTTAGACAAGCTTGTTTAAATCTCTGTAATCCATGCACATCCTGACTCTGACATCTTTCTTGGGGACCAGGACTATATTCACTAGCCATTGGTTATATTCTACTACCTCTTAAAACTTTTCCCTTTACTACCTTTCAACTTCGTTTTTAATAAAATGAGCCCATCTTAGTCTCAACTTTTTCTTCTTATGTTTTATTAGTGTGATGTGAGGATATAAAAGGATCTATTGTTCTACAATTTCCTTGTCAATTCCAGGCATATCCTTATAGCCCTAAGCGAATACTTTCTATCTTCTTTTTAAAGTTTCTTTCATTTTTTATCTCTCATTATTAGTTAAATCAAAAGTAATTAGTATATTTTTAGGGCTATCATCTGTGCCTAAATTAAATGATTTAGCTTGCATATAATTAACGTTAAACACATGCATGAAATAATCATCACAAACAGAATAACCATTAGAAAACACATCACACAAATAGGCAAAATCAGACTTCATTGCATTCACTTTAGATTAGAACAAATGATTAGTTTTAAACAAAGTAGCAAAAGCAATATCAAAACCGTCATAGAAAATATCCATGATAGAATTCAGGATATAAGTCTTGAAATCCAACTTCTTTTCTTGATCAGTAGTGTCCTTCAGCTCCAAAGCAGTAATGTGCTCTTTACACTCTTTTCTAGCCAGTACCAGCTCTTTTATAGGAATTATCTCAGCAGCAACTTTCTTTACACCATTCATATACTCAGTAAAGATTTTAAATACCGGAATCACTTCTCTAACCATCATAAGAGGTTTAGGAGTCCCCATATATGGATAACCAGTGCCCTCTTTAGTAAATACATCTTATAATCCTTACTTTTTAGTTTCAACAACAACCTCATTTTCATCTTCAGAATCTTTAGCCCCTATAATATCCAACCCAATACTTTAGAATAGGGACTTTTCGTTCCATGAATTCAGGCAGTCCACTCTGATTCTTTCCTAGCCCTAAACCAGTCATGAACTTTATGTTCCTCATCACGCTTATGATCTTTTCATTCACCTCATCCTCATAAATTATACAGACTTCAAAACTTGGGCTTACATGAATCTCCTTAAGAGCCAATTTCAGAGCAGCCACAACAGCCTCGGTCTCTGTTGAGATGGTAATAACTTTACCCTTATATGGAAAATTAATTTTTTAATGGATAATAGACTACACGCCACCCAAAGGATGGAACCATAGCCTCCCCAGTAGGATGGAAAAGGGCACAAGAATGTCTATCACATGTAAGTTAACCCAAGTCTCAATAGGCTCAATCTTGACCAATACTCAGAATATCCCCTCAACAAGCCTCTTTGTATCATCATAGGCTTTGATAACCATATTAGAGGGTTTCAAGTCAGCCACTGTCAATCCCAACTTTGGTAAAATCTTCAGCAGGTATACATTATTGGCAAAACCATTATCCACCGTTATATAATAAGTTAGTTTCCCTTTTACCTCAGCATTTATAAATAGGGCCTCATGATGGTCACTTCCCTCTAATGGCAAATCATCATCAGAAAACATAATAACTCTTTAAAGACTTTCCATCAAGGAGTTAACCATTTGTTCAGGAGTGTTGCTTGTAGACATTTTCTTTTGATCCAAAGTTAAAATAGTGCTTCCCAATGGTCTCTAGAATGCATAAGTAATTCCTAAACACTAGTAATAGTTTTCTCATCCTTCTTTACCTCTTCTTTCAAAATCTCTTTCTTCTCTTCAATTTGGCAGGTTTGGTTTCTTCCTTTTTCTTTTAGACCTTTCTCACTGGCTGATCATAAGGATGAGTGCATTTAGTGGTGGGACATTTTAGTAGTTAGGTAAAAGGTTATTGTTGGTGTTTGGTTTTTGAGTTTCAACGTTAGTGATTTTTCCTGCATCAATTAAGTCTTGGATTTCATGTCTCAGTCAGGTGAAACTATCAGTATCATGTACAATGGCCTGATGATACTTATAGTAGAGTTTCAAGTTAAAATTTGGTAGTAGTTGTTTAGGAGATAAGGTTATAGTAGATTCTTCTCAATAAATTTTTCAAGTACCTTAAAAAGAGATTGCCCCAAATTTAAAAGCCTTTAGGGTTGTTTGATAGCACTAACTTGTACATTAATGTTTAAGCTAATTCCATATCTACCCCCAGATCTTCCCCTGAAGAACCTCTTCTCTTAAGCCAAATCAGACTCTTTCTAGACCCTAAACCTATACAGTTTTTCAAAATTTTGGATCCCCAGATCTTTTAGCTTTTTAGAGAGCAATGGAACACAACCTTCCATTACTATAATTAATTGATAGGACTCAATAGGTTTATGTCTCATTTGTGCTAGCTTCCCTCTCCATCTAGTCAGATAATCAGTAAAGGACTCATTAAATTTCTGCTTGGTGTTTTACAAATCCCTCAAAGACACCTCCATATGAGCATTCAGACCATACTATTTTATAAATGCAACACACAGTTCTTTTTAATCATTATGTACATGTGGTCCTAAAGTGTAGTACCATCGGATATGGGCATCTTTTAATGACATGGGAAACTACTTACATAACTAAGCCTTAGTCAATTTAGTGGCCTTCATGTAAGTCACATACTGTTTCAAATGCGGATGTGGATCATCTGTCCTAAAGTACTTTTTCATATTGGGGAACTTGAATTTCCAAGGAAGAGGGTCATCATTCTCATCTAAGTCAAGGTTGGTATAATCCATTTGAGCATTAATTCCTTTCTCCTTCATTAGCATTTGGACTTATGACATAACCTTGGAAATGTTCATAGCCAATCAGTTTGTTTTATTATTTTAGAGAGGTTCACATTCTTTCAACTTACCGGATCATCCAACACTGTCACATAATCATCTTCCCTCTCTTTTACAGGAATCTCATCATCATAATTAATTGGGTTAGTCAGCTGTGTCAACTATTTTTCCTTGAGCAACTTGGTTATTTCGCCCATCATCTCCTTCATCATTAACTGAGTTTCAACAAATAGTTCTTCTTTCAACTATGCTTTAAAAGCTTTGGGATTAAAATCACCTGCCATTGTTGTTTATGAATTTCTAATTAAGTGGCCAGAATTAAATTGAATCCACATGGAAGAGCTCGAAGGATCTATAGCTACAAGACCACATGTTAGAATTATGCATAATATGTATACATGATATGCATATTCACTTTATTATTGAAAGAAAGAAAATAAACATATTATAGTCACACATAACCAAGAAATAAGTAGCTCTCAAATTATAACAATCGCCCTTATTTCTCCCATACACACATTCAATGGCAAGTTTCTTATCCTAGGATTTTTAGTTTGGGTTTTAATTATCAACGGGGGATAACAAAATCGACATATGCAAGGCAACTCTCGAAGTAGACTAAACAAGTAGTAATACCTTTAAATAATTCCAAATTCCATTCTAATGGGCCATAATGGGCATTAAAAACCCATCTTAGTATGGTCTATTTACAATGGGCTATATTAGGCATAAAAGGCCCATCTTGACATGGTCCATTTAAAATGGGCTTAGACCTTATTTAAAGGATTACTATATGGTATAAATGACATGCATTTGGGAGAAAATCCTAAGGGAAGTCACTAAGTTATTACATGAGTTGAGTCTTGCGATATAAGCTTTGGTTCCCACAGCGTTATACATCCATTACGTCTCCCCACTCAAGGGTTCGTGTGACATGGATAAGTACGTGCCGTGAGTGATAATAATCAAATACTCCACTGCCAAGTTTGAGTGAAACACAGGCAACAAAATAATAACTATCATCAAGTTATTAGCGACTGAGTGCTCATTGTGTGAAAATGTGTAGTGAATGCAAAAGAATGCGAAAGAAATAAAAGAATAATTAAAAATGATAAAATACAAAACACTAGAATCAATTTTTCTATTCCCCAGTGGAGTCACCATTGTAAGCAACGGGGTTCAGCGCATGCCCAAGTGTTTGGTGACCATGACACTTTATGAGCTGGAGGCTTATTAGGAAATACAAAATAGGCTCAAGGCTCAAATTGGAGAAAGAGCCACCACCCGGATAAGACCCAAGACACACTGTACAATAACTAGATTCCACGAAGGTTCCCAGTAATTGTCCTCAGAGAATGGGTTCAAAAATTAGGAATGGGCTTTTGAAATGCCCACCCAACCTTGCAATTGGCCTCTCTATGTGTTTTGCATTTTTTTACCTTTAATTCTTCAATTGGTTTTTTATTAATATGCATATTATAATTGCCTTCAAATAATTTTTGAATTTTTATTTAAGTCCAAATTTGCAAATTAATTCAAATTCATGCATTTTAATATGATTCACAACATTTATCACATAAATAAACATCCATTTGCAAAAGTAAAGATAAATCCACATGCAAAGAAAGGAGGGAGGAAAATAGATTACTATCCTTTTACATGCAAGAAAAGGTAAAATAAACAAAAAATAAACCAATCAAAGGAAAGAAAAATAAGTTTGATGATTAGAAATCATCTTAAAGTTCTTGTAAATAACAAAATATTAGCCTCCATAAATATATAAAACCCTATAAAAGGAACCATGAAGTTAGTCCATAAATCGAAGAAACATGAATATTAATGAAACAAGATAATAAGATAATCGTATAAGGAAGATTGAAATACAGAAATATAAAAATATAAAAATATATGAAAGTGTGAATCATAAGAGATATATGTGGAATATAAAATTGCACATGGCTCTGTTGATATGGCGAATGCCTCATCAATAAAGCATCACCTCACATCTCTATATGTAGAGGTGATATTATTTCGTCTTAACATAAAGAGGCGACGCCTCTCTGACTGCCAGGCATAAAAACGCTTAAGAAATTTTCTTCATACTTAAGTAAGCAATATCAAACATGAATGATTAAAAACTTATAAATATACTTAATAACTTAATAGATCATGCCATAAACATAACATAAAGTAGCAAATGACTCTTAAAAAAAAGGAAAACACAAAGAAAGAACTTTATGTAAATCAAAAGCTTAATATTTAAAAATGGTGATTCTTATTGCTTTATAAATTTATTTTTCAAAATGATTAGCCCTTAGAGATTGGTTTTGATCTCAAGTTCCATTTAAATGTAAGAGCTCTTCTTCTTCTTCTTCTTTAAAAATGGATCTCTAAACCAAGCTTCTCTTTCCTTCTCCCCAAAAACATCCCCCTTTTCTTTCAGAACCTTTTCTCTCTTTTTTCTTTTTCTAAAACTTGCTAAAACTTCCTAACCCCTTTTTCTCTCTCTCCATACCTCTTTTCAAGCCCTCTTCCCCCCATACCCCACCTCCACACATGCCTTGACAAGACTTCATTTTTTTTTACCCTATCATTACACTCTTTTTAGTCATCTCCTCTCTCTAAAGTCTCATTTTCACACAATATGTTTAAGTCTGTAAGGTGTGGGGTCCACTCTACTTGTTCACCATTGTCACCTTTGCATTTAATGCTGGTGCAAGTGGCTAGTAAAGAAGCGTCGTCTCATTGAAGTGGGTGCCATAAAGGTGTCGCCTCTTCTGCCCTTACCCAAAATTGGGTTGTTGGACCAAAGCATGCTTGGGCTCTTAGGTCAAATTTGGGTTTGACAAGGGTTGTACTTGGATGGGTTTATAAGTTTTTAGGTCCATTTTCAAAAAAGTTTTAGACCTCTTGCATTCAAATTTCGTGTTTTCTTCATTATCAAGCTTTCGTCACCGACCGATCAAACCAAACATCTACAATTTACCTCTTATTACAAGCCAATTAAATCGGTATCTACAATTAGCCTTTTTTTTTTCCTTCTATATATAATTTTGATTTATTTGCAAAGAAAGGATATATATATATATATAATCATTCTATAGAAATTTTAACAATACTTTTTTTATTATTTTTAAATAAAGTATTAGTGTTTATTATTATTCTTATAAGGATTGGTTAGTTTTGAAGATTTTTTATTAAAATAATTTTCATTTTTTTGGAAATAAAAAGCTGCAATAATTCAAAAATTAAACAGTAGTGTTCCTTGGATAAAACACCCACTCATATAATGTAACTTTTTTTTTATTAAGTTAATATTTTGATTATTTGAGGTTAAAAAAAAGCAATGAATATATTTTATATAATATATCTATTGATTAAAAATTTTAATTAAAGCTAGTATTACCTTAACTGTTTAACATATTAACAACTGTTAACTATTAATTTAAAATTTTAAAACAGTTAAAAATTAGAGAAAAAGGAACAGCTTTTTCCAATAATTCTCGTAATTAATATCTAGCCAAATTGCTTATAAATATAATAATTAAAATCCAAATTCTACAATTAGATAGTCTCCTCTATTCATTGTCCCACATGCCACTAACTACATAATACATGACCAACTCCTTGTTTCAGATCATGCCTCCCAAATTCCAATAAAACAATCCGTTTTGTTATTGCATAGTTGTCCAAATACCTTTTTCTTCTCTCCATAATTGGGAAGAAAATTAATTTTATGGGATATCTATTAATTTTATAGCTGGCTCTATCTCTTTTTCTTCCTCTTAACGATCAAGGTCCGTACAAGCATGCAGAAATTCATAATCGAGTTCCCAACTGTCACCCTCTACCTCTCAAAATTGTAATTGGCTAAACAAAATCTTGAGATCTTATGCTTTGAATTTTTTTTTTTTTTTTATTACTTAAGATTACTCAATTTTCAACGATCAATAAATTTATTTATTATTTAATTAATGTTCTTTTATATAAAGATTAAAAACATTGATAAAACTAAAAAAAATTTAAATGCACATTGTCATTGACATTAGAAATTTTTTTTGATATTTTACAATTTATATTTTTTTAATTTTTAGCATTATTATTTATTTAGATGATATGTTTTTTATTAAAAGATTTGAGTTATATATTTCCATTATATTTATTTGGCCAAATATACAATTTCAACTCTGAACTTTACTCATTATTCTATATCATATATCAACTTTCATTTTGCTCAATTTGACATTTTAACTTCTATTTTTTTACCTATTTAACTATTCTATACACTAGATAAACGTGTGTATTTAACTCATACTGATATTGAATAGGTAAAAAATATAAGTTAATAAGTAAAATTTATGAAAAATAAAAGTTATGTAGGCTAAATAGGTGAAAAATAGAAATTAAGAAGTGAAATTGAATAAAATGAAAATCGATAAGTAAATTAAAATAATTGAGTAAAATTTTTATTATTTATTTAAAAAATATAAGAAATAATTACTATTATCTCTTTGAGGTTTGTTCGTAATTATCATTTCATATCTTTTTTCAAAGGAAAAAATGATTTAAAATCCTTTCAGATTTGATTCTGATCAACTATATGTTTTTCTTTTTTAAAAAAATTTTAAAGATATATGATTAGTAAAAAAAATAAATGGTGGTAAAACTCTTTAAATTAAATAAAATTCTAAAAATATCTTTAAATCACTATAAATTTAATTATTTTTCAAGAATATAAATAGAGAGTAGTTTAGGGTTCAATTTTATTTGAAATAACTGAAATTTAACAATAAATAAAGTCCCTATTTCTTTTTAATCCTTTACGCTTATACTCTCTTATGAGGACATTTAAACTGAAAAGCCTCAACACACACTATCACCACCACTGCTAGTATCACATTTAAATTTAAAGGGAAAATAATTGATAGAATTAAATTCAAGGGAATCGTAATTTACTTTTAAAAAAGAAGAACCGACTAGTAATTTGGGTTAAATTTTAGGGGTAACAGTAATTATTCCAAAATACAATATGATAACTCATATGTTACCATTACAAGGATTAGATGGTGTTGGTGGAAAGAAATGAGCGGCTAGGATCATAATGATCATATGGGGTAGATAATCATAAGGTAAACAAGGATGGCACACATATTATCCGGCCCTTTCGTGCTTATCCAAAAAAAATATATTAAAATACACTCGAATAAAAAAAATTTTATGACATTTATTATTGCCGCAAAGCAAGGACTATGGGGTTGTAACAAATAGGCTTTTGTCTTTTCTGTATTCTTAAAATACCCCTACATGTCTCTTTTTTCACCAGCCTTTCCACTTCAAACACCAATCTATTTGAGGCTATTTATGGTAATTCCTTTTGGGAACGTGGGGTCACCCACTTGTAGAGTTTTTTTATATTACCGTGCCAGGTGGCATGTGTGATGACCTATCTAGCTGACCTCATTCAGGTGACATCACATGATATTCGTAAGCTTAGGACAACTCTTTTCTATTTCACGCGCCGGTGACATCATGTGATCAACTAACTCAAGAAGGGATAGTTGGATTAATTACTTAAACCTCCTTAATTTTATCTTAATATAGAGTTTGATATCTATTATTTTAGAATTAATAAATTTTAATCCCTAAAATTTATTAGTAACCCCACACTTTGTTCCTTACATATAAATTTTTTATAAAGCTTTAATCATAATATTTAAACTACAATTCTTGAATGTTTAATAAATTGCACTCTAGTCACTAAATTTTGTGTTATAAAATTTTCAATTTCTCAAAAGAAACACTATTTATATAATTAAAATAATTATAATTACTTCAAAACTTGAGTAGCATAGTGATATAGCTTGTCTCTTCAAAGGATTCGATTTTCACTTCCTCTTAAAAAATAATTCTAATTACAACTTATAAAATGTAAAGTTATTATTTTCCTTTAAATATATCTACTTTATCATTTTCTCTTATATGATCATTATTATCATGTTTTGCCTTTATTTGCAAATTTTTTTCTTTTTTTGGCATTGTTTTGACATTATCTTTACTAATTTTTCAAACAAAACCAATACTAAATGGGACAATTTTCTTTCCTAATTGCCACCTTCCAATTAATGCCATTTTCAGCTTAAATTCTATGAAATTCTATTTTTTGGAGCCACTTGCGAATCATGGTTGGCCATTATTTTTTGAAGTAAATAATTTAATTTTTCTTTTTTAGGTGGGAATTATCAATTCCACATCTCTTTCAAGTTAACCAGTAAGTAATAGTTAAATCCTATTTTGCCATACCATGCATCCAACAAGACACAATTTATTAAATATTATTTTTATTTTTCTAATCTTATAATTAACTCTTGTTTATACTTTTACTCATCTGAAATTTACATAAATTTACTAAGAATTAAAAAACTATAGAATAGCTAATTATGAAGTAATTAATATATTGGGAAAATTACAATAAGATACTCTATGGTTAGACTTTTTTTCACTTAAAGGATTCTAGTATTTTCTGTAACACTTAAAAATATGTGATTTAATGTTACTTGCTTTTTAGTATCTTACTCATTATATTATTAAAAATATATGATATAATGTTAAAATAACATAAATTTTTAATAAGAAAATTATTTATTAAGTAGCATTCAATTAACTAAAGTAAATTCACACTTATAAAAAAATGTATTCTTATTTTATTAAGAACAAAAGGAAATAATTTGAAAATAAATCTAAATAGTTATATTGATGGTAAATCACATGCAAACATTTTTATTATTGAAAAGTATTGTTATATTAAAATTTTATTATAAAATAATGATAATATTAGTTGATAAGATATTAAAGTATTAAAAAATCAAACCACATACTTCTACATGTCATGAAAAATACCACAAACCTTTAAATGAAAATATGTTTACTCACAAGTTGCTTTTGTACTTATCTCTAATATATTTGTAAGGCACTGTAATTGAAATTCTATATAATATCTTAAAGTAACCAATTATAAAATGTAAGTGTTGATTTTGCTCTCTAATATGAAGAAATGAAAAAAAAAAAGTGTACATGAAATAAAGAGATAAACAAAAAAAAAAAAGGGCAAAGAATTAAGATAAACTAAAGAAAAGCAGTAAGCTAAGTTTGTTATAATTTTATGTTGATTTTTATGCTAGATTAATTAATCTAATATCAAAAGTTAGATAGCTAATAAATAAATTGATTATTTTATTTTATTAATCAATATGTACAAAATGAGTACTGAAAATTGTCGTATAATACTATTTGATTAGCAAATAATACATCTATAATTTTATTGAGTTTTTTATATTTAACTTATATATTTAAACGCTACAGATAAAAATTTTAGAATCTACCACTCTCTATTGATTAAATTGTAAACTTTAATCCATAGATTGCTATCTAAAGTGGCATTTTAATTTCTCAAAATCAAACATTTTCATTCATTAACACAAGAATCAAAATTGCTAATTTGAAATATATAGCAACTAGAAAGAGCTAATACATGCAATACATTTCGAAGGTAAAAACCCTAAGGGGTTTCTTTGCAAAGAGACAAATGAATATTTCCAAATAGATCCCATGTGTGTGGTCCATAATCCTTTTTTTTAAGGGAAATTTTTTTTTTAAGTTAATCTCACCAAAATGCGCGTGGGATTTGTATATATAAAAAAAAAACTTAGCTAAGAACTTTCCCTGCTACCTTCCTGCTCTTCCCTCAAGGCAAATAAAACCCCTCAATTTCTTCTTCACTCTTAGTTTCATATTCAGCTACTACTACACCATCAATGGAGGACATATCTTGGCCGGAAAATTTACCCTCTGACAGGAGAAGGGCCATTCAGGAGCTGCTCAGAGGCCGTGAATTCGCAAAGCAACTTAAAATTTTTCTTAGTGATACTATTCATCACTGGTCTGGAGATGATCATCATGATGTGGAAGGGCCTGTTCCTGTTGATGATCTTGTCGTTAAGATCATGGATTCTTTTACTAATAGCCTTTCTATATTGAATTCATTCGAATCTGATGAGGTTTCGCAGTTTCCTGCCGCTACCCATGTTGGTTCTCCTGATGGCGGCCGGAAGTCTGAAGATTCCGGTGAGAGTAGCAAGAGCACTTGTACCGTGAAAGATCGGAGAGGACGCTACAAGAGAAGGTACAACTATAATGATTCCTTAGTTAAGCCATTAATAATTTGTCATTATTTTTAATCAAACTTTATAATATAGCCATTTTGAGCATGTTTAGCTTAATTAGATTGTTAATTAATTATGAACAAGAAATTCGAATATTATTAGAAGTATCTTTTTCTTTTTTAAAAAAAAAAAAGTTATCTAAATATAAACAATTTTATCTTTTAAAAAGTTATTTATCAACGGTTCATGGAATCATATCACATGATACAGCTGTTTGATAGACTTTACTTTAATTATCAATTGATGTGTATAACACGGACAATTAAATTACAGAGTACTATGCACAACTAACTTGTAAAAATATTTTATTTGTAATTATTATACTATTTCTAAATGATAAAAAATTATAAAAGATAATTTTATTAATTCGGTGAGCAGACTGACCCTTTAATTAAAAATTTCTTATTTTATATCATGCACTTGTGTCTCTAATTATAATTTTCTTATTTTATATCATATACACTTGAGTCTATAAAAACATTAGTATGAAGCTGGATTGACCTGACCAAAACTAGACATTTGTGATGGAATCTAAGAATTGCAATCAATTTCCAACTTGCAGAAAGACAGGCCATTCATGGATCAGGGAGACTTCAGATTTACTAGATGATGGCTATGCATGGAGAAAGTATGGACAGAAAGTGATCCTAAATGCAAGATTTCCAAGGTAAATTGTAGTTATATGTACATGTATTACTACTACATCAAGTACTTTGTTGATTTAATCAGATATAATTATACTAATAATTAAAGTTTGCATGTTAATTTCTCTTGTTTGGGTTGCTACAGGCAGTACTATAGGTGCACTCATAAGTATGAGCAAAAATGCCAAGCAACAAAACAAGTTCAAAAAATTGAAGAGGAGCCTCAACTGTTTAGAACCACATACATTGGCAACCACACATGCAAGAGACTAAAAGCTTCTCATCATCTTATCTTGGAGTCTCCTGATGATGGTGCTCATAATTCTTGCTTTATGTTGAGCTTTAACAACAGCCACAACGCTACTAACAGACAAGATAGACCATATTTCACACCATCAATGAAACAGGAGCAAGAAGATGTGCAACCCCATGAGCAAAAGATCAATATGATCCACAGTAACAACGACAACAACATCAAAAACCAATCATCCTCCTCAGACTATCTCATGTCTCCTGATAGCTTGTCAGCTTTTGATCAAGCTGATGTGATTTCTGGGGTGAATTCGTCTTGTTGCACAACTAGTGCTCACAGTTTCGAGGACATCCATATGATTGTTAGTTCTGTTGATGCTCACTTTGATGATGCTCCTTTGCAGTATACATACTGATTTTGTAATAATTAGCACAAGTTTTTTTTTTTTTTTTTTCCTTTTAATCTAAGTTTCTTAGTTTAGGCCCAAGTGTGTGCTTGTAATCTAGTTGATTAAGCTAGCTCAGCTCCTTCAGTGTAAATAGAATAATATTTTCTGTGCATTATGTTATAAATGTTCATCTTAATTATATGCAGACAACCATGAGGTCAAGTGTATATGTTTTTCTTTCCATGCAAATAAGATATGGGTAGATTTTATGTTCACTAGAAAATTCAAGACAAGTACAATTCTCTTTTTTCTATTCACATGATATTGTTAATTGACTTTGAAATGTGAATTTTCTATGAATATCCTAAGATTTGTTTTACTATTATGCATTTTGATTTCTCTTTTATTTTTTTTAAAAGTATTATTTATCATCTCTTATATTTTAGAGATATTTTCATCCATATAATTTTTTCATTAGGCTAAGATATAAAAGTAGGTTGCTTTTAGATTTTAAACTAGATGTATGGTCATGCAATGTGCGATTTTATTTTAAATAATTCAATTTTTAATTCTTAGTTTCAATGTGCGATCTTAAATTAATATTTTTATTTTCAAATATTATTTAGCATAAAGTTTTTGATATAAGTAGCAAAATTTTAGGGTGGATTTGTTTTTGGCAAAAAAAAAAAAATTACTGTGTTAGATGTATAAAAATAATTTTATCTAATGATATGGTAACACTAAATTAGAAATAAATTGAAGAAATTTATAATAAAATTCACCATAAAATTATTATCTTTAAGATTATTTTAAATATAGTTGTATTTTATGATATTACACACACAAAAATCAATATCCTTTATGAAATTAATAGATTAAAACATATATATATATATATATATATATATATATATATATATATATATATATATATATATATATATACAATAGCAAAAAAAGTTGTATCTACATAGACCGATAAAGTAAACAAAATTTGAAACTTTAGTTAAATTACACACATATATGTATATATGAAATTTGGGATGTTTAGAAAATGAAATTTGAGAATAAATGGAATGGCCTAAATTGGTAGAATTTTTAAAATTACAATAATTATTTTCATATACATAGTATAAGTAAAAAATATTCTTATAATTTGAAAAATCCATTATATAATTTTTTTACAAAATGCAATATATTTTCTAAATAGATTTAAATTCTAGGTAATGATATTTCTAAATTTAATTTTTTTTTTAGATTCTTATGAGTGTTTTAAAATTTTTTTTTTTAGAATTTTAAAAAACTAGTATTTCAAAATGGTGTTATCCAACTTTACTATTATTATATATTAGATCAGATAAATACTGAATCACATCAAATAGACATGACATCAGATATATTAGATATGGATGTTGTACTATACTATATAGTATTATATTATATATTAACTTTAATATTGGATATGGTACAAAATTAGATATTAAATACAGATGTTTAGATTTATTTTTTTTTTTTCCAAAAAGTGTAATTTTAAACTAAAATTAAATTATTATACCACTATTTTTATAGATAATTACAAAATTTATTTAACACGGATTCTCAATGAAAGACAATCTTCCATGGGAAGAAAAATTTCTAAGTATAATAATAATTCAAAAACTTTTTTAAAAAATATAAGTATGGATATTTGTGAATATAATGGCTGTAAGGGTGATAAAAATATAGTGGTATTTTTAAAATTTTTTATTTTATCGTGCACCATAAGGTGATAAATTTTCATTGATATTTATGGATAATTGCGAATATAATGGCTGTAGGAACTTAAACTTGAAAATAAGTGAT
The DNA here is from genome assembly GCA_947683625.1 of Mallotus nudiflorus. Lineage (NCBI taxonomy): Eukaryota > Viridiplantae > Streptophyta > Magnoliopsida > Malpighiales > Euphorbiaceae > Mallotus > Mallotus nudiflorus. Next base: position 1,230,040 of record CANTUR010000239.1, read on the forward strand.
GGAAAATATCTATAATTAGCTATGAAAAAATTGATTTGTTATATGAATGAAAAATGACATTTTTGAAAATTGAGAGACCAAAATGCATGATAAGGTATATCTCAAAGAAAAATTTGTAATCCTCCCAATATTATATTTGATTGTGAACGATATATAAATTTCTTTCACCATATTTGTAAATCAGTAAAAACTGTGTGAGGTGGTTGATCCATGAATGCATTGATTCGTAGGGTTGAATTTATGAGGCCACTTGTTTAAATAATATAACCTTATATGAAGTTAAATGAATTTGGATTTGAAATAAATAGGTTTGTGTCAACCTGTTTATAATAAACAATAGGTTTAAATGGGTTGAATCTCTCTAACCCATTTAAATATATTATTGATTCATTTATATAAATAGATTATTTAAATAAGTTGGACACGTTTAATCCGTTTAGGCATATTTAGAAATGTTTATAATAATGATATTAACACATAAAAAAATTTAGTGTTAAAAATTAATGTTAAATAAATAAAATATAAATTATAAAGTAAATATGATTGATTTTTATTATTATTATTATTATTATTATTCTTATTATTATTAATTTATCGTTAAGTAAATAATACTAATTAATTTATTATTAAGTAATATATTTAAAGTACTAAATGTAGTAAAAATTACATATATAATATAAAATTATATAATTTTGGTGTAAATTTATATTAAAATCAAAGAAATAGAATGCAAAAACTATATATATTTACTATAAAAATGCATAATTTTATGTTAAAATTGTGTAATTTTAGTAGTAAATATAACAATATAAACTTACAAAGTAAATAATCTACAGTGTAGTAATGTACTTAATTTAATATTAAATAAAAAATATAATTAAAAACTATATATTTATGAACGTTTTATTATGTAATATTAGTATGAATTGATATTAAAATAACAAAAAATAACAAATATTAGTTATTATATTTTAATTACTATGTAATAGTATTTGCGGTGTATACTTTAAAATTTAAATATTTAAATTTGTATATGTGAACTTAAATTATGTTGTGTTTAATTTATTTTATTATATTTTGTATTTGTATATTAAACTTGTCATTAATCATGTTCTAAATATATCTAACATGTTTAGATCTAGTTAAGTTAAACGTGTTATATGTGGATTCTCGTGTAACTTATTTAATAAACATGTTGTATTTACATAATCATATTATGTAAATATAATCATATTATATACTTTGATATGAACCGTTTATAATCCATCAAAACAAATTGTGTGCCTTATTGATTTGGAATCAAAACATGTCATTTGTCATATCAATTAAAATAAACTTGTTATTTTATAAAGATGCTAGATATTTTTTTCTTTCTTTCTTTTAAGAAAATAAAAATAAAAATGAAGATACGTGAGCTTAATAAAAATAGAGAAAAAAGGACAAACACAGTTTTTTTTTTGAACAACAAAAAACACAGTTTTTCTGTTATATCAATAATTAATAATTAATTGTGAAAGGTTTTATGGTTTAGATGCCACAATATTTACGTTAAATTATTATATAACAGAGACGTGCCAATCAAATTATCCTTAATATATGTATATATATATATATATATAATGAAGAATTAATTTATATACATGGTCTACCTGTCTAAACAACCATAACATTCTTTCTATATTATATGTTTTTTCCATATAAGACCCAACAAAAGCATCTTTCATGTAGAGAGGGTCAAAGTGATATATGATTGCTGCTTGTATTTTAGGTTGAAAATTTTATTAATTTGTATTGTTATATATTTTTTGTATTCTTTTTCTCCAACAATGAGAAATTCTTATTGATGTTCAAAAAAAGAAAACAAAAACGATAAATTCTATTTTGAACTTTAGTGCAATTTTTAATTATATTCTTAATTATTTAATTTTATGAATTGTATTAATTCTATCATATTTTAGTTTAAAGATCTAAATGTACTTTAAAAAATTATTTTTAGACCTTATAAAATAAATCTATTTATTAAACTCATTTTTCTTTTTTAAACAAAAAATATAAAAAATATTTTCAAATGTTAATTTTACCACTTTCAAAATAATTTAAAAAAACTAGTTTTGAAATATTTTAATAAAATTTTAACTTTTTTTGTATTATTTTATACAAAGTCCCCATATTTTTTTTAATATTTACTGATCAACCATATTAATACAAAATTTTCTAATAGAGATGAAACATCAAAAAATATGGAAAATGAAAAAAAGTACAGCATTAGAAATATTGAAAATATTGATAAAAAAATATAAAGATGATTTGATCTTTTTGAAAAAAAAAAAAAAACTTCTTAAAATTTTTATTGATTTTGATACTGATAGTTAAAAAAAATTATTTTATATTTGTATTCTTATTAATATTAGAGTATATAATAATCGATCTATAAGTCGTGTCTTGTATTGTGAGATTTTAAATTTTTTATTTTTTCAGAAAAATAATTTTTTAATTATTGATTAATATTCTTAAAATTCCTAATTCTTTTTATTTATTTATTTCACACTATTTTTGTGTTCAATCTTTATTATAAATTTTTAAATAATATAATTGAAAATCAAGAAATGCATTTTAGAAAAATTTAATATGAAGACTTTCATATATAAAATAAGGTAAAAATTTTAATTTTATGAAATATTTTAAAATTAATTTTTGAGGTTATTTTGAAAATAATAAGATTAACATTTGAAAATATTCTTTTACATTTATTTTTTGTTAAAAAATAAGAAAAAAGAATTTTAATAAATAAATTTATTTTATAAGAATCTAAAAGTAATTTTTAAACTAAATTTAGATCTTAAATTAAAAATGAATAGAATTAATATAATTTACATAGTTGAATATCTAAATTGATATAATTGAAAATTACACTCAAGTTAAAAATAAATTTCATATATCTTTGGACGCTAGTTATGGACAACCTACGAGTTGTGAGTTTTAGCACCAAATTGTAAATAAATTTTTTCCAATATTATGATTAGTAAAAAAAAATTAATCAGCTTATTATGAACTAGGTATTATATACTTTTCAGTTATGAGAAAAAAAAAAAAACTATAACTAATGGCTACTGAAAATGGTTTGAACTATATATATATATATATATATATATATTATTCTATGATAAAAACTTGTACTTATTTATTAATTTATTTTTGTATGATAAATTCTCAAATAATGAAAATTTAAATTATTGGTTGAAGTTTCAAAATTAGTGTTATATTTTTAACACACTTCATACATAAATGCCGGTCAAAACTAAATCAAACAATTATAAGGTCAACTTTATTGTTCTTACTTAAACAATTAAACAATTACTTAAATTTAAACCATAATGTATACAGTTATATTAAATTAATTAATAGAAGATTTTATTTTATTTATAATTTTTTCTAACCCAAACTGAATTAATCAAAATTTAATAGCTATAAATACCATAGTTCAAATAAAAAATATATATTAAATAAACAATGAAAAAAATTATACTTCAAACAATTTAGGTATAGAAACTCTGGTGCGAGCGTGTGCATACGCACATCTATGTAGTATGCATACTAAAAAAAAAATGAACTATTGGATTACCCAATGATAATAACTGTCATATAATTATATTAAATAAAATTCATTCAGTCATTTACGAGTAGTTCAAGTAATAAAAGATATGAATATACAGTGTGAAAAATAGAATTCGAGCCACCACTCCCTTTTCTTCCTTTAAAGTGTTGGAAATTTAACCTTTTATAATAGTTGTTAAAATATATATATATATTCATTCAAATATTGGATTAGGTTTACGTTAACTATGTCAAAAGTTGAAAAATTGAAATTAATTATGATAATCATATATATCTTTAATAATAAGTTTTTTTTAACAATTAAATATTACAACCCAAACATAAAATATATATATCTTATTATCTATTATATTACCTATTACCTATTATTATATTTATAAAGTGTGAGTATTAATTTGATTACTCTAGGATAACCCATACCGCCTTGTTAATAATAAGTATTCAAAAGATAAAAATGATACGCGTTCATATTTAGATATGGGTAGATTATGATCCTTCGCTTTGCAAACAATTAATTAAATATATATACACCTACCAAACTATATATAAGTATGCCAATGAAGTTTGATTAAATGGTTCAAGTGAAGACACCCATAACCTTAGGTTATAACTTTAAATTTTGAAGGTACCAAAAATTAACACTCTTCGTCCTTAATTTTACCACTAGGCAAAAAAAGTTTTAATATTCTATACAATAATAACATAGTGTATTTTTTGGTGCAATAATCCGTAGTTAAAAAAAAATGATATATAAGTTTTAGAGATAAATATAAGTAAGTACCTTATAATTTAAGCGTTTTAACATTTGTGATATTTTTTGTACCATTCTAATACTTTGTGGTTTCATATTTATAGCACTTGAGTGATAAAATTTGTTAAAACTCATTATTTTTCTTACTTTTAGCATCCAAAAATTTTGATTTTTAATTTTAATTAAATTTTCATAATTTTAATATATATTTAGCAACAGTATCATTGTTCAAAGTGTTTAGAATTTTAAAAAAATAAAAATATGGAAAAATATTTTTATTTTTTTCTTTTATTTATATTATTATTGCTACTTAAAACTACCATGAACAAACTTCATTTTCCTTCCTCTATCATATTGCATTGAAATTTTGATTTTTAAATGCTTTAAGAGAGAGAAATTAGAAATTATAATAAAATTTATTACTTAAATACTATAAATATAAAATCATAAAATATTAAAGTGTCACAAAAAAATCACAAACTCTTAATGTTAGAACGCTTAAACTACAAGCTATTTATTTGTACTTGTCCCTAAGATTTAATATATGTGTAGTAGTTGAAATTAGTTAATTAGAATATTAATACAAGAAAATGGGGAAAAGGACATTATTCCATTCGTGATAGTCTATCTTTAAAGCTGACTTCCGAAAACATGGACCATCCATTCATTGGATTTTTGTTAGAGAAAAAACTCTAGATAGATTTTTTTTTTTTTTATCAATTTTTAATTTGTAGTTTGTTTTGTTACAAGTTAGTATCTTATATTTTACGCGGTAGTGAATAAAAATAAATTGTCTGACAGTTTTAGAAATAATAACGTGGTAAAATATATTTTAGTCGGATTATATTTTAAAAAAAATACAAAAAATTATTTCTGTAAATTCATTTTTTGATCGACCATCATGTTACAATTTAAGAGGGCTTGTTAAAAAACTATATATTTTCATATATTTTCCTTATTATATTTAAATGTACATTCCTTATTTAGTTGATATTTGCATTGCTCCCATGGTACTGTATTACTAATACAGTATAGTATATATTTTTGCATCATTTACAGAATACAATTAACTTTTGATTCTGACATTAGTTTTCTTCATTGTGATAAATCAATGCTCTGTTTTATAGTATCAAAAGTTAACAAATTAAATTATTTAATTATAAATGGCGATACAAAAAATAACTTATCAATAATTTCTTAATGGTTTAATCAGTTTTTTTTTATAATTTCTATATATAATTTTATGCTTTTTATTTCTATATACATAGTCTAGTATTTTATATGTATTTTAATTTGATTAATTTAAAAATTTATGTTATTAATGCATTATTAATATTAAATTTTATAGAATTGATAAAATTTCAAAAATTTATAATTTATAATTATATATGTTATTTATAATTTTATAAAACTATAATTTTCATTTTCATAATATACTAATATATATATATACACAAACCACAAAACAGAAATTGATAAAAAAAATTTTTTTTTTACTTTTCATAAAAAATTATATATAGAAAAATTGTACTAGAGGTTACAAAACTTTATATTAAACTTCAACTTGTATACTTTTGCTTACAAAATATTGATTTTAATTACATAGAAAAGTTATCTAAAATAATTTCGACTAATTTAAATGACGTAATATAACGAAGTTGTCACATCAAACTCTAACTCAATAAAAATTATTATATCACACTGTCATATCATATTTTTTATAAAATTATCAATTATAATTTTATGAGATTAAATGTACAAAAATAAAAAAGTAAAGTAAAATTATGGCCAATACTTTTATGAAGAGGGTGACGTAATAGTATGATATGATAATTTTTATTGAATTGTATTGTAATATGATAATTCTGGTATATCATATCATTTAAATTAGTTAAAATTATTTTAGATGTCTTTTTTTTATAATTAAAATTAATATTTTGTAAGTATATATATATATGCGATTGTAAATTGTAACCATAAATTTTTTTTTAAAGAATTTTTGTATTTATTTTATAAATTTTCTTAAGCAAACTCTTTATCTAATATTAATTTTATAAGTTTCCTACACAGCATACACAAAGATATTTTCAGTTTTTCAATTAATTGTTTCACCTAATAAAATGTTTATTGCACTTATATTTATAATAGATTCATTCACGTATCTTGTACTATATTTCTTTTTAACTATTTTTTATTTAAAAATATTAATAATAAGCTGAGGGAAGGTATAAAAAAAAAAAACATAACAGTACATGCATTTAGACAAATATTGGATAATATCACGAATGTCAATTTCATCAAGAAAAGTCCAATTGATTAAAAGATAGATTTTGATTTCAACATACTTTTAACAAATTAGTAGATGAGAAATAAAAAAAGAAAAAAAGGAAATAATAATAGACTAAAGTCAAGGAGACATGTTTTCCTTTCATATGGCTTTATATAATGATGAAATTGATGGTTCTGAGAAATTATATCATGGTTATGGGTAATTGTTTAGTCGAAAAATTAAACTAATTATATTAAATAATTAAATAAATAAATTAGTTATAAAATATAATTTTTTAAATTACGACTTTAAGGATTCATTAATTACTTTTTAAATTTTAAAATAATTGATTTAATCTAGATACATTGAGTGGTCGTTGTGGACCACCTTATAACTTGGATGATTTTTGTCTCTTCAATTAGATTTCTAACTTGTCTACCACTTCATATGTAAATTTCCCCAGTGAAAGAGACCAAACGTGTTTCACGAAAATCTTGTCATTTTATATGATATAGTTTTAGCAAATCATGCAAAACATATTATTTCAAATTAATTATCCTACTTCAATTGAAACAGTAAAATTGAGATAAAACATTCCACTTGCACACCATAAAATACTGGTTTAATGACTAAAGTTTTGTCGATATTAAAATTCAAATCTCATATTTTTTTCTGATTATTTATAATATTTGGCGTATTTAAATTTTGACATGCAAAAAATTCATCTAATAAATGCATTGATATATCATTTTTATATATTTCGCTATTTATTTTTCAGTTATTATGAAGAGGTAAAATTACCTAAATAATACTGAATTATACAATAAGGAATAACTTTTTTTTTTTAATAAAAAATGGAATATATTAGATCGGATCAAGACGTAATACATCATAAATATTAGGAGCAACCAAATCAGTCCAGAAGCTGCCAGCCTGCCACCCTTGCAATAGTACGAGCGACAACATTCGCTGAAAGCTTAACAAAAGAAATAATTGAAAATTGTATAATTGGAAATTTATATCCCATGATGCTAAAAAAAAGTTGCGGTTGGACTACTCTTCAAGGGCTATATTTTGCTATTATTAATATAATGGTTTTCATATATATATATATATATATATATATGAGCCCGTATAAGAAGGGATAAATAAAATTATGAAATTTTTTTAATTATTATTATATAAAAATTAGATAATTTAATTATTTATAAATAAAAATAAAATATAATTTTAATTTGATTGAAAGTCTATTTTTTATTTTAATTAGATTAATTTTTATTTTATCTCTAATAAAAATTAAATTAATTAAAATATAATTCTAATTTAATTGAAAGTAAATTTTCTATTTCAATTAGGTTAATTTCTATCTTATCTTTAATAAAAATTCCAATGGAACTGAAAGTGTATTTTTTATTATAATTAGGTTAATTAACTTCTATTTTACACCTAATAAAAATTAATTTAATTGAAAGTATATTTCTCATTTTAATTATGTTAATTTCTATTTTATCTCTAGCAAAATTAGATTAATTAAACTTTTAGCAGTAATTTTGTTAAAAACATTATTTTCTATTTTAATTAGGTCTACTTATATTTTATCTAATATAAATCAAATTAGATAATATATTTTATAAGTTTCATTATATTAAATTTAATATGTAAATAATTAAAATAAATTTATTAAATTTTATGAAAATAGGAAAAGTGTATAATTTGTTTTAAAAGTAGATATATTTATAAATAAAAAATAAAACATATAATTTGTTTGAAAGTATATTTTCTGTAAGAAAAATAATGTAATTATCATTTTTAGATATTTTTATAAAATTTAATAAAAAAAAAGTTAAAATTAAATTAATTAATATTTATCATTTAATTATTAATATTAAAAATATTAAAGAAATAAAGTATCATAACACAAATGAAAAATTTATTAAAATTGTAATAAATTATAAGTTTAATAAAAAATGGAATATATTAGATGGGATCAAGACGTAATACATCAAAAATAATAGGAGCAACCAAATCAGTCCAGAAGCTGCCAGCCTGCCACCCTTGCAATAGCATGAGCGACAACATTCGCTGAAAGCTTAACAAAAGAAATAATTGAAAATTGTATAATCCGAATTTTATATCTCATGGTGCTAAAAAAAAGTTGCAATTGGACTACTTTTCAAGGGTTATATTTTGCAATTATTAATAGAATGGTTTATATATATATATATGCATATAAGAAGAAGAGATAGATAAAATTATGAAAAAATTTTCAATTATTATTATATAAAAATTAGATAATTTATAAATAAAAATAAAATATAATTTTAATTTGATTAAAAATATATTTTCTATTTTGATTAGGTTAATTTCTATTTCATCTCTAATAAAAATTAAATTAACTAAAATATAATTCTAATTTAATTGAAAATAAATTTTTTATTACAATTAGGTTAACTTCTATCTTATCTTTAATAAAAATTTTAATGGAACTGAAAGTATATTTTTTTATTATAATTAGGTTAATTAACTTCTATTTTACACCTAATAAAAATTAATTTAATTGAAAGTATGTTTCTCATTTTAATTATGTTAATTTCTATTTTATTTCTAGCAAAAGTAGATTAATTAAACTTTTAGTAGTAATTTTGTTAAAAATATTATTTTTCTATTTTAATTAGGTCTACTTATATTTTATATAATATAAATCAAATTAGATAACATATTTTATAAGTTTCATTATATTAAATTTAATAAGTAAATAATTAAAATAAATTTATTAAATTTTATGAAAATAGGAAAAGTGTATAATTTGTTTTAAAAGTAGATATATTTATAAATAAAAAATAAAAAATAAAGCATATAATTTGTTTGAAAGTATATTTTCTATAAGAAAAGTAGTGTAATTATCATTTTTAGATATTTTTATAAAATTTAACAAAAAATTTAAAATTAAATTAATTAATATTTATCATTTAATTATTAGTTGAACTTACATATGTACATTAAATTAACTTTTAAGTAAATAAAAGTATTAATATTAAAAATATTAAAGAAATAAAGTGTCATAACACAAATGAAAAATTTACTAAAATTGTAATAAATTATAAGTTTAATGGGTTATAATATTTAAATTGTTATATAAAGAATATAACATTTATTACTTTTATTTTTTATTAAAAATAATTAATAATTATTTATTATCTTATGATTAATTATGACTATAATATTCTTTCTATAAGAAATTAGTTTTAGAGTTGAGAAATATTAATTATAAAAATATTGAAAGAATATTATATAATTATGTAATACCCTACATATATATATATAATTATTTTAATAAAAAGGGACATATTTTTCTCAAATAGTACTAGTAATAGTTAATTTGCATTATATTAAAGTATAAATTTTGTTAACATTATATTTTAGGTTAAATATTAGTTTAAATGTGCATATCAATTCACATGTGTGCATATATATATATATATATATATATATATATATATATATATATATGTAATATAGTATAATTATATACATGTGTATATATATGTATACATTTTCATGTAGTATATGTTTGCATACATATACATATATAATATATATATATATAACTATATATATATACATATGTCCACTATTATACTTGAATACACATTGTGTATATATATATGTATATATATATGATATATATATATATATATAGTATATATGCATATAGTCATAATATAGTATAATAAGTATATTATATATATATATATACATATATATACACGTATACATTAGCTTATAATATAGTATATACATATACATATATATATATATGTGTATATTTTGAGGAAGAAGAGAAACAGAACCGAGCATCTCCTCCTCCCCATCCTCGTGACACCTTCAACCACCACCATCACTGCACCTCCCCTACCTCCGGCCGCCATCTGCTACTCCCTCTTCCTTCTCCCTCGCCTCCGGCCACCTGCAGAGCCGCCGGAAGCTGCTGGGAGAGAGAAGCCGAGAGTTTGCTCCAAACTCACCCAAGCTTCATCCGGCCACCATTTTCCTCCATTCCGGTGCCAATCTCCTCCCCTTGCATCGGTGAGGCTCAATCTAAGCTTTGTTTAAGCTTTGGTCATGAATTGATTGAGTTTTGGTTGATTTTCAATTTATGAACTCTAGGGTTTCAAAATTTTTTTAACTTAATCTAGCTTGATTCATGCAAACTCCCTTTACAAATGTGATTCCTAGTAGCTCAATCTACCTCTAGGAATTTTTGTATAATTTTTGGAATTTATTTTGATTTTTGGTGAATTTTTGAATATTTTAATAATATTTTAGGAATTTTCGGGAATTAATTATAAAAATAGCAAATAATAATAATAATTGACATTTTGGTATTATTATGTGTAGAGATAAATTTTAGGGTAAGGTAGATAATTTTTTTAGAATATTATACAATTTTTAGGAATTTTTATACCTTATGTCAAAATTAAATAATTAGGCTAATTTTGAAAATTTTGGTTAAAAAGGTTATGAAATTTGATAAATGAGGTTATTAGTGAATAATATGAATTTTAGGACTCAAACTATAATTTTTGAGATTTTTATACTATTTTTATAAATATATTTGAGTTTATGCCAAAAAAATTGATTTTTAGTTAAATAATACTTTTGGGAAAAATATTGTTGGTTGATTAAATTTTTTTATATAATATTGGGAGAAATTATCTTGAGAAAAATAAGTTTTAAATGATTAGATAATTTTAAGGAAAATTTTTGTATATGTAGCACATTATGTAATTCATATTTATACTAGGGGTAAAAATGTAATTTTACACTAAATATGATAAATATATATTTTAATTAGTTTATTAGTATTTAAAGGGTTTAGGTAAATTTTATAAATTAATTGATATAATTTCCTAAGTAGTGTAAAATTTTAAATGTCCAATTTCCAATATATATATATATATATATATATATATATATATATATATATATATATATATATATATATATATATATATTCATATAATATATTACAAAGGTTTTCATTTGGATAATAATTATAATTATATTATTAGTAATGGAAAACAAATTCAATTTTTTAATTTTGAATAATTGAGATTTTACATAATTTTATTTATTTTAGTATGTGTGTAAATAGAGAAATAAATATTATTAATTTTGATACTTTATTGAGTTATGATCTCGGTCGGGGCAAATTGAAGTTTTGGGAGCCCGACTCGAGTGTGAATGGTTGTATATTTTGGAAGTGCATTTTCTATGCAGGTCTGGCTCTACCTTTAGTAGAGAGATGTCCGTTTTACAGAGGAGACTCTGTCGAAATTTCGGTAGATTTTCTCGTAAAACGTGATATCCGTAAAATTCCTACCGTTAGTTAGGTTAAATCCTGTCTATCGAGTCTCGTCCGGTTTTCCTCGAGTCAAACTGGAATTTTATTATTTTTTTGATTTCTGATTCGATTCCTTAGTCATGTTTTAAAAGTCGATTATTATTATTTCTTTCTAGATTATCTCGGAACAGAAGCCGTGAGGCCGAGGCAGACGCGTGGTCGTTAGCCTTTACATTCATCCTGTAAGTCAATAAAATAATTTGTGCGTGTGTTTATTTAAGGAATGCATGCACTCGTATTTCTATTATATTGATTATATGATTAATTTAATTTAATGCTATTATTTATGATTTAAATGCATTTTATTTATTTAAAATCAATTTGAGAAATTTTGGTAGAACGGGTTACCTGGTGGGCTTCACCAGGACTATGTGCACATGGTAAAGATTGAGAGATGGATTCGATAATTGTATGATTGATGAATATAAACTGGGATGAGTGCCTCGGTGGAAGCCTTTGCTCTCGGGGACCGCCAGTGATTAGAAAGTCAATAATGGACTGGGATAGATGCCTCGGTTGATGCCTTTGCTCTCGGGGACCGCCAGTGCCATATATTTGGATTAAGTGAATGACTACGACTTGGTGCCTCGGTTGATGTCCTTGCTCTCGGGGACCGGTAGTCTAGTTGGAATAAGTGGGCCCAGTTGGCCACGTAGATTGTTGGGTTTAGGGTTCTACCGAGATTTTTCAAAAGCTATAATTATATATTATAAATTATTTTCACTATAAACGTATTAGTTTTCGAAAAGGTTTTCAAACCGTACAGCTCTTTTTATTGACTTACTCAGTGAGATCTGATTCCCCTCAATTTATTTTTTTCAGGAGCTTGGGAGTTCGACCTCAGACTACCTCTACGCCGGGTTTCTTCTTCACCGGCCATTTTATGTAGGTCATTGTAAGTTGTACTGTGTATTAATCTAGGATGCTGCAGTAGTATATATATTAAAGATTTGTATGGTTTAAACATAATTATGTAACCTATTTGTGTAAACCACGCTTATGTATAAGATTAAAATTGATTTATAATATGAGATGTTGAAACACATTATTATTTAAACGGTTGAATTTGTGTATTATGAGAAAAATCAGTTTGATAATGTGTTCTGTTTTAAAGTAAAGTTTAATATATGAATGGTTTTATTTTCTTTTTCCTTTAGGCTTACTACGGGTTTCGGGGGCCTTATGCTTACCCATTTCCTAGTGCCGGTCACGTGCCCTCGGGTTCGGGTCGTGACAAATTATTTAAATAAAAGATTTATAAAAATTGTAATGAAGTATAGCTATATTAAGTTAATATCAAATTGCTATATAAATAAATAACATTGTTATTATTTTTAAAACTTCTATTTAATAATAATAATAATAATAATAATAATAATAATATATTTAATTATTTATTTACTATATATTATGAGTCTAGTAAATTTTTTATTCATGTGGTTGTTTATTAAAAAGAAAAGTATAATATAATTTTCACGTGGTTGTTAAAAATAAAATTAAATCAATTAAAATATAATTTTAATTTAATTGAAAGTGTATTTTATATTTTAATTAGATTAATTTATATTTTATTTCTAATAAAAATTGAATTAACTAAAATATAATTCTAATTTAATTGAAAGTATGTTTTCTATTTTAAATAGGTTAATTTCTATCTTATATCTAATAAAAATTCTAATTTAATTGAAAGTATATTTTCTATTTTGATTAGGTTAACTTCTACTTTACTTTTAATAAAAATTAATTTAATTAAAATAACAGTATAATATAATTAAAAGTATATTTCCTATTTTAATTAGGTTAACTTCTATTTTATATCTAATAAAATAAAATAAAATATAATTCTATCACTAATAAAAATAAAATTAATTAACATATAATTCTAATTTAATTGAAAGTATGTTTCCTATTTTAATTATGTTAATTTATATTTTATCTTTGATAAAATTAAATTAATTAAAATTTTAGTGATAATTTTGTTAAAAATATATATATTTCTATTTTAATTATGTCTACTTATATTTTATCTAATATAAATCAAATTAGATAAAATAGTTTTATAAGTTTTATTATATTAAATTTAATAAGTAAATAATTAAAATCAAAATTAATAAATTTTATCAAAGTAGGAAAAGTATATAACTTTTTTCAAAAGTAGATATTTTTATAAATTAAAAATTAATAAATAAAAAATAGAGCATATAATTTGTTTGAAAATATATTTTTTAAGAAAAATAGTATAATTATTGTTTTTAGATATTTTTATAAAATTTAACCAAAAAAAATAAATATTTATCATTTAATTATTAGTTGAACTTAAAAAATTACATTAAATTAATTTTTTTGTAAATAAAAATATTAATATTAAAAATATTGAAGAAATAAAATATCATTGATCAAATAAAAAATTTACTAAAATTGTTATATAAATATATAACATTGTTATTATTTTTAAAACTTCTATTTAATAATAATAATAATAATAATATTTAATTATTTATTTACTATATATTATGGGTCTAGTAAATTTTTATTCACATGTTGTTTACTAGAAAGAAGAGTATAATATAATTTTCACGTGTTTGTTAAAAGTAAAATTAAATCAATTAAAATATAATTTTAATTTGATTGAAAGTGTATTTTATATTTTAATTAGATTAACTTAAGGTTAATTTCTATCTTATATCTAATAAAAATACTAATTTAATTGAAAGTATATTTTCTATTTTAATTAGGTTAACTTCTACTTTATCTTTAATAAAAATTAATTTAATTAAAATAATAGTATAATGTAATTAAAATTATATTTACTATTTTAATTAGGTTAACTTCTATTATATATTTAACAAAATAAAATAAATTAAATTAAATTCAAATGTAATTTTAATTTAATTGAAAGTATGTTTCCTAAACTGCTATTTTATCACTAATAAAAATAAAAATTAATTAACATATAATTCTAGTTTAATTAAAAGTATGTTTACTATTTTAATTATGTTAATTTATATTTTATTTCTGATAAAATTAAATTAATTAAAATTTTAATGATAATTTTATTAAAAATATATATATTTCTATTTTAATTATATCTACTTATATTTTATCTCATGTAAATTAAATTAGATAAAATAATTTTAGAAGTTTTATTATATTAAATTTAATAAGTAAATAATTAAAATCAAAATTAATAAATTTTATCAAAGTAGGAAAAGTTTATAATTTTTTTCAAAAGTAGATATTTTTATAAATTAAAAATTAATAAATAAAAAATAGAGCATATAATTTGTTTGAAAATATATTTTTTAAGAAAAATAGTATAATTATTGTTTTTAGATATTTTTATAAAATTTAACAAAAAATAAATAAATATTTATCATTTAATTATTAGTTGAATTTAAAAAATTACATTAAATTAATTTTTGTGTAAATAAAAATATTAATATTAAAAATATTAAAGAAATAAAATGTCATTGATCAAATAAAAAATTTACTAAAATTGTAATAAATTTTAAGTTTAATGAGTTGTAATATTTAAATTGTTATATAAAAAATATAATTTTTATTATGTTTAAATTTTTTATTTACTTATAAAATATGTAATTATATATATATGCCATTTTCACGTAGGAAAAATATTACATGGGTTGGAGGAGAGATCATATGAGATTGAAAGAAAACATAGGGTACATGACGATATGCACAAAAGTAGTTTCAAAGGCAAATGCATCTCCGAAAAGATAAAAAGACAACGAAGAGAAGAAACTAACTTTCAATTCTTTTTTTTTTTTTAAAAAAGAAAAGAAAAGTAAAGCTAACATTCAATTTCAAGCATCTCTCCATCATCAATTTTAAAGCTCTTCTTTGGAAAAAATTGAATTGAATGTTAACTTATACACATATCACATGTAAATATATATTAAAAAAATGAAAATTGTGGAAATGAAAGTGAGAGTGGGTTGTCGTCTTTTAAGCTAAAAAACAAAAACTGATACATAAACAAAACAAGCCACTCCAAAGTTGGAGGCTCCACGTCTTCTCATCACCATCAACACTCTCTTCTTTGGTCTGCTAAAAAAAAAAAAGGTACTGTTGGGAAGAAAAAGAAGACTGCTTTCTGTTTCATTTTGCTAGAGATCATTTCAGAATTTAATTCTAAATTTATCGATATCTATATAAAAAATATATATTATCTTAAAAATTATCTAAATAAAGTTATACTTAATTGACATAAAAATAGTAATCAATTTTTACTAATTTTATGATATTCTAAGTATCAATTTAAATAATTCATAAATCAACATAAATTTTATTTTATTTTATCTATTATAATAAATCAAATGAAAACGACATGCATAAGATTGATACATAAGAGTATAATTTGAACTTAAATAAATAAGTGTATTTAGTTTTTTTTAATTAAATGTGTAAGTAATCACAGATAATTAGATATTACAGACATAAATTTATAATGCAATCAGACAAAAATTTTAGAATTCCCATATTAATTCAACCACAAATTCAATCCAAAGATTTGTATCAATTAAAAAGAGAGAGTACCAACATTAATTTAGTGTTGAAGTTAAGTATACAAAGACCACAAGGGAAAAAGAGAAAACAGCTGTGAAATCTGAAAAGTAGAGCATGTGATATTCTGATGCGATGGGGACCAAAGTTTTCCAATCTAAGCAGTACGAGATATAGCAACCCACCCCACCCCACCATTATTCACCATATTCATCACAATGAAAATGACATCTTCTTCTTTTTTTTTCCCCCTTTATGTAGTTTAGACGCATTACATCAAACTGATAATTTTGTAAAATATGATTTCGATATTCATAACATAAGTTTTTTACTAATTTGAAGTTAAAACTGAGTGGATATATAAAAAAATAAAATTCAATCTTTATATATAAAATTGAAATCTTATTTAAAATAATTTAAATTTCTTGTCACCGAGGAATCTAACCTAATGGTTGAGGTGGAGGGCTCAAAATCCTGACTTGACCGGGTTTAAAATAATTAAAAAACATATTTTCTATTTCGTTTATAATTAATAAACTAATAGTCGTGACTCTATGAAGTACTAACAAACAACACTCAATAAAAAGAAAGAAATTTAACTTCTTGTCAATAGTTAGCTGTAATATTCTGATTGTAGTAAAGATTTTCTGTGATTAATTGTTCTTTACTTGTAGATTAGGCAGCATATGATATCTTGAATTTGAAAGGTGGAGCTTTGTCATGTGTGGTATTGGGTTTTCTTTTAACGTGTGACAGACAAAAACAACAGAGCCAATTGCGCACAAAAGACTGGAGAGAGACATCTTAATATTGTTGTGGGGCTCTATCCCGAAAGCTGATAGCCACAACAGTGACTCTGATGGGTGTCTGTCTCTTTACAAGTTTTTTTTTTTTTTTTTTCCAAAAATCCTGTAGTTTTCATCAGTGTAATAGTGTTTGGAGAGTTACAGTAGAAGACCAGTTGGACTCATTGTGTCCATGGGGCTTCCCATGCATAAGAAAATTTCTTACCCATTTTTGTATATATTTTCATATTTTTATGAAACCAATCAGATAAAATTTAAATAATTGAAATATGTTTTAAAATTTCTGCTTATTTTTTAGCACCTAGTTGCTGGTACATTTCAAAATTAAAAATATAACTATAATTAAAAAAAAATGTAATGCAATAATGAAATAGAATTTCATTTTCTTAATTTTTCATTACATAGGAGATGCATCCAAATATTTTTTTGGCCCCTAAAAAAAGATTTTTTTATTTTTTAATGCAGATATCAACTTTTTTATTTTCGAACTGAAGTATCTATTTTTATTTGCGTTTTAATCGAACAAAAGTAATTGCGGGTGCACCTAGTAATTGAGAAATTTGAATTTGGAGAGTACTGTCTCAAACCACATGATCCATGGGCTTGAGCTATTATCGTAACGTTAAGCCAATGGAATGTTCCTCTTAACAGGCTGTAGAGGCTAGATACCCATAAAAATCTAACTCCAAACTATGGTATTGTAATTGGCCTAAAAGTTTGTCAAGAACTATTGAATGCAACACTAACCTGCGTACTAGCTGAAAAGTTTTCCATTATGTATCATAATACATTATTTTTTGGGATTTTTTCAGAAATAACGGAAAAAAATTTTTAAATATGGTTGATTTTTTCTTTTGATATTATTTATTTTAAAAATATATCAATTGTTTTTTATGTACCATAAACAACCAAAACAATCAGAAATAATTAAAAAAATCAAAACAACTAAATAAAATATCAAATAATTCTTTAAATTTTTTCAAACCAATCCAATGGAAATAAAAACATAACAACTGAAAATAACCACAAACAACTGAAATCAATCAAAACACTTGAAAATAACCGTCAAAACAATCAAATAAAATAACAAATTACACTTTAAATTTGTTTAAGCTAATCCAATGGAAATAGAATCAAAATAAAAACTCAATTGAAATCGAATCAAAACAAAAATAAGAAGAAAGAGAACTAAAAAATAACCCAAGTATTAATAACAAAAAATAATGAAAATTAACATTTACCCATTACGATTTAAATGTAAGAATGTGGTTTTCAATACCAAAAAAAAAGTGGAAATTTATAAGATATAAGGAGGAGATTTAATTAGAAAGTTTATGGGTTTGCATGCAAAAGATCTTGATTAATCGATTATTACTGAAACTAGTTTTAGATTTGAGAGAAGAGAGGCAGAGAATAGAAAGAAGAAGAAAACAAAGAGATAAAAAGAAATGATGAAGAAAGAATAGCACAAAAAAAAGCATCGAAGAGAAAAAAAAGCATAAAATTGAAAGAAAAAAAAAACTATGGAAGAAAAAAAAATATAAAGTTGAACAAAAAACTATGTTATATGAAACATGGAAAAATCAACCATATATTTGAGAATATTTAGGTCAAAGTTAGTGTACAATGTAATTTTACCTAATTTTTTCTTAGTAAGAAAAAAAAATATAAAGTTGAAAAAAAAACTATGTTATATGAAACACGGAAAAATCAACCGTATATTTAAGAATATTTAGGTCAAAGTTAGTGTACAATGTAGTTTTACCTAATTTTTTCTTAGTAAGGTATTGTTTTGATCTTTTTTTTTTTTCATCTAAACTAACAATATCTAGATTTTATTAGGTTTTTCACTTGAATAAGACTAGAAGAAAGATAAAAATTTTTCAATTAATAATTTAGTGTAATTGTATATTTTACAACTCAAATTTGATACATTACTTAAGTAAGAACAACTCTTATCAGCTAATTCTAAAGTGGTTTAATTATAATTATTGTTTTGTTTAAATGAGGTTTAATCATTATTTTATTCCATTAAACATGTTCATAAACTTATATAATAATGCAAATGAATTACTTTTGAAGGTAATATTTTTTTTATCTTACCATAATTACATATTAAAAAAAAGAAGTAATCTTCTCTTTTCAAATAGGATGAAAAATAATTAAAAAAAAAAACTAAAAAATTTCCAGGGCCGAAAACTATTAATGTCATACTAGTGTTAGAAATTTTACAAATTTATCCGAGTTTTTGCACTTCTATTTATAAACAATAATATATGACACAAAATTTAAGTTATACACCGCATACTATTTTTTTAAAATTTTATGATTTCGCCTTATAAAAAATCTAGTTTTTTAGTTTTTTTTTTTTTTTTATATTTAAATACATAAATTTCATTTTTGTTATACTTTACTACCTTATTAACTAATATTATTATTATTTTTTTAAAAAAATATTAATATAATATTAAATTTTAGTGATAATTTTTTTTTATATAATTTTAATAATTAACTAATTAATTATTTTTAAAATATTATAAATTTATATTAAAATTAAAAATACATATAAATATGATTTATTGTCAATTCATTACAGTTAGTTGAATGTTATACTATTCAATAAATGATTTTATTATTAAAAATCAATATTAATATTAAGCATAGATGTTGAACAATATTAGTTAGAAAAATACTAAAGTTTTTTTTTTTCTAAAAATAGGAATATTCATAATTCATTTTATATATAAGATATTATCAATTTAACTACGTGTTTTTTTTTAACTAAAGCTAGAATACTAAAGTTTAAGAAAAATGAAATACAGGTACTTGAATATTACAAAAAAATCATAAAAAAAAAAAAAAAAAATCAAAGTGGTACTTATCTGAAAAAAAAATAAAACCATTAAACTACTTTGTGAATGGCTTAAATATATTAATATTCCCCTCGAATAGCAATATGAGCATCCATACCACATTTTTTTTGGCCAAAGATAGAAGATAATTTCATTACTAAAACAAAGATTACATCAATAACATAAGGGTTTTTCTAACTAATAATATAGCTACGTAATAATAATTTTGCCTAATTATTTTCACTAACAATAAAATATTCAAAATTGAAAAAGACAAAAGATTCGACTTTAGAAATAATTATAATAACAAACACCATATCAAAATAAGAACACCAGAAATTACTTTGAAATAAAAAAATATTGGCAATTGATTGCCAAAAAAAGAAGAAGAATATTTGTTGAACACCAAGTAACTTGGATCAAATTGTCTTCATCTTCCCTTAAACTATAGATGTGATAAAACTAGTGTAAACACTCAATTCGATCAGCCTGTGTTAGAGGACGAATTAGAGATGTTCAGTTTGATTGGCTTATTGTCAAGTTTAATGATGAGAATGTGGAACTTGAACACAAAAATAAAACCTAAATTTCCAATTGGAAATGGACTTGGAAGTCTAAAGCCTTAAAAGCCCAAAATTTAGTCCAATTATCCAAAAATGGCCTAGGCTCGCTTGGCCCAGGCCAAAGAGGCGCCACCTCAGTGCAATGAGGCGATCACCTCTTTGGCAGCTGTTACAAAGGCGATCGCCTCATAGTAGAGGCACCGCCTATATGGCAGGCCATTTGCAGTTGCATTTAATACAGCTGCAGCCATGGTGGCTAAGTGGTGCAGGTCCCACACCTTAGACCTAATTTTGCGTAATGAAGAGATTTTTGGGAGGAGAGAGAAAGGCAATAGGGGTTCATGATGGGCTAGGGAGCCTAGGGACATGAGCAAGGTAGAAGATAAAAAGAAGAAAAAAAAGAAAAAAAAAAGGAGAGAGACCCATTTTTTTTTTTAAAAAAAAAGAGAAGGGAAGAGTTCTGGAAAAAATACAGAGAGAGACGTTCTTGAGGGAAGAGGTAGAATCCAACCAAAAGCAAGTTCACAATCCTTAGGAGAGAAAGGGGCAAAACTTGTGTCAAAGTGAGACCTATACCCAAATGGAGATCACACTCAAAAGCACATCTCTGAGGGTCTATTACTTTGGTAAAACTTTGCATCCAAATCTACTTTTTTTCATAACTTCATCATTTATGTGTTTAGTTTGCATGTGATTAAGTTGTTAGTATACTTTATGTATATTTCAAGTTTATTTCATTTGTTACACTACCTCATTGATATGATCTCTTAAATTATTGCATGTAGTTGTAATTTAGCACCTGTTGGATGCATGTGTGCATGTACTACTTGCTTAGGGTAGAATTCTGATTGCTTTGAAAGTAAAGTTAGCATGTCATTTGGGCGACACCTCTTCATAGAGGCATCGCCCCTTGTCAATGAGGAAATCACCTCTTCATAGATCGTTCGAGCTCATCAAGGTGGATCTGAATTAGTTTAGGTCATTTGGTAAGAAGTTCAGAAGTGGGAATAGCAAGTGGTTTTGATCCAAAGGCATTTAAGGTACAGTTGAAAGATGAAGTGATTGCAGAAACCCGATCTATGATAAGGGAAATGATGGGGGAAATTACTAAGCTTATTAGGGAGAATCAGTTGGTACAACTGTCCAGTGTGCCACCAATCAACCCGATAGATCTCAATGAGCAGATCCCAATTCAAGGAAGGGAAGAAGATGATGTAACGGTATTGGCCAACCCATCAAACCGGAGAAATATGCACCCAACCGAACATGTGGGGCAAATTGAGTGGGCTAAAAGCATGACCAAGGCTATGAACCAAATGCAAATAATGATGAAGGAGAAGGGCATTGTCGCCCCCTAGATTATGCCAATCTGAATCTAGGAAGGGAAGATGAACTGCTACGCTGTAAATTCAAATTCCCTGATATGAAGAAATACTCTGGCATCGAGGATCCCCATTTACATTTGAAGCAGTATATGACTTATATGAAGGCCACTGAGTTGACCGAGAGCCAGATCATCAAGCAGTTCTTTATGTCATTGGAGGGAGCATCGATCCGCTGGTACTACACTTTGGAAACACATGTTCAGTTAGATTGGAAGGAGTTATGTGCCACTTTTATAAAGCAATATGGCCTCAATGTTTAGTTGGAAGTATCCCTAAGAGATTTTCAAAACACCAAGCAGAGCTTTAATGAGTCCTTTGCTGATTACCTAACTTGCTGGAGGGGAAAGCTATCTTTGATGAGGCATAGGCCTACTGAGTTAGATCAATTAGTCTTGGAAATAGAGGGCTGTGTCCTAGTACTGTCTAGAAAGCTGAGAGATTTGGGGATCAGAAACTTCGAAGAATTGTACAGGTTTAGGGTAAAAAAAGAGTCAGACTAGCTCAAGAAAAGAAATTTTTCAGAGGGAGGTCTGGGGGCAAGGAAGGAGTTAGTTCGAGCAGTAATTTTTAGATCAATGCTATCCGACCATTAAGCAACAGTGTACAGGTTAATGCAGTTACACAACCTCAAAGATTTTCCAATTTGGGGTGCCCTCTATCCAAGGTCCTTAACAAGCTTATTGAGAAAAACCTGCTGCGACCTTTACCTTCACAACAACCCTTACCCAGTGCCAACCCAAAAATTTTATGCAAATTTCACCAGACCATCAAATATGACACTGATAATTGTGCCTGATTAAAGCATGAAATCTAAGACCTGATTAACTTAGGCAAGATTACTGACTTAGAAACTAGAAGGCCAAATATACAAACCAACCCTTTGCCCAACTATCGAAATATGCCACCACCAAATGTGCCCATCTTGATGATCAACACTGGTTTAACGGAGGAGCAAGTCCTAAACTCCTTCATGGATGTCGCTCATAACTCCTTAAAAGTCGAGCCTGAGAACCTAAGACCAAGCAAATAACCCACGAAATTGCATGTGCACGTCTTGGACATATAGAGTTATGATGATGAAATCAAGGGATAGGTTGACCTGTGGGACAACTAAAGAAGTATATCAGGCCAGTATGTGGGGAAGGTTGAAGAAAAGAGGGAAGGACCCGAGATTGTTAAGTTTGAGCTTAAAAACACATAAAGTTCAGAAAAAGGGAAAGAAGCAAAGCGAAGTGAGGGGACTGTTGCTAGTGTCTGGGAGTTACTTATGCATTCCAGGGACCATAGAGAGGCTCTGGCTCTGGCACTGAACTAGAAAAAGATCTTTATTAATTGTGTCACGACCCAAAACAGGGGCCATGACCGGCGCTAGGGAACGGGAATTCTTTCAAATCCGGAACCCGTAGCAAGCCTAAAAATAAAATAAATCATGCAATAATAACAATAACCATATAATAAATGCAGCGAAAATAAAAATCATAATATCATAATGTTATTTTCATCACTGGATTCAATCAAAATCCCATCTCATAAATACATAATCTCTTTAAAATAAAATACATGAAATCCAATACTTTAATTCACAACTACTGCAGTGTCTAGATAAAATAAATAAAACTCAAGTATATAATTTACATAAAGAAGCCGGGGCGGAAGAAATCCGGCGTATCGACCTGCTACTGAGGTCTGAGGAAGTTGACTCTCCTGAAAAATAGTCAACGGAGGGGAGTCAGACCTCACTGAGTGAATTACTATAATATATATACATACACACTAAGTGATAATGCATGCAGTCAACAGTATATATAATATGTATATATACAGGCAATTACACACAGATGCAATAAAATCATTTTTATATATTTTATCTGAAAATCATCTTTTATGAAGGATCACATAGAACCCTAGAATATCGCAACCTCAGAAAATAGTGTTAAACAACACTCAAGCCATACAGGCTCACTTATTCCAAATATATCTACTTAATCCATATGGACAGTAGACTGGCCCCGAGACACTAAGTCAACCGAGCTCCAGCAGTCTGACTGCCAGTGTGATTGGCCCTGAGACACTTGGTCAACCGAGCTCCAGCAATCACACCTCCAAACCACATCTCACATATCAATAATCATATCAAATCAATATCCACAAATAGTTAGTAATATAGCCTAAAGCTATAGGCGTACCAGTACGTACTCGATCCTAGTGCTGCCCACTAGGTAGCACGTTCTATTGATATCCTTCATCATTAATAATATAAATCATTCATTCACAATAAATGATGCATGAATTTAAATAAAATAACAATATAAACCATATATATACCGGAAATATACCAAAAGTAAACCAGGTATATTTCGAGTATATATATGTCAAATAAGTCTAATCAAATTATAACTTAAGCTGGAAATATATTTAAAAACATTTTAAATATATTTTATTCACAAAACATGCATATAATTTATTATATACCAAAAATAAACCAAAAATATACTTAATGTAAACTTAAGAAATAATCAAATTATTTATGCATATTTAATCAATATAAAACATGTATTTCTAAATCATGCATCCTAAGCATATATATATAGTATAGTAACTCACCTAATGCGCTCCACGAGACGGGTCCGACGGGCCTGGTCCACTAGCCCTCGGTCTCGGCGCAACTAAACAAGCAATAAATAATCGACATCAGAATAAACCCTAACAGAAATCCTAGAATTAAATCTAGAGTATTTAACACGAAATCGGAAATTAGGGTTCGATTGGATATCACGTTTTACGAGAATTCTATCGAAAATTCGATAGAACCTCCCCTGTAAAACGGACATCTCTCTACTCAAAAGAGTAGAGCCGACCCTGCAAGGAAATACACTTCGAAATACAAGCTCAACAAAAATCCACAACCCCTCGGTCGGACTCCAAACTACAGTCCACCGACCGGGGTTCACAACACAGAATAAATTTCAGATATACCAAAAATATCCTTAAATCACAGAAATACATTTTATAGGTAAAAATTACATAATTAACCTTGAAACACTGTAAAAACCGATAAAAACTCATTTTATTAGAAAAACCGTATATTATATATATAATTGAAAATAATTCACGAAAAATAGTTTTAATTAGTTAAAAATACCAAATATTTTGTAGAAATCATTTTTATACCTTAAATAACTATTAAAACCAATTAAATTACATTTTTAGACAATTTAGGGTAAAATTACCAAAATACCCCTATATATATAAATATACTTAAATTACTTCAAAAATTCACCAAAAATCATACAATTATCCAAAATTAATTTTCTCAACATATTTATCAATAATATCAATAATTAAACTCAATTAACCAATTAAATTCAATTTAAAACACAATTAACCCTAATTTCTCAAAATCACATAAACTTAAATAATTCAAAATAAATACTTAGAAATTCATAAAAATTCCAAATAAATTCCTATAATTCATTTCAACACCTAATTTTACCATAAACTCCAATTTCATAATTTAAATAATTAATTTCCGAAAATTAGAAAATAATATTAAAATATTCAAAAATACCCAAAAATCCAAAAAATCTCCAAAAATTCTAAAAAAATTCACACATGTAGATTAAGCTACTAGGAACAACATTTGTGAAGGGAATTTTCATGAATCAATCAATTCGAAACTTAAAAAAATCAAAAACCCTAATAGGCCGAAATTGAAAATTCGAAACCTAAGCAATTCTAGACCATTTTAGCTCAAACCAAAGCTAGAATCACACTCACCGGAGCTCAAGGAGAAGAAAGAGACTGGCGGTGTCAAAAACGGTGGCCGGAATCGGCGTGATCGACGATGGATCGATTTTCGGCTTCTCCGGCCAAAATCGACCTCCAGACGTCGGAAACGGCTACCTCAGGCGGCGGAATTGGTCGGGGAAGACGGTGGCACACCGGACGGCACACCCACGGTGAAGAAACGGCATGACAGACGCCCGGACGGCGAGGAGAAGGATCGGGAGGAAGAAGGAGACTCGGGGGCAAATGTGTAATTTTCCAAACTTTTGTAATTTTGACAAATATATGTATATATATATACTTTATACTATATATTAAAATAATATTAAATTACACACATCAAATATACACCACACACATAAAATTTAATATTTTAATAATTTATACTAAATAAAATTAATTAAATAACAATAAAACAAATAAATACTTAATAAAATATTAGGGTAATAATAAACCCTAATTAAATAAATATACACACACAAGCTTTATTTAATAATTTAAAAATACGCATGAGTTCATGCAAGTCCGAAAATATATTTAAAATAATTAATAATACATTGTTTACGTGAAAATTTCCCCGAAAATGCAAGTCCCAGGAAAATTTTACGTAAAACACTGAAAATAATACACAGTAATAAAATAGGTTTTAAATACATATTAACTCGTAAAAATATCATATAAAATACAGAAATTATTAACACTGCATATCCCGGTACAGTGTAAAAATATTTTAAAAACACGGGATATTACAAATTGTACCCCGGAACAGATGGTGGGATCGCTAATGAAGACTCCTCAAGGGATGATACATTTTCTAATAATGACCTGCATGTAGAGGGAAGGGACCACTATAAGGCTCTGTTTATTAAAGCCAAAGTGAAGGGAAAAATGACTTGCTGTGTGATCGTCGATAATGGTTCTGCCATCAATGTGTGCCCATTGAAGATTCTGCCAAAGTTAGGGTTGACAGTGGCTGACTTGAAGCCTTTTGAAGTAGTCATCAAAGCTTATGATGACACCAAGAGGTTTATGGAAGGAACATTCAGGGCGTTGGTCAAAACGGGACCTATAAAAGTTTAGGTTGACTTGTACGTGATTGATATCCTGGTGACATTTTTCATCTTACTAGGAAGGCCATGGTTTCACCTCCTGGGCAGTGTCCCATCCACTGTTCATTAGAAAATTAAGTTCCCTCATGAAGGAAGGGTTATCACCATCTTTGCTGAAATCGAAGTCATTGTGGCTGCATTAAAGTTGACTCCCAAAAGATCTCCATAAGCCCCAGTTTTGAGGTTTGTATAATTTACGAGGATGAGATGGATGAAAAGGTTCTGAAGATGATGCATAATATGAGGTTTATGCCCGACATGGGATTGGGAAGAGATCAGAGCGGACCTTCAGAATTTATAGAAAATAAGATGCATGTTTTGAAGCACGAGCTAGGATTCAAAGGGGCTGATGATACTAAGGGAAAGATAGATATCTGGGGCCAGTCTGAAGAAAAGAAAGAGGAAATAGTGGCTAAAAAGAAAACTCTATGGGAGATCTTTATAAAGGAAGGCACCGGGTACCCATACAATGGAACTCCAGAACCTTTCCTGATAGCTGGGGAAGTTATTCCAAGTTTTGAAATCTTTGCCGAATTTATGAACAGAGCCAAGGGAGTTGTTATTAAAGAAGTCCCTACTGAGGAGTTGGTGCTGGCTGAAGAAGAACTTAAAGGGAATAAAGCTACCTCAGAGTTGAAAGGCATTGATGATCAAAGCAAAGAATTTGATTTTAAAGCCTACATCCTCAACTCTATTATAGATGTCTTTTATGATGACTATGATGTTTCTTTTGCTTCTCTATTTGAAACTGATGATCTTTTCTTTTCGAAAGTGAATGCAATGAAGTCTGAATTTGCTTACTTGTGAGATGTGTTCCCTAATGGTTTTTTTTTCGTTTGTGATGATCATTTCATTCATATATTTGACATTAATTCCATGCAAACTGAATCATTTAATTTAGGCATAAATGATGATCCTAAAAATATATTGCTTGCTTCTGGTTTGACTCATGATGAGAAAGAAAAAATGAAAGAAATTTTAACAAAGAGACAAAAAGTATTTGCTTGGAGTTATGAAGACATGCCTGGAATTGACAACGAGATCTCAGAACACAGGATCCCCACACATCCTCACATAGCACCAATAAAGCAAAAGCAAAGGAGGTTAAGGCTGGAATAGGCTCTTTTAGTCAAAGAAGAAGTCGAGAAATAGTTAAAGGAAAAGTTTTTGGAAGTGGTAACCTAATGGTTAGTAAACATAATTCCAGTTCCAAAGAAAGATGGGAGGGTCAGAGTATGTGTGGACTATTGAGATTTAAACAAGGCCTACCCCAAAGATGACTTTTCACTACCATACATCGATACGTTAATTAATAGTGTGACTTCCAACATGATGTACTATTTCATGGACAGATTTTTAGGTACAATCAGATCATGATGGCAGTAATGGATAAGTTAAAGATATCCTTCACTATTGAATAGGGCGTATACTATTACCGAGTGATGCCTTTTGGATTAAAGAACGCAGGGGACACTTATTAGAGGATGGCAACCACTTTGCTGCATGACATGATCCATAAGGAGGTAAAAGTATACGTGGATGATATGATGGTGAAATCCAAAACCAAGGAAGGACACTTTGAGGCACTAGATAAGTTTTTACCAAGGGCAGAAAAATACAATCTCAGACTGAATGCAAAAAAGTGTGTTTTTGGGGTTACATCTAGAAAACTATTGGGAAACATTATCAATCAGAAAGGAATAGAGGTGGATCCAGATAAGATTAAAGCAATCAGGGATATGCCCGTGCCAAGCAAATGAAAAATAGGTTCGAGGGTTCCTGGGGTGCTTGCAGTATATCACCAGATTTATAACTAAATTGACGACTGTATGCAATCCCATATTTAAGCTCCTAAAGAAAGATCAACCCATGATATGTGATGAAAGGTGTCAACAAGCCTTCAAAGCTATCAAGGATTAGCTGATGAATCCTCCTATTTTGCAACCGCTAAGGTTGGGTAAAGTCTTAATCCTATATCTGACAATTGAAAAAAATGCAATAAGGGCAATGTTGGCACAGGAAGGTGAAGAGAAGATAGAGCACCCTGTGTATTACTTGAGTAAGAAGCTTCTGCTTTACAAAACTAGCTATAGCCCTGTGGAGAAGACGTGCCTAGCAATGATTTGGACAATGAAGAAACTCCAACACTACTTTCAATCTTACAAAGTGTAAGTAGTTTCTACATATGATTCCCTTAGGTATCCCCAGTAAACCCCCTCTCTTACAGGAAAGTTGGCCAGATGGCTCGTTTTGCTCATAAAATTTGACATAGAATATACAACCAAGAAAATGGTGAAAGGGAAAGTGGTAGCCGACTTCTTGGCACAGAGTCCAGTAGATGATGACCAAGAATGGAAGTTGGAGTTTCCTGACGAACACCTGGGGGCAATAGAGGTACAAGGTTGGGATATATACTTTGATGGAGTCGTCAATAACAAAGGGGTTGGAATAGGTGTGATTTTGTTCACACTAAAGGGAGAGATGATCCTAATGGAAAAAAGACTTGAGTTTGAGTCAACAATAACCAAGCAGAATATGAGGCCTGCATTTTTAATGTAGAGGCATTATGCAGTGCAGGAGTGGAGAATGTTACCATGTATGAGGACTCCATGTTAGTCATAAAACAAGCTGCCAAAGAGTGGGAGATAAAAGAGGACAGATTGCATCCAAACTGGGAATATCTCACTACTATCTTGTGCTCATTTACTCAGTGTAAGTTTGTTCATTTGCCAAGAGAAGGAAACTAGATGGCTGATGCCTTAGCCACACTGGCCTCTATGTGGGAAAATGGGAAACAGCCGGAGGCCAGACCCTTAATTCTTATAAAATCTCGAGGCCCTTGTTACAAGGAGGTAAGGGTGACACTAGTCGATGCTACTAAGAAGCCTTGGTTTTATGAATTATAAAGATATCTAAAGACTGGGAAATTTTTAGATGGCGCTGATAAGAAAGAGAGGATATCCCTGTAAATGTTATCTTGACAGTTCATAAGTCACAATGGGATGTTGTACAAAAGAATGTCGACTGGGGTACACCTCAGATGTGTGAATAAGGATGAATCCCGAAAGCTTGTAGAGGCGATTCACGAAGGAGTATATGGACCATACATGAATGGGACAGTCTTAGTAAAGAAAATAGTTCATCAGGGGTACTTTTGGCTCACCATAGAAGTAGATTGTGTTAGATTTGTGAAGAAATGTCACAATGCCAAACGTATGGTGACTTTAGCCACTTACCTGCTATGGAACTTCAGGGAATGACTTCTCCTTGGTCGTTTGCTATATGGGGGATTGACATCATAGGAGAGGTGAGGCTAAAAGCATATAATGGTCATCGATATATCATTGTGGTTATCAATTACTTCTCCAAATGGGTTGAGGTTGAATCTTATGCTACTGTAGGTTCAAAGTAAATGTTAAGGTTCATCGAGAAAAACATAATATGCAGATATTGTTTGCCGTATCATATTTTTATAGATAATGGGGTTCAATTTCGAGCAGAAATAACTACACTGTTGAAAGACTACAAGATCGAGCACCATTGATCATCTCCATATAGGCCACAGGCAAATGGAGCTGTCATGACCCAAAACAGGGGCCATGATCGGCGCTAGGGAACGGGAATTCTTTCGAATCCAGAACCCTTAGCAAGCCTAAAAATAAAATAAAACATACAATAATAATAACAACAACACTTAATGCAGCGGAATAAAATCATAAATATATAAAAATAATAATCCACCATCACGGGATTTAATCAAATCCACATCTCATATATATAAATAAACTCTTTAATACAATTTTCAGTTCAAATTCTTAAAATACATAACTCACACAAATATAATACATAAAACCCATAATTTATTTACAACTACTGCAGTGTCTAGATTATAAAAATAAAACTCTAGTAGTTTACATAAAGAAGCCGGGTCGGAAGAAATCCAGCGTACAGGCCTGCTACTGAGGTCTGATGAAGATGACTCTTCTGAAAAATGGTCAACAGAGGGGAGTCAGACCTCACTGAGTGAATTACTATAATATATATACATGCATACTAAATGCCAATGCACACAGTCAAAAGTATATATAATATGTATGTATACAAGCAATTACACATAAATGCAATAAAAATCATTTAATATATTTTTATTGAAAATCACAGTTTATGAAGGATTAAATAGAACCCTAGAATATCGCAACCTCAAAACAGTGCTAGACAACACTCTAGCCACACAGGCTCACTTATTCCAAAATATTCACTTATTCCATTTAGACAGTAGATTGGCCCTGAGACACTAAGTCAACCGAGCTCCAGAAGTCTGACTGTCAATGTGATTGGCCCCGAGACACTTGGTCAACCGAGCTCTAGCAATCACACTCCCAAATCACATCACACATCAAATAATCATATCCAATCGATATCCATAAATGGTTAGTAATATAGCCTAAATGCTATAAGCATACCGGTACGTACTCGGTCCTAGTGTTGCCCACTAGGTAGCATGTTCTATTAATATCCTTCATTAAAATATAAAACATACATTCATAAAAATAAATGATGCATGAATTTAAATAAAATAGCAATAATAATCATATATATACTAGAAATATACCAAAAGTAAACCAGGTATATTTCGAGTATATATACGTCAAAGAAATCCAGATAGATTACAAAATAAACTAGAAATATATTCAAAAACATTTTAAACCCAATTTATTAGCAAAACATGCATATAATTTAAAATATACCGAAAATAAACTAAAGATAAACCAAAATAAACTAAAAATAAACTTAAATACTAATTTATTTATTTATGCATAATTAATCAAAATAAAACATACATTTCTAAATCACGCACCCTAAAACATATATATATAGAATAGTAACTCACAATTAGTGCGTTCCTCGAGATGGGTCTGATGGGCCTGGTCCACTAGGCCTCGATCTCGGTGCAACTAAACAAATAAAAATAACAGACATCAGAATAAACCTAATAGAAAATCCTAGAAACTCGATCTAGAATATTAGACACAGAATCAGAATTAGGATTTGACCGGACATCACGTTTTACGAGAATTCTATCGAAAATCCAGCAGAACCTCCCTTGTAAAACGGACATCTCTCTACTCAAAGAGTAGTGCCGGCCCTGCAAATAAACACACTTCGAAAAATAGACACAGATACACATCCACAATCCCTCGGTCGGACTCCAAACTACAGTTTATCGATCGAGGTCCACAATTCACAGAATAATATAAAAATATCAAAAATACCCTTATATCACATAAATACATTTAATAAGTAGAAATTACTTAATTAACCCCAAAACACATTAAAAACTAATAAAAACTCATTTATTTAGAAAAATCGTATAATATATATATATAATTGAAAATAATTCACGAAAAATAGTTTTAATTAATTAAAAATACTAAATAATTTGTAGAAATAATTTTTATAACTTAAATAGCTATTAAAACCAATTTAATTACATTTTTAGTCAATTTAGGGTAAAATTACCAAAATACCCCTATATATATAAATATACTAAAATTACTCCAAAAATTCACCAAAAATAATATAATTGCACAAAATTAATTTTCTCAACATATATATCAATAATATCAATAAATAAACTCAATTAAATAATTAATTTCAATTAAAAACACAATTAACCCTATTTTCTCAAAATTACATAAACTAATTAAATTCAAAATAAATACATAGAAATTCATAAAAATTACAAATAAATTTCCATAATTCATTTAAATACCTATATTTATCATAAAACACAATTTCATAATTTATTTAATTAATTTTCGAAAATTAGAAAATAATAATAAAATATTCAAAAATACCCAAAAATCAAAATAATTTCCAAAAATTCTAAAAAAATTCACACATGTAGATTAAGATAATATGAACAATATTTGTGAAGTAATTTCTCATGAATCAATCAATTCAAAGTTAAAAAAAAATTAAGAACCCTAAAATGGTCGAATTACCAAAATCGAAACCTAAGCAAATCAAGACCATTTTAAGTGAAACAAAGCTTGAAATCACACTCACCGGAGCTGAAGGAGAAGAAAGAGACTGGCGGTGTCAAAAATGGTGGCCGGAAACGCTATGAACGACGGTGAGAATGAATTCGGCTTCTCCGGCGATATCAAGCTCCTCTGACATTGGAAATGGGCTCTGCTGGCGGCGGAACAGCTAGAGGAAGGAGGTGGCACGCCAGGAGGCTCACCAATGGTGAGAAAATGGGATGGCAGGCGGTGAAACGGCGATGGAAGCGATCGGGAGGGAGAAGAGGGGAGAATGGCAAAATCGTAAATTAATCAAACTTTATATTTTTTGTTTAAATATTAAATGTATATGTATATATATATACTTTACACTATATATTAAAATAATATAAACTCACACACATTAAGTATACACCACACACATATAATTTAATATTTTTAATAATTTATACACTAAAAACAAATAATTATTTAATATTAAAACTAATAATAAATAATAAAAATATTAGGGTAATTAATTAAATCCTAGTTTAATTTAAATAAATACACACATATATACACTTTATTTAGTACTTTAAAAATATATATGAGCTCATGCAAATCCAGATATCTATTTAAAATAATTAATAATAAATAATTTACGTGTCAATTTTTTCGAAAATGCAAGTCCCGAAAAAAATTTACGTAAAGTGCTTAAAATAATATAAAACAATTAAAAATCAATTTTAATTAAATAGCAACTCATAAAATATCATAAATATATACAAAAATTATTAACATTGCATATCCCGATACAGTATTAAAATATTTAAAAATACGGGATATTACAGGAGCGGTGGAAGCAGCCAAATAAGAATGTAAATGTAATACCCTATATTTTATTTAAATAAAGTAATTTCCGAAGTTGTGCTATTAATAATTAAGTTTAAATTTATTTTATATAAATGTTACTTATCTAGCTATTTAATTGATATATATTTATGTTAATATTATTTTAGGGTTTTATTATGTGATATAAATATTATATTTGGGTATATATATATATATATATATATATATATATATATATATATATATATATATATATATGTATGTATGTAAATACGTATATATGAGCATGTGTGTGAATATATGTATATAGTACGTAAACTTGGGATTTTATATGTATAAATACATATATAGGTATATGTGTGTATATACATATTATATTATATGGTTATAATATAATGTAAGATTATTTTATATAGTGTGTATATATATATATGTAAAAACAGATGAAGAAAAGAAAACTTACCAAGAAGAGAATAACCCGACACCCACACCCAACAGCTGTTGCCCTTCCTCGTTCACCATCACCATCACTGTCATCCTTCTCCTTTGACGTGCCTTAGCACTTCCTGGAGCAGTCAGCATCACCAGCAACCTCTCCTTTCTCTTTTCTACCTCTGATTTCTCCTTCTTCCTCATGGCTTGAAGCCTCCTCGCCTTTGCCAAAGCTAGATCGGCGCCACCATTGCTCCCTCAACTTTCCTCACCCTCTTAGGCATCAGTCAACATCAAGCCTCACCTTTGCCACCCATTTCCGGCGTCGAAAAGTGAGGTTGAAGGTGAGTTGCGCAGAGTTATTTTCTGGTTGATTTGTAGTTATTTTCTGGTTGTCTGAGCTAGTTTATGTGTTAATCTTCAATTCCTTTAAGTTAGATGATGAATTCTACAAAGTTAGAGGCTTAAATCTAATTTTTGTATATTATTTTAATTTTTCTCAATTTTACAGAATTTTATTTGATTTTTGTTTGATTTTATTTGATATTTATTTGAGTTTAATTAGTAATTAGAGTAATTATTGATAATTATTTTTGGGTATATTAATTTTATTTGAGATTATATAAATTATTGTGAATTTTGAATATTTTATTTATATCCAAAATTTATTTGTAAAAATTATAAAATTTTGATAATTGGCATTATTATCAAATGTTATTAATTTTAGAACTTAATTTATAATTTTTGTGATTTTTATACTATTTTTATAATTATTTTTATGTTTATGTCAAATGTGTATAATTAGGTTAAATTATATTTTGGAAGAAATTATGAGTTAATTTTATGTTTTTATTAATATTAAGATATTGGATATTGAGAAAATAATTTTTAGGGAATTTTTAGCAATAATAATAATATTATGTAAGTTTTTGTATTATAGGGATAAAAATGTAATTTTGTGCTAAATATAGCTAAATAATAAATTGTGGTTGGTTTTAATAATAATTAAGGAATTCAAAAGGATTTTTACAAATGATTTACTATTTTTGACTAATTAACACTAATTTTCAAAAATTAATTTCAAATAATATATTAGGTGAGATTTGGATATTTTGGTATTAAATTATGAATTTAATAGTGAATATATTTTTGTAGAGATTTAATAATATGAGTAATTAATTTTAGGTTATATTTATATTTTGATATGAAATATAAGTTTGATTATTTAATTGTTGAACAATTGATATTTTATATTAGTATATATTTTGGTATATATGTTTGTGAATTGTTGTTTTTAAACTTTAATGATAAATGATTTTCTAAGTTATGAATATTTATATGTAATGTGTATTTTTGGGAAATAAATAATTTAATTTTTGTGTTGGTTGAGTTGTGATCTCGGTTGGGGTTAAGTATAGTTCTGGGAACTTGATTCGAGTGTGAATGTTTGTGACTATTAGAAGTGCGTTTTCTATGTAGGAATAGCTCTACGTATGGTAGAGAAATGTTCGTTTTATAGAGGAGACTCTGCCAAAATTTTGATAGATTTTCTCGTAAAACGTGATATCTTCCGTAAATTCCTAGCATTAATTAGGTTTTTCCCCATCTATCGCGTCTTATCTGGTCTTCCTTGAATCTGTCTAGAATTTCGTTATTTCTATCGATTTTCAATTTTATTCCATAGACGTGTTTTTAAAATAGGTCTATTATTTTTTTTCTAGAAAATATCGGAGCGGAAGCTGTTGGATCGAGACAGACGCGCGATCGTCAGCCTTCTCGCTCGTCCTGTAAGTTGATAAAATGATATGTGCATGTGTCTTATTTAAAGATGCGTGCGCTCATATTCTTAATATTTATTATATGATTTATTTAATTTAATGCTGCTATTTAAGGTTTAAGCGCATTTTATTTATGTAAAATCAGTTTTGAGAAATTTTGATAGAACTGGTTACCTGGTGAGTTTCACCAGGACCGTGTGCACATGGTAGAGATTAAGAGATGGATTCGATGTATATATGACTTGTGGATATAAACTGGGATGGGTGCCTCAGTGGAAGCCTTTGCTCTTGGGGACCGCTAGTGATTGGAAAGTTAATAATGGACTGGGATGTGTGCCTTGGTTGATGCCTTAGCTCTCAGGAACTGCCAGTACCATGTATTTAGATTAAGTGGATGACTGCGGCTTGATGCCTTTGCTCTCAAGGACCGACAGTCTATATGATTAAGTGGGCCCAGATGGCCAATTAGAAATTTGGGTTTAGGGTTCTACTGAGATTTTTCAAAAAAAAAAAACTATATATATACGTTATAAATTATTTTCACTATAATTATATGGTTTTCAAAAAGATTTTCAAATCGTACATCTCTTTTTATTAACTTACTCGGTGAGGTCTGATTTCCCTCAATTTATTTTTTTTAGGATCTTGGGAGATCGACCTCAGACCGCCTCTACGCCGGATTTCTTCATCACCGGCTATACTATGTAGGTCATTGTGAGCTGTATTGTAGTAGTAACTTTAGAAAACTACAGTAGTAATTGTACTATGAATTTGTATGACTTAAGTACACTTATGTATTTTATTTTAATGAACCACACTTATGTATAATGATTTAAGATTGATTTATGATATGTGATGATGAAGAATATTTTATTATGTGCACAAATATGTTATTTTTAGAAAAATCAGTTTTATAATATGTTCTATTATGAAATAAATTTTGGAATTTGGAAGTTTTATTTTTTTTTCTTTAAGGCTTACTATGGGTTTCGGGGGCCTTATGCCTACCCATTCCTTAGTGCCAATCACGTGCCCTTGGGTTTGAGTCGTGACAAAGTAAAAAAGATCCTGGCCAAAATGTTAGAAAATTACTGAGATTGGGCAGAATACTTACAATTCGCATTATGGGGGTACTTAATCATTGCCAGAACCTCGATAGGGATCACTCCGTACTCTTTGACTTATGGATGTGAGGCCACTTTGTCGATGGAGGTTGAGATAAGATTATTGCAAATCTAGCTAGAATCTAAGCTCCCCGAGTATTAGTAGGTGGAGAGTTGATTAGCTCAATTGACATTACTAGATGAAAAGAGGATGAAAGCTATGTATCATTCTCAGCTATATTAAAAAAGAATAGCCCGGGCCTATAATAAGAAGATCAAGCTAAGGAAGATTCAAGAAGGGGATTTGGTGCTGAAGCTTACGAAGTTGATCATTACTGACCCTCGAGGGAAATTCAAGCCCAATTGGAAAGGACTGTACCTAGTAAAGAAGTTATTTTCAAAAGGTGCTGCCATTCTATCTAATATGGAGGGAATGAGTTCAAGAAGCCCGTCAACCTAGACAAACTCAAGAAATACTTTCTGCAAATAGTCTTGTTAGGGAGAAAACCACAAAAAGAGGTTGTCTAGGAAAAAATTAGAGACCAAAAGAAAAAAAAAGATAAGGTAAAAAAAAATTAAGTCTTACTGGATTAAAAACCTCCAAAGAGGTGGTCCAAACAAAAATTAAGGACGTGTAAAAGGAGAGAGAAAGATGCAAAATGTTTAGTTAGAAAACTTGCAAGGCTAAACCAATTAATAATATGAGATGTACTAGAAGCGAAATGTATATACGTATTATGCTCAAATTAAATGAAATGGATTACTTTAAATTATTGTTAAGCATTGCATAAAGTGTCTATTACAAGTTATTTAACTAAAAAAAAGGAAATTACATTTAATAAAAAAAAAGGGAAATGACGACTTAATGTTATGAGCTAATTTTGTCTTTTCTCCTTTTATTGGTCACCCCGGAAGCTCAATACTTGTAACTTTTTTATTCACTTATTTCTAATAAATTCATCTCTTTCCATCTGTTGTAAATAGACCCATGCTTTGTAATGATCATTAGTAGTCTGATCTCTGTTGTAGTCTAAGTTTCTTTCGATCATTCTTCGAGGCCAAGTTTCCATCAAGTGGTCCAAAAAATTTTGAGAAAGGGGCCCTGGTTCGAATTCATGAACTAATTCTATGATTAGTTTCTTGTGACTGTATTAATGACAGAGGCGGGCTGGATTATAAAAGGTGGAAAAATAAAGATCGGCAATTGAAACGCAATATGTACAGGATTGGATAGTCATATGCTGCAATCTCCACCAAGGGCACATTCAGTGTATCAGAGTGTTAGGAAATGTTGATAGCTAACCATGAACATCTGCCGAAATGGGGTGTAACTTCCTTGTCCGGTAATGTTTGGCCTTATAGTGCCTATTATCTTGAGGGGGTTCAAGCAGATTCAATTTTTCATAGAGCCATATCTGCAAATTGATGAATGATTAGATGTAAGTAATAGGATAGTTAAAAGTCAAGAATTGACACAGGAGAGCTTACCTCCAATAAAAAGGGATTTTCGGAGAATTGTCATGTTTGTGTGAATTTGTCTAGTCCAATAATGGTTTTTGCTAGAATGAGAGGGAAGAGATTGAACCCTGATTCCACCTGATCAAGAGTGGAAAGGACCTTCAAATCACAGTGTCTGAAGGAAGAAACCAGTAGAAACTGGGCGTACAAGTAGAGAGCTATCATGTGGGGCTAGTGAGTTTCTTTTTTGTCCACACCTATGGTGATCTTGAGGAAGGATTCTAGTATGATTTTTGAGCTGAGAATACAGTGAGAAGAGGACCGCGATGGAAGGTTGAACATACATGCCAACTGGTATTGAATGGAGTGAGGGTTGGGGGTTCTCAAGGTTAGGAATTACAAGTTGGCAAGTGGAATCTGTGTGATAATCGAGAATTGCTTTGAATTCCTCTTGTAGAGGGCATATTTCCACTGTATTGAATTGAAAAACATGCTTCTGAGGGTCCCAGAATTAAGCTATGGCATGAAGGAAAGGGAAATTGATCCTCTTAGCATGTAGTGATTTGAAGATCGAAGAGTGAAACGGCTCTAACCTAGTCCAATACCTATTGTCTAAACTTTTCAAGATCTGTTGTAGCAGTTTGAGACTTTATTCCATCATGGTTCAAGCTTTCAGGGGTGCCTAAAGAGAGAAATTGGAGGTTAGGGATGAAGGTGTCTTAAGAGCAAGGCTGGGCAAGGGTTTTAAGCTTTAAAAGGGCAATATCGCTTGATGATGAGGTGATCGCTTCATTGAAGAGGCATCGCCTCAGCACTAAGAGGCGATTGCCTTTTCATCTGTAAGTCATGAGGCGATTGCCTCTTTAGCAGTATTAGTTGTTAAGCTTCATCAAGTTGTGCAAACTCAGTAAGTGTAAATTAGAGTATAGTAGGGAAGATACACACATGTAATCATTGAAATCAATTTGCATATAAAAGAATAAATTTAATTGAGATAAAAGTTGAATTATGTAAATAATTCATCTAAAAAAGAGAGAATAGAAAAGTGTATATGTTCATTGTTCAAGCTAAATGAATTAACCAAGAGAGAGAAATAATAATTCATTGGCCCTGATACATCAAGCATCTGATCCAGCACCCTTGGGATCATCCCCTCCTCCAGTACCACTGCCACTCTCGACCTCATCCTCATCATCTTTGTTGATTTGGAACACATTGATTTAGTGCTCAAGAGTGGCAATCCTGGCCCTGCTAGCCTTATCACGGTCATGTTTAAAAAAATTATAGATTAGCGAATCATGCAAGCATGTATACATGTAGAGAATAGAAAGTTTCTTATCCTCCACTACTAAGTGACCTCTAGCATGTAGTCTCTCTGAGCCTCTATCATGCAGTAAATGTATAGGCCCTACTCCAGAGATATCTATATTATTGAATAAATGTTAGAACTAACAGATGAGTTGAGAATAATAGTGAAAGCAGGTAAGGAGTAAACTTATATGAGTGGCACCACCAGGGGTGCATGCAGGTGTCAAGTCCCCATCTAGAGTCAAAAACTGATAAAATAACTCACCGTGGGGGACCCAACATCGAGTTAAGGGGTCAGGGACATGGATGAAGATGCCTGAAGCAAACTGAGAATTGGGGGCGGTAAGCGGCCTTGACTGTTCGGTAGCTACTGAGGTCTCCTCCCTGCTTGGGTCTAAATGATGCCTTAGGGGCTCTCTCTCCTGCACTTGAGACCTAGGCTAAGGCATAGGCCTAATAGGTGCAACCTAAAGATAAGAAAGAGGACAACATATAAGGAAGCAGCTAATTCTTAAAGTATGAAAAAATGGGTGATAGGGATATACCTGATGAGGTAGAAGTGACATGGAAAGGGAGTGTCAGCAGAAGGTGAGCTCGAACGAACTGCATATATTAGCTTTTCACATGGACTATGTGATCCATAGTCGGTGAACCTGTGATAGCCTGAGCGAGGTCTTCATCCTTTAGCTCATGCGCCCAAAGCATGCTATTAGGAGGAGACCTGGGAACCCATCTTACTCTAGCGCCACCCCTCCAATTCAGGACCTGCTCACCAAGGTACCAAGATCAATATCCAGGACCATAAAGGAGTACCCTCTTCTGGGCTAGGGGCTAGGAATGAGTCATCTCGATGGTGTAGCTATCCTCAGGCCCCCACAAGTCATTCCGGATCTGCAAATGGTGGAAATGTCAGCAGGTAAGTATATTAAATTTGTATAAATTGCTAATAAAAGAGGTTGTATTTTACAGGTATCACATCCTGCTTTAGGGAGTTCAGGTGCTGCCTGTGGATATGCACTCAGGCGAGATGCCTTTTCAGGACGTGATTGGCACCCCATCTACTGATAGCTGGGAGGTGATCCCCCACTCGTTGCATACCTATGAGCAGCTCTAGTTCCAAAGCCTAGACCTATCAAAAAAAAAGGAAAAAAAGAAAGAAAAAAAAAGAAGGAAGTTGATTAGCCAGTATAAACAAGTGGAGACTAGAATAAGTCAAAAGAGGGGAGGGTCATGACTTACCAAAACAGTGTGCCAAAAGCCGCAAAATCTCTTGGCCCCTCAGGCCATTTCATCCATGCTCTAGTACAGATATGCAAGAGCACAACTACCCCAGTCGAATGTGGGCACCTGATTAAGATCTTGAAGAGCTGGTAGGAATATCAGGTTAATTGAGCTGGTAGTGTTGGCAAAGAAGGTGGTGTGCAAGAAAGCCCTCACCACCCGATCAACCTCGCGAGGAGTGATCATAGCTGTAACCCACACTCGAGTATAGAAGCTCCTAATTGAGTCCAGCTTGAGGGTATGAGTCCCCTTCATATCGGGAGTCATGCTTAAAAGTCGCTTGATGTATGGGCCTTATTCAGATACAGCTGGTGTATGCTCACATTGAGGGGGATAGGGTCCCCAGCACATGCGATCCCTGTAATAGCCGCGAATGACACTGCATCTAGGGTAAGCTCACTAAATGGGAGGTGGAAGGTGTGAGTTGTGTTGAACTACCTCTCTATCAGTACATGTAATGGCCGGTAATCTGTACGTCCCTGCTCAGAAGGAAGTGAGAGTACGAAGTCCTCAAATCCAGTTTCCTGAATTCGATCCTTCTGATCGTCAGTCAGCTCACCATAAAAGACTCAGGCCCTGTGAAAATTCCCAGCACCCTTAAATGTTTATGCATCGTGCTGCAAGATGAAAAATAGGGAAGTTGAATTCATGCATTTCATGGTTATAGAAAATTCAGAGTAAATAAGCATATAACTGACAAGGATCGCCCTGTCGATGAAGTGATCGCCTCTTCACAAAGGCGATTGCCTTATCATAGAGGTGATCACCTCTTTAAAGAAGCGATAGGCTTTTAATCTAAAGGAATGATCATCATATCTTTAGAAGAGGCCTATCGTCTCATCGATAAGGTGATCGTCTCATTGATGAGATGATCGCCTCATCAAAGAGGCAATCGCCTTTGCAAAGCACAGAAAATAATGGTTCCCAATTTTTGATGGCTAAAATGGAAAAATTCATAATGCTCTAGAACGATAAATACACAATAATAATCACTAACCCAATACAATTTTACGAGGAAATTTAGGTATTAACCTCTCTAGATGCAGATGAATAGATGTGGGACCCGAGATCCACTAAGAGAGGGATTGAGCCTCCCTAGGTCAATCCAAGGCTCTAAGAAGCACTGACAGAAGGTGGGATGTAATCTTACTCTGGTACATGAGGCATTCTCTCATTTTCCATTATTAGAAGAGGAAAAGAAGTAGAGAAGGTATAAAGGGGGAAGAAAGAAGAGGAGAGACAAAACAAAAAGAGAAGAAGGAGGAAATGGCAAAAGTAAGAAGAAAGGGAAGAAAGAAAAGATTGCCTTTTATGGTAGGTGGGAGTTTAGGATTTTTTTTTTAAAAAGGGGGCAATTATTTATGTGTGCTTGAAAGTCAAAATTCAGAAATGAAAGTCATCTAAGTAAAGTCTTAAGCAAGAATTGGGCCAGGATAGCCCAAGAATTACGTTGCGGCAAAAGATAGGGTTGTTCGGGTTTGAATCCCTGAAACTCAAAGATAGGGTTGTTCGGGTTTGAATCCCCAAAGCTCAAAGACAGGGTTGTTTAGGTTTGAATCCCCGAATCTCAAAGACAAGGTTGTTTAGGTTTGGATCCCCGAAGCTCAAGGACAAGGTTGTTTGGGTTTGAATCCCTGAAGCTCAAGGATAGAGCTGTTTAGGTTTGAATCCCTAAAGCTCAAAGACAAGGTTATTTGAGTTTAAATCTCTGAAGCTCAAGGACAGGGCTGTTTGGGTTTAAATCCTTGAAGCTCAAGGACAGGGCTATTTGGGTTTAAATCCCCGAAGCTCAAAGACAGGGCTGTTCAGGTTTGAATCCCCAAAGCTCAAAGACTAAGACGATTGTTTGGGCGGTATCCCTGAAGTTGAAAGCAAATGACAACTAGACCAGGAAAACTTAGAAGTTTGTATCCTCAGAGAAGTGATAATTAGAACAGAAAAATTCAAGAATCACATCCCTAATAGTAGTCGAGTTAGGAAAACTCGAGAATTGAAGTCAGTACATCGATGATTGGACCAGGAAAGCCTGAGAATCAAGTTTCGATGTAGTGATGATCGAGCCAGGGAAACTCAAAATCATGCCCCAGTGAATCGATTAAATGACAATTGGACCAGGAAAATCCAAGAATCACGTCCCCAATGGAATTGTAATCGGGCTAGGAAAGCCAGAGATTAATTGTCTTCAAATAACTTATCAAATATTAATGAGTGGCTGATCGAGGCAAAAAAACCCGAGGATCACGATCACGTTTCAAAATTGAAGAACTCTTTTCTCGAATGAAACTCGAGAGCCTGGTATATTACTCATCTTATTTATTTATTTGTTGTTGTGCATGTGATTTTTTGATAAAAGGTCATTGCATGCATTTGATTTTTCAAAAAATTAGGGGATAAATTGTAGACACCCAATTTGGTTGGCTCGTGTTAGTGGATGAATTAGAGATGCTCGATTTGATCGGCCCGTTGTTAAGCCCAATGATGAGAATGTGGAACTTGGACATAAGAAGAAAACCTAAATCTCCAATTGGAAATGGACTTGGAAGCCTAAAGCCTCAAAAGCCCAAAACTTAGCCTAATTATCCAAAAAAGGCCTGAGCTCGCTTGGCCCAGGCTAAAGAGGCACTGCCTCAGTGCAATGAGGCGATCGCCTCATTATAGAGGTGCCGCCTCTGTGGCAGGCCACTTGCAGCTGTAACCATGGTGGCCAAGTTGTATGGGCCCCACACCCCAAACTTGATTTTGCTTAAGGAAGAGATTTTTTTTGGGGGGGGGGGGAGAGAGAAAGGCAATAGGGGTTCATGATGGGCTAAGGAGCCTAGGGGCATGGGTAAGGTAGGAGATAAAAAGAAGAAAAAAAAGGAGAGAGACCCATTTTTTTTTTAAAAAAAAAGAGAAAGGAAGAGCTTTGGAAAAAATACAGAGAGAGACATTCTTAAGGGAACAGGTAGAATCCAAGCAAAAGCAAGTTCACAATCCTTTGGAGAGAAAGGGGAAAAACTTATGTCAAAGTAAGACCCATACCCAAGTAGAGATCACACTCAAAAGCACATCTCTAAAGGTCCATTACTTGGTAAAACTTTCCATCCAAATATACTTTTTTTCATAACTTCATCATTTGTGTGTTTAGTTTGCATGTGACTAAGTTGTTAGTATACTTTAGGTATATTTCAGGTTTATTTTGTTTGTTACACTAGTCATTGATTTGATCTTAAATTATTGCATGTAGTTATAATTTGGCACCTGTTGGATGCATGTATTGCTTGTTTAGGGTAGAAGTTTGATTTGTTTGAGAGTTAAGTTAGCCTGTCAATCGGGCGATGC
The DNA here is from genome assembly GCA_947683625.1 of Mallotus nudiflorus. Lineage (NCBI taxonomy): Eukaryota > Viridiplantae > Streptophyta > Magnoliopsida > Malpighiales > Euphorbiaceae > Mallotus > Mallotus nudiflorus. The sequence goes on from CANTUR010000239.1 coordinate 1,274,642, forward strand.
CTCTTCATAGAGGCATCTTCCACTGTCAATGAGGCGATCGCTACATTGACAGGTCGACCAACTTTTTGGCTCTTCTCCTTTTATGAAACTCTGCATAATGTTCACTTCACTCTCTCTTTCCACCTTTATACATAATTATTCCATTGTATGATGATAATTATTTTGGTTATTTGAGGGTTTCTTTAGTTAGTGACATGAAAACCCCTTTTTAGAACATTATTTGTAAATATTGTTATGTATAATGCCATGTTTTGCAAGAGAAAACTAACCGTATGTTATTGCAAGAATTACTTGATAATCCACATCATTGAGTAGTCACTGTCATTAGCTAATTCCTTAGACCACTGCGCTTGTGTAAA